>WBMW01005333.1:699663-771231 GCA_013396635.1 Penelope pileata
AAAAAAAAAAGGGAAGACGACAATCAACAACAGGAAGTTTTTCCTTAAATATTGGTACCTCACATAATGAATTCACTGATACAGGTAATTCTGTGGCCAGTACAAAAAAAACTGTGCCAGTACAAAAAAACTGTGCGTAGTACAAAAAAACCCACTACTCTCTGGCTCGTCGTGGTAGCTCTGAATTCTGACAGATAGCAGGGAGAGAGGAAATGAAGTATGCTGGTGCACTCTTCAGAACCAGTTTCAAACCCATCTTCCAGACAACACAAGGCCAAGAATGAGTTTGGTTCAACATGCAATCCTACAATATAACAACTACTCCAAGATGTTTATTGTAAGAAATGTAAAATAGGATGGACAAATATTATACAGTAGTCAAACATACCAACCTCAGAGTAGTTTCTATGCACTTTATCCAGCACCTTTAAAAGAACTTCAGTTTGATGGAGCTGACCATAGTCTCCCACTTCTTTCCTTATACCTTTGAAAATCTTAGTAAATGTGCCCTGACCAAGACTCTCTTCCTAAAAGACAAAATAGATAGGAAAGGGAAAATGAGAAATTTCTACCTCTTCTGTGAAAGATATAAAACTTCCTCCGAAAGTAATGCATATACATAAAACTTTACAGCTAGCATACTCCGGAGTCAGACTAAGGAGACAAAGAAGCAAGTATACCATAAACAGTTTAAATTTCTACTAATTTTTAAAAAGCTATTGACTTGTCAAGGACATAGGAAAACAAATTGCTAAAAGAACCAGACAGGAAGAAGTTGTTATTATGAAGATGTATTTGGATATCCCTAGAAGTAAAGAAAATAACTAGCCCTACAGTCAAAAGGGCACATGAAAAAAAAAAATTCCAAAGGTCTTCTAAATATACAGTGAGTTTTTATCTAGTATATACTAAACCAACCATCTGCAATGAAAGAAGAAACTAACGAACTTACAAAAATCAAGTCCTCATTCCGGATTTTGTGAAAGACCATCTGGCTGACATTATTGTGCCTCTGTAGCGTTGGTGATGAAGGTACCTCAGAGACACTATTACTTCTGAATACTAGAAGGTTTGATTTATCTGGGAGAAGAAAGAGGATGGAAAAAAGAAAAGAAAGTTAAGCCGTAAAATATAAAATTATCATATATTCATATATGTTATATTTCAGAAGTATTATTAATGAGAAGCTGTTAATCCAACAAAAAGATGATGTAATTCTGAGACCAATTTATTTAAAAAGCCGTATAGTATTTCATTAAACAAGTCAAAGTCAATTTTTTCTGACTAGTGAAAACATTTAGATCACTCAGCTATTTTAAGCGGCACTTTTTAGTGATCCTCATTGCCTTATGTTTACCGCAGTTAATTATTTTTCCAGAGATGTTGAAAAAAAGCTCACCACAAGGTAGAGCAGATGTATTAGTGAAACCAAAGCCAGTAAGTACATATTTGTGGGTATATCAGTGCATGCACGTGTGCTTATTCAAAAATTTATAGTTCTGATGCATATAACATTTTTATTTGATTTCAGTGGAAATAAGGTTATGCAGTAATTCCCTGTAATGTCCGTATACATTTACTTGACAAATCTCTTCTGAACTTTTGATTGAATTGACTTCTTGGCTAATTTTTATCAATTCTAAAAGAGATACAAGACATCAAACAGCCTGGTCTCTCGAGCTTTTCCTTAAGATTTTCCTTGCTGGGACTTGGACAGCAAGAAAGATCTACTAATATGAACTGTTAGTAGTACCATTTATAATAAAAAGAGCAGACATTCATTATCATAGTTTATACAATAGAAACATTCTATGAATACGAAAACAAGGGAAAACCTTTAACATAATTGAAGAAAAAGGCACTCCTTGGTCAGGGGCTATCTTCCACATGTAAAGTGAAGATGAAATCATACTGAAGCCTTGGCATAATTCAGCTAAGAAGTCAACAATCAATGAAACAAATTCAGCAGAAACTTGGTATTATTGGTTCTATTTCTTACGGAATTATCCATAGAGAGAAATGATACATTTAGTAGTTATTTCCTTTTCATGATATGAAAACATTTGATAGAAGAAGAAATGCTATTGCACACATTCCACTACAATTAAGAATACAGTTTGACTTCTAATAATGAAACTGTCATGGCCACTACCATTCTTTCTAGAAGGCCAAGTCAAAGTAAAATTTGGCAGACAGTAAAACTGAAAACTGTGACGGAGAAGATGAACAAATTGGTAAGTGAAATAAGAACCTACACAAGCCAACATATGTACCTACCTGATAGTCATTTAATCTGTTGTTTTATCTTTTAATCTTCAAAAGTAAGTTAGAAATAAGTTACCATTTCTTACCTTTTGGTTTTGGAGGACAACACTTGATGAACTGGAAAATAATGCTGTCTGAGCGGACAGTTTCTGTCTGGTAACAGGTCAATAGATCCTTAAGATTACCAAAACTTCTCTTGGTTCCACTAAGATTATATTCCCCATTCTCATTCTTTGTAATTAAGCAGTGTTTATAATCCGTGGCATTTTCACGCTGCAGAGATATTTTCCCAATTAAAAACAAAATTGATCAGCATTTAGTATTTTAAACAACTACTTAAATGTACAGCACTCCACTAACTAAACAAAGAATGCTTCAGGAAAATATTACCATCATTTGTTATTTTGTTCCCACAATGTAACAGTGATTCTGAGAAAAAAAGATTCTATCCCAATTACTGGAGTTAGAATGTTGATGCTAAGAAGAATAAATGTTAACAAATATCCAAAGATCTTGCTGAGAAAATGTAAAGGATCCTAGGAAAGATCCTTCAGATCTAGTAATGAAAGCTCCTTCACTGTTACAAAAAATGTTGGAAGCAACAGCCCAAATGCTCACACTTCTTTCTTTTGGCAAGCATTTGAAAATCTAAGGTGCAGTTTTGTTTTTCTGCATTCTACAGTGCAGTTCTAAACAATTAGTTCCTAGTACATTAGGCTCTGAATATGCACAGAATTATTTTGAGGAATCTTGAAAAGATTTCATTAGTTGTTTTTAATAAAGAGGAGATCTTAATAGTGCTTTCATGGTCCTTCGTGTTATTGCTGCGGAAAACGTTCCAACAAATTCCAAATCTCAAAAGCCTTTTAATAGCTTGCCCAGAAATAATTAGAACAAGCAAAACAAAAATGTGACCAAGTCAGTTAATGACAGGCTTGATTCTCAGACTTCCATCCTAGGCTTGCTCAGGGACTGATCTCTTAGCCTAAAAAAATCCTTAACACACTTCACTGGCAGGACAGACTACAGCTGGTCTTAAAAATGGCTGTTTACTTCTCCATCCACAGATCAACATTATTTTGTCATTTTGAAAAATGTACATACTTCTGAGAGTATTAAATAAATTTGATAGCTTTCTGCAAACTAGTAAGAAACTACATATATTACCCTCTCTAGTTACAAAACCAAAGGTAGCTCTGTAAATTTAATTAAAAAGAAGCCCATCCTTTCACGAAGATCAATACTGGCACAAGATCATATAATTATGTAACAGCAATATTAAAACACTGCATTATCACTAACTGCAATCTCATAGAGCAGAAGTAATTGCAGGCACTTCAAGTGCAGCTTCTAATCTAGTTTAGAACAGACATCCTGCAGGAGATCTGTGTTGACATAACAGCTGCCAGATAACCTGACTGGCCCAGTACAGGGGATGAGGGATAGGACCTAAGCCTAGAAGAACCTGTGAGTGAAAGACACCCGCACCCTATCAACTGTATCAACTGTATACTCAGTAACTAAGCCCTATTGTCTAAGAAATAATAAAAATGACCAAAAACCTCCATACTACCACAGAAACAATTACAACAGTCCAAACAACCACATCCCAAATCCCAGAACTTTCAAGTTCTCCAACTCTTTTGGTCTTCAAGGCATATATTGTGTCAGTGACTCTCTACCATGAATTTTGGTATGTTTCTCACACAACCCTGAAAGTTGGCCTGACACAAGCAGCCGCTGAATAAATACATACATCATGCCAACATTCTGAAAAGAAAATCCAGAATCAGTTATTGTACTTTCCATGCTCCTTACTACAATGTAGTAGAGATTACGCAAGTACTACCCATGGCAAAATACAAACCTCAATAGCAAAGGTGAGGAAGTATTTTTTGAAATCTTTAGGACTGCAACGAAGAACGTAGAAGCCAGTTTGATTACCCGCTTTCTTCAGTTTACTGATAGCAAAGTCCATGCTATGGTAAACAGAAAGTTATTAATATTGTATAATTTTAAAAAAACAAGGTCAGATACTGACTTATGAACACTATTATAAGATTTCTACTACAATGACAATTTAAACTCTGTGTTTTACAATCTCCTTTAAGGTAATTCTTTAGCGCCTTTATTTTCCAGCAATTAAGGTGGCTGCTCATGTACAGAGAAATACACTGAAAATTCTTAACACTGTAAAAACCCACTATGATCTATTTGATGAGAAACTTTGCAGCCTAGAAAGGTATTTCCCTAGTCTTATGACATGACTTTCAAGCTCCATCATAGACGAACCAATAATGAAACCGCCTAATAAACAAGCTAAGACTAGAGAAGCATTTGTGTGCATGGAAAATGACTACTTTAACTTGGAAAAGGGACAATAAAGGATTTGAAGGAAAACAATCATTTGTTACTACAAGAACTAATCTCTCTCTGAACAAGTCTTTGCTAACTATTTCTACCCATCTCAAGAAATGAGGCACAGAATGGCTTGGAAAGTTCTGGCACTCAATGCACATCCTTCTAAAAAGCCCTTAATAAAAATCAATATACAGTATTAGTCTAGGTCTGCAAGGTGCAAAAAACATGCTTTGAACTGTACAGGTCTCCATTTCTCTCTTCTTTAATCTCCTCTGAAAGTTCCGTATTAGCTGAGTAGGATGTGGCTAGTTTTATGAAGCATCACATATACATCAGCCTTCAAATTTTGTATAGCTAAAGTAAACATACTTTTTTTCTTACTAACAAAACATTTTTAAGCTCCCATGTTAAAAAAAGTCTACAAAATTCTTAAAATTCTTCCCTAGAAATACAGAGAAAGTGAACACAGGGACAATTTTTTCCTAAAAGCAAGCAAACCCTCCAATCTATATGGCTAGCAGTTTACTGTAATCCAAACTCAAATACCAAAGAGAATGGTATATCTGAATTTGTCTTTTTCTCCTTTGCAACTCAGATACTGTAACTGATAGAGGCTGCAGTGAAAACATGAGGTCCTCTATGATATTATACATTGCTGCCCTGGTAATTACTGTAATTCAGTAAAAATTAGCACTATGACTTTACTGTCTGTCTAACTTGAGCAAAAAGGAATTTTAAGGGAAGAAAACTAAAAGTCACAATCTTTCATTTTATTTTTGACAATGAGGTATTGTATTTGCAAAGTGAAAAACAAGGAAAAATATAAAGCTTTACATGTTACATAAATGTAATAAATGCGTATCTCAAGATGTCCATCATAGTTCACAAATCAGCTAAAGTTCATTCTTCAAAAATAAAAGCATTTTGTTATGTTGCTAAAAAATTGCTTACAAAATTGGTCCATGGCAATTGCTTTGGATATTTTCAAGCACTGATGGTGGTGCTACTTCTTTGCAGAGATAATGGTGGGCATCTGCAGTTAATCTGTAATATCCATCAATTAATGATACAAACGAGAGAGCCTCTCTTAAAGACTGGAATTCAGCCTCCTGTTAAATTGCGAGGGGAGAGAAAAGAGAAAGAAGAAGAGAGAGAGAAAGAATAAAGATTTAAATTTACATTAGTCAATACAAAATTCCTGGATATCGTAAGGGTATAACAGATACAAATGTGTACATTAAACATATCCAGACTGGGGTTAAAATAACCACTATTTGCAGCGTTCTATTTTCTAGGTGCCCAAAATTTGTTGGCAATCTTCAACATTCAAAAATCAATCACAAAACAAATCTGCTAAAAACACAAGCAAACAAAACCAAACAACCTTAGTCTAAATATATGAAATAGCAGAGGGTTGCTGACAAGAGGAAACATTCAAAATGCAAAAACTGTGGAGATGCGACTCAAGCATGGCAAACATCTACTGCAGCAATTTTTTTTCCTAAAGGAAAGCTTCTATTTATTAAAAATTTATGGGAAGAAAAATCTCCAGAAAAATATTTTGTTTATCTAGTCATCACCAAGAACTGATATCCTGAGAGGAAAACAGAGTGAGGAAAAGGTCTATGCAAAAAAGTTCAATGGCTAATTTAATCCATCTGTAACTACATATTTATTAATACTAAATACATAAAACCAAACTATTTTCCTTTAGTTCTCTGCATTTTATTAATCTTTTGACAGTTGTGTGAGAGCATTAAGAGCTATCTTTACTTCCGCTGGAAAGTGTTACTTTGTCATCTACAAAGCTGCACTAGATTTAATGCAGTGAGAGAACCAGCTTCAGAACATACTGCATGAGCTTCCCCATGACGCTGGGAACACAGTGGCTGAATGCAAGCCCTTGACAATTTCTTTACTAGCAAGCAACAAAAAAGATTAATCAACTACATCTTCATCAACTGCCAAGAACTTGTTTGGAGTCTTGAGATTCCTTGTTAAAGATTAACTGGAAATGACTGCCTTCCCAGTTGTTACCACACAACTGGAAAACCCCACATACAACATAGTTACAACTCCAGCAATTTTAATTGAGCTGAACTGTCTGAAGTACATTTTTATAATAAACTCTCCTAGCTATGTAACAAGTTAAACTCAATCACAAATCTATTTACCCATAAACTAAATCTGGTGTGTAACGTGTCTGCATGAAAATTATAAGCAACCTAGCAGCTATTGCACTTCACTTTCCTACTCTGCCGTGCTCTTCAGCAGCTTTTTTATACAAGCTTTCAGAAAGTTGCTTTTATCTGCAGGAGCGTATGCAGTCAAGTACCTGACTCTACTGCTACTGAGAATTTAAGAGAATTTTCATGACTCAAATTTAAGGTAGTCTTCTTCCCCTCTCCAAAATAATTTTATACTCTCATCTTTGATATACATCTACGGTGCTATCTCAGTTATTTTTACATTTCAGTAAAGGATCTGGACACATTTTTCAGTTCTTAACAGCTCATTAATTCTGTGCCATTAACACAGGAAACAAACATGATTCACAATTCTTCCATAAATTGGTGAACAATACAACATTTTTTGTCCAAAAACAACATCAGATTAAAAAGCTGACTGATACTTTTTGAAATATTTTGAGGGTTTTTCAGTAATTATTTTTAAGAAGTAGTGCATAAGCTGTACACAGCTTTCACACACACACACACACACAGCAGGAAGCTCTCTGCCCACACAAATGTGGAGACTGGGAGTCCTGAGGGCCTGCAGACCAGTCGTGAAGATAAGGGAAGAAAAAACTACATAGCACTTGCACCTGCTGGAAAATCTGATTCAAGTGAATTGCTGGAGTTCAAACTGAAACAACTTTTTACACTCACGTGTAAAATTCTTTTCCAATATCTTCTTCAAAACATTTTAAACAATAAAACCAATGATGATAATTTTTTGCCTATAGTCATCTTCTGTGTATTACCCCTCCTCCAGAGCATTCCGAAGACTTTTTCAATACATTGGTTGCTGGCAGCGAGCTTAACCATGACATCATATAAACACTATCCTAGATAGCTAACAACACAGACTCAGGTTTAAGACTCCAACAGTGGAAAAAAAAAAAAACAATGTGTGTATGAGCAATCCTCAACTAGAATAATCTATTTCAGTCCACGCACAAGACCTTCAGTCTTTTAATATGCTGCTTATAATGGCAAAATGCATTCAGTTTTACCTCATGCTTATTTAATCATTAATATATGTTTATATAAAATCATAAACACCACAGCCATCACACAGTCTGCTCGAAGTAACATCTACGTGGAAAATTAAAATGGCAAGCAAAAGTGAACACAGACCAGATTCTTGCTGTCTTGTTTGTGAATGGTGACAATTCTTCTCTCACTGGAGCCTTCTTGACTTGCTTGCTTAATGCTGACATCAATTATATCAGGAAAATCACAGTATGTTTGTAAATCCTACAACAAATGTTGATTATATAACCTCAGCAGTAACAAACTTTAGCTGAAAAAACCCCACACTTACTTGCAGCATTAGAATTCCTACAACTCTAAACTTGTGAAGCTAGCAATGAAGAGGGTCAAAAAGCCTTAAACATGCTATTAAAACTAAAGAAAAGGAGCTAGGTGTTTACAGGACCTTCAATAGAAGCATCAATAAAAATGCACAAAGATTTAGTAACTAAAGGGAAATATCTGTATATGGAGTTTTGATGGTACATATTTATTTGCTCTGTAAAGCAGTATTTTGTGAGGTTTAACTTTTTTTTTTTTTAAAGCATCCTTACTAGAAAGCTTTAGAGAGCCTTCCAAAATATCATGGCTTCATTTGCAGGAATGTGAGCTGCAAAATCTGCTACCAAAGAGACAGATGTGGTATGGATGGAGAGAATGAAAAGGTCTTTCCCTCAGTCATGGCCACCTCTGATGTAGTTAGAAGGTTCAGGAAGAACCTATCCACCCAGGAAATCTATGACAGTTTCCTTTGGTGACAGTTCTGGGAATTTTCGATATGATGACATTCCATATCATTTCCTCCAGTCTTTCACAAGTCAAATCAGCACGTCATATAGGTCACACCCTGTTTTGTCTACAGTAGAACTTGACATACTAAATAACATCCTTAAACAAAGATGTATTTATCTATCTAAAATTATTCTTTCAAAGCAAACACATTTTATTCAAATTAGAACAACCCATTTATATCGCTGTAAATGTATCTTAATACATAAAGGGGTGTAACATCTACTGAATTGTACAGCCTTGATTATCAGGCATGAAACAGCTCAAATGCATTTAAATCCCTTAAGCTCTATTAATTTATCTGTCTGGTTGAAACGTGAACTGGCAAAACAAATTTCCTCACAGCCTACCCCACGTACATCATTACCACCTTCAAGAAATTAAAGAGCTTTTTTCAATTCAACATCTCAGTGAAGTCTCATCAGTAAAGCTTGCTGAGTTATGGTCACTTTACAGCCAACCATATTCCTTTATTAAATTTTCACAACCGATTTTATAAACAGCTTCTGTACCAGTAAAAATATATTCAGCCCACATCTTGTCTTTGTCACTAAGTAAGGACGCCAATATCATGACTTATGAAAAATAGTTCTGAAATCTCAGTATGAAAAGTGATCAGTTTAAACACTGTTCTTATTAAAGGCTTAGTTGCCACGACATTATAGTATGCATAAATTTTGTACACCTAAAACTAGAAATCGCAGAAACTTGAAATTTATGTTAGCTCCTGCCAAGTGGCACTTACAGAAAAATTAGGAAGATAGTCACTGGACCCAGCATGAATCTACAAATATTCTAAGAAGAAGAAACTTAGCAGTTCTGGGTATGTAATCAGATTTTTTAAAATATTTTTTTAATTTTTTTTTTTTTTTTTTTTTAAGTTTTAAGGAAAAAATGGCATTTTTACAAATCACTACATCACACTATAAAAAGTCATCTATTTTGTAGTTCCGTCTTGATCGCTTCACATTATGCATTAAAACCACGACGTAAAAGATGCAACTATTTTGGAAAATTGACATCTGTTTCATTTTGCCTTTCATTTTACCTTTAGAAAATTCACACACCCTCAGCATAAGCAGCTATAAGTTAGTATCCAATTCGGGTTAATTTTACCAAAAAAGAATCCTGCTAGGAATCCACACACAAAAGAAACAATACAAATAAATAAAAATGCAACAGCATAAGATTATGACAAGTAATTGAACCATTTAGCATTTAGTTCTTAAAGAGTAAAGAGACTACTGTTATAGAAACGCCACTTTAAATTTGCTAGCTTAGATACTGGTAGGAGGCTAACTGCAGCAACAAAGAGGAAATGGGAAATGGATCCTGTTTTTCTGGAGTCCTTAAAACCCTGACTTCAAAGAGAATTTCAGGATAGCATGCATTTTAAATCCTAACACGGTAATCAAACTATTACAGATAAACTGCACAACTATTAAGATAATAAAGTAGACACATTCAAAGAGATTACCTGCTCTGCCAGTGTCTCACAGTTTTTAAGTTTTCCTCTTGAGCACTGAATTCCACCGTTTCCAGTTATTACAATAGTTGCAAAACTTTCTTCCCCAGAAGGATCTCCACCAGGTTCTTTCACTTCAAAAACCTCCGAATAGAAGGCAGACTGAAGGGTTTCCAGGTTTATGAGATACTTAAGTTTCAAGTTTCTGGCAGTAGCTTTGCATTGGCCGAACTGTTGTATAAATTTGCGGAACCTGTACCTTATTCTCTTTCGGGTCAAAATGTGGTAGTCTTGGATTTTTGCTCGCACACATTTAGGCAAAAACATTTTGTAGCTGTGAATACATAACCAGCAAAAATAAAATAAAAAACAACCTAATGGTTTTATCCACTAAATCCAGCAAAAATATTTTCTTTCATGCTAAACAAGACAATGTGAAAATACTTTTTCCACTAAATATAACCTTGTTTTTTAAGCTCTAGGACAACAATAATTCTTTCTTCAGTCTGTAATACGTTCTTTCAAATACAGCCCTGTCTCTTCTTTCATTTTTCTCTTTTGCTCCCTCAACTTAGCTTAAACATACATTATATTATGTATTTCCCATAAATCCAGACATCTGCTTAAGTCATTACTGAAGTTTGAGGCAAGTCAGCAGAAGAAAACTCCAAGTTACAGAGTTGCTTTGTTTAGTGTAGAAATTGAAAAGAGAATACTTCATAAATAGAGGCCGTATTTCATGGATGAAACTAGAGGTGGTAGAACATAAGTAACACTGGCTGGTTCTCACTTAAATATCCTGTATCAAAGTCCATTCTGGATCACAAGACAAAAGAATAGTTTGACACCTCCAATCAGCTGGTCAATCCGTTCTCTCATTCTATTTAACTTTTTCTGCTAAACTTCATTACAGAGAAACATCAAGAATTAAGCACCAAGCAGAGAAAGAACTCACTCAGCTGGAGCAGAAACTGATTACACTGACAAATCAAAGCGAACTGGTAAACTGAAGCAAGTTTAGGAGAGACCTTCTGCAAATAGTTAATCTCCAACCCTGGGCATTTTCAGAACTTTACTGGACAAAGCTCTGAGTAACCCGATCTAAACTTTGAAGTTGGCCTTGATCTGAACTCAACAAAATCTATGTACTGAAGAAACATCAAGAATGGCTATTGTGATACAAGCTTTCCATTGATTTCAAGCTTACAATCTTATTTATAGAAACACTATGCTAGGCTAAATCAATTCTGAATAACTGAAATTCTCCACCCAGATGCTAGTATGCAAAATTACTGTTTACAGATATCAGGTGTTAAACAGTTATGGAGTTACCTGATTGAGTTGTAAATAGCCAGTGGGGTTTGGTCCTTCTCTTTAGCCACTCTCATCATATCCAGAACAGCCATTCCAAGGCATTCTTCCTGTGTTTCATGAGTAACAGGCATCTGTATCCATCCACTCAAAAAATCATCTCGCCACTGAAAAAAAAAAAAGGCAAGAAAGCAACTTAAAACGGGAGTACTGCAGTTCATGAATAAAGATTTTATTTTATTTGTTTAGCAAATTATTTTAAAGATTACACTCCTCTGAGTGAACCCTTTTGTTCTCAGAGAACTGCATATGTTCATATAGGATACTGATTACCATTACAATTAGAAACTTCTCAAAATGATCTTGTTTAAAATCTTGACAAGGTCCATATTTCACAGAACCACAGAATACCCTGAATTGGAAGAAACTCGCAAAGATCATCAAGTCCAACTTCTGGCTCCACATAGCAGCACACAAAATCAAACTATATTTCTGAGAGTGCTGTCCAAACATTATTGAACTCCAGCAGCTTGGTGTCACGACCACTGCCCAACCTGACCCTCCAATGACGCAGCTCCATGCCATTCCCTCAGGTCCTGTTGCTGTCACCAGGGACCAGAAATCAGTGCTGCCCCTCCGCTCCCCTGGTGAGGATGCTATTGGCTGCCATGAGGCTTCCTGTCATCCTCCTCTAGGCTGAACAAACCAAGGGAACTCAGCTGCTCCTCATTCGTCTTGCCACCTAGACCGATCGCCATCTTCATACCTCTCCTTTATACACTCTCTAATAAGAAGTACATAATATCCTTCTTATATTGTGGCACCGAGAACTGCACACAGTGCTTGAGGTGAGGCCGCACAAGTACAGAGCAGAGTGGGACAATCCATTTCCTGGCTTGTCTGGCAGTGCTGGGCCTCATGCACCCCAAGGTACAGTTGGCCCTTTGGGCTGCTAGGGCACACTGCTAACTCAAGTTCAACTTGCTGTCAACCAGAACACTCAGATCCCTTTCCACAGAACTGCCCTCCAGACTCTCATCCCCTAGTCTATGCATATATCTAGGACTGCAGAATCTGGCACTTGCTGTTGTTAAACTTCACATGGTTGGTGATTGCCCAGCCCTAAAATCTGTCAAGGTGTCTCTGCAAGACCTCTCTACCCATCGAAGGAGTCTATGGCTCCTCTTAATTAGTGTTGTCTGACCAGTCACCAATCTGATCTGATACTATTTACTATAACCGTTTGAGCCTGACTCAACAGTCTGTTTTCAACCCATTGCGTCATGGATTTGTCTAGCTGGACATTCTGTTCAGTAGAGCACTGTGAGAAACAGTACTGAAAGTTATGCTGAGATCCAGAAAGATTATATCAACTAGCTTCCCTTAGTCTACTATGTAGGCAACCTTGTCATAAAAAAAGATTAAGTTGCTTGAACAGGACTTTCCCCTCATGGACCAATATTGGCTGTGACTAATGATTGCATTGTCTTTAAGGTGTTTTTCACTAACTCTTGAATAATTTTTATAATTTTGCCAAGCACTGAAGTGAGATTGACAAGCCTGTAATTACCAGGGTCTTCTTTCTTACTCTTCTTGAAAACTGTGACAACATTTGCCAGCTTCTAGTATACTGGAATCTCTCCAGATTCCCCAGATTGTTAACAAGCAATTGAGGGAGGTTGCACAATGACATCAGCCAGCCCTTTGAGTACCCTGGGATGAATCCCATTGGGGCCCATCAACTTTTACAGAATCACAGGAACACTAGGTTGTAGTAGGAAAGGACCTACAAGATCGTCTAGTCCAACCATCCTCCTACCACCAGTATTTCCCACTAAACTACTAAACCACATCTCTTAGCACCTCATCCAGCTGGAGCAGCAAATCTCACACAAGTTCTGCATTGGCTGTGAGTTTATCATTACACTTCAGTCACAGTCCAGCTCAGGGTTTTGGTGATTCCAGAGCCCAGCATCAGTGTTGAAGACAGAGGCAAAGAAGACATTAAACACCTCCGCTTTGTCTGTGTCCCGAACTGTGAAGTGACCATCCTCATCAAGTGACAGACCTATGTTATCTCTGGCCCTTTGTTTACTTAACATTTTTAAAAAGCCCTTTGTTATCCCCTACAGTACTGGCCAGCTTTAGCTCTAATTGTTCTCCCACACTGTCCAACCTTGCTTTCAGTTGCCATACACACCTCTTCTGCCTAAGCTCAAGAAGATCCCTGCTCAGCCAAACGAGCCTTCTACCCTGCTTGCTTGACTTATCACATTATGGAATTGCCTGTTCTTGTGCTCTTACGAGGCGGCACTCAAAAAGCGAGCAGCACTGATGGACCCCAACGCTGTCAAAAACAGTTTCCCAGGGGAACTTACTAACTAGTTTCCTGAGCAACCCAAAGCCTGCTATCTCCATAGCCAGAGCTGATGTTTCAGTGGCAGTTTTCACCCTATCGTCAAATATTTTAAACTCTACTACATCATGGTAGAGTTTATGGCCAAGACAGCCTATAATCACTTCACCAACGAGATCCTCTCTGTTTAAAGCAACAAATCTAGGAAGGCACCTTAGTCAGCTCCTTTAGTACCTGTACTAGGAAGTTATCATCAAGGTGTTTTAGGAATCTCTTGGACCTGTTTGTATCAGCTGTATGGTATTTGCAGTTAAGATCTAGCAAGTTGAAGTCACAGGAGCAGCTAATCTAGAGGTATCTCTTATTTCCTTCAAGAGTAATTCATTGGTGTTTTCATCCTGGCTGGGTGGCCTATAACAGACTCCCACAATGACAACCACTCTCACTTGCCGGTTCCTTATCCTTACCCAGAGGCTACTAATAATCTCATTGCCAACTGCAAGCTCCATTCAGCCCAGCCCCTCCCTCACACACAGCATCACGTTCCTGCTTGGCCTGTCCTGCCTGTCTCTGTTGAAGAGCCTGTAACAGTCCATCATGGCACATCAGTCACAGGACTCTTTTCACCAGGTTTCACTTATGCCAGTGATGTTGTAGCTCTGGGTCTCCGTGAAGTCTTCTAACTCCTCTTGCTTGTTCCTCATACTGTGTGCATTGGTGTAAAAACATTTCAAATGTGCTTCACCGTACCTAGAACTTCATGGAACAAACTGAAGGATCTCACTGGCACGCAGTTCCTCATATTTTGGTGTGTCATCCCATAGATTATTACTGGCACGCCTGGTTTGATTCCCCTTTCAAATCTAGTTTAAATCCTGCACAGAAGTCCTTTTCCTCCTCTGAAGAAGGTGCATTTCATCGGTTGCCAACAGGCCTCATGTTGTGCAGGCCATTCCATGATCAAGAAACACAAAATTGTTCCAGTTACACCAGCCTTGGAGCCATGCATCTATCAGTTGTGTCTGCCTGTTCCTTTCAATATTGTTCCCTGCTTCTGGAAGGACAGAGGAGAACACTACCTGTGCCCCTGATCACCCCAAGGCCATGAAGTCCCTTTTGATTGCCGTTGGACTTCTTTTTGCTATCTTATCACCATGGACATAAAAACCCAACAAATGATAATAATCAGAGGGCTGCACCAGGCTAGTGAGTCTTCTAGTAATGTCTCTTACCCAGGACTCAGGGAGTTAACAGACTTCTGTATGAGTTGGGTCTACTTGTTGTATTACGCCCTTTGTTCCTCTCAGAAGAGAGCCACCTATGACAACAATCCTTTTTTTAGTGATGGAGGTGGTTATGACATGGGAGACAGACTGTCTAGCTCTAGGTGACCCCTCCAACCTGGATGGTTCTTCATCCCCATTGTTTACGTGTCCATCAAATTCCAGAGCTTCATTCTTATTGTATAAGGGCACCTGAAGGGGGAGTGAGGTAGGTAGGGAGGAGATTTACCTGCCACCCTGAGCAGAAACCTGCCTCCACTCCTCTCTATCTTTATCTCTTAGTTACCCCTCTTCCTCCTGTTGGCAAGAGGGTAGGGGATCCTTTATTTCTCGTGTTGTGGCTGGCAGATGCATCTGTCTCAGGGTACAACCCCACCAGTTGATCTCCTTTCTCCAACTCTCTGATGTTCCGAAGCCTGCTCATCTCCTCTCAAAGCTCTGTCTTCAGGCTGAGCAGTACTTCTGCCTGGGCACACCTCCCATAAGTGTGTTCAATGCTGCTACCAGACACTGATGCTCAGGCATACCCTGCAGGCTGAGAGCTGGATGACTGTTCCTTCAGGAACTGTCTGCGTAGCTGTGGTGGTTCCTGTGGCTGGAGAGGCCACAGGTGCCACAGAGGATATGGCTTTCTGTTGGGTGGACACCATGACCAGAGCTCTTGGAAATGGCAGAGGGACAAGCACCCTCTTGTACAAACTGCCACGCTAACATACGTGGAAGATTTTGTTCCACACTTATCAGCCCCAAATTAAAATCGCAGTGAAAGACTCCCACATGGTAGCACTAGAAGGGAGCTGCACAATCTCCTTGCTCTCCTCACAACTGCCATTTGAGCTTCACCTCTCTAAAAACACAACGTGACACCAAGGTTTAATTTTCATGTTAAGAGAAAGCTTCAAGCTGTCAAAAGAGCATACATGCCTACTAACAGAAGAAGTGAAAGGGAGAAATACTAACAACCTTTGACAATCTGCAATTTATTTGACAATCTGCAATTTAAAGAAATAATCAAGCAAATCTTACCTGCGCAAATAGGTAAGACATGACAAGATCATCAAGAACTGGGCTTTCTGAACCCCGAATAGTGCCGTAACGATATGCTCTGCTTGTGCCATTGCAATACCAGTGGGGAAAATAAAACCTGTTAAGAAATATTTAAAATAAATGTCAATATAAAGATATTTTTGCTTACCAAAATTAGATTTTATACCTTTCATAGACATGAAATCAGTACTGACTGCTTTGAAAGGCCAATATTAAGCCCACCACGTGAACAGAAGGGTTTGGATCTGGTTCTTCATGTATAGTATAACATTTAAGCAGAGTGAGAAGCTGCATTGGAAAAAACAAAGAGCTCTGCAAATTTATCCTCCCTAATCAGAATACAGAGAATCTTGTATTACTCTTCCAGTTTCTGCTGAGACAGTTAATAAAGAAACAGTCAGGCTACATAATTCAATTTAAGGAAATAAAAGTCTTTTCCTTATGGAAAAACTAAGGCTGTAGAAGTCCACATTCAAAAATCAGATAAGACAAAAATGGATCTACTGTAGACATCCTCTTGACTAAAAGAATTATTCTGCATTTCAGAGCTTACTCCAAACAGGCAAGCATGCAGGAGATGTATTATTATTAGGAAAAATATTATTTTAATTCCTGATATATTTTGATTGTTTCTTTCGCCAACCTGAAATTGTATACATATGATACACAGACAACTAACAAGATGTATTAGTTATACCTACTCCATTCATTTTTATTCTTTCATCTATCCTTTATACACATCTCACCAACAACATCTGTAACTGCACAGAGAAATTACAGTTCAGTTAAATAACTTATTGACTGTATTTTCTCACATAGCTTCGTACTACCATGAAAGGTGTGTGACATTCACTTTGGATTACCTTATTCGGTACAGTATGATGAGTCTGGTTGCTTCATCTACATGGAAAATGTGATTTGGAGGATACCAAATTCTCTCTGTTTCACTCATGAGTGCAAACATGTTATGATACATTGGCATGATACCTAAACAAAGAACAGAGAAGCAAATATTTATAAGAAATTATTTTCATAGAGAATCAATCTTATGAAGTACCACCTTGTGGGTTAAAACCAGCAGATAGGCACATGTTCTCCAACTATTCATTACACTGCTCTACCACTGTCAACAGCATTGCAGTGATCACCTTGAAACCTGCAGACCTTTTGCTGGTTTCTCACTCTCTAACTTAAGACCGTATTCACCTCTTATCCTATACTTCACGTTTAGACCATAAAATTTTATTTGAAGACATTTAATACAATGGATTATTAGCCTCTTAGTTTAATCAAGAAGTAACAATCAACAACTGTACATTTCTTTTTTTCTTACTTTTTCCAAAATCGGATCTAGGTATTGATTTTATTATTCTAGCTGAGTGAAAAATTAGAAGCTGTCATTACTAGAACAAACTGCCATCGACATTTCAGTAGCTCAGTTAAGAACAAAACTAAATATGCATAAAACTGTTAAGTTTTTTTCTCCAGAAAAGCCCTCAGAATTATTTCAGTGAGGACTGAGAACCAATTCTACTTAATCACAAACTATGTAAACCAGTGAAACATCAACTCTTCAGTAAGCACAAAGGCTATAATTTGACTGTGGGGATGCTAGTGGCAGGTACAGCCTAACAAAAAAGACAGGTGCCAAAGCATTTTAATATGCCATACAGCTGTGTGTTCAAGGTATGCCAACGCTGTGATTTGGAAAACAGGCTAGATGTCTGAGACTTTACAGCATTAAAGGAAGACTTTCAACCGCTGACAAATTTCAAAGATGTAATGGGATAGAGATGTACAGATCAGAGAGTGGGATGAAAACTGCAGTGTGAAAGTCATGCTAGGTCAAAGAAACAAAGCCAAAGATATTTTAAATACATGACAGAAAATGACAATAGTAACTGCAAATGATGTTAAGAGACACAAGAATTCTGGGCAAAGGCAAAGCATTAACAATCCTTCCCTGAAGGCTTAGAAAGAAATCACAGAAATTTACACAGACAAACAGGAGAAAAAATTCTTGTATTTCTGTTTGTAACAGTGTCTTGGTGTAAGTAACTAATGAAGGAGGCAGGCCCTATATTTCTTTCATCACATCTAAAGCACAAGTAAGACAATCAGTTAGAAACAAGCCAAGCAACACTAGGTATAAAATAGCACAAAGCATGTAGAACAAAAAGTCCTGAAGAACAAGCTTAAAATTTAAAAAATTGGTTATGTTGCTGCAGGGAGCCAGCAACAGGGCTATGAACAAGAGCTCTATTGTGCAGCTGTCAGATTAAGCAGTTGAAATCTACAGGCTAATCATCTGGCACTTGTTTAAAGTACAGTTCACCAAAACATGCCAGAACTGCAGGTCCTAGCCCATGATTTTTAATGAAAAGTAATGGGAGGAACTATGTAAAGTAACCAAAGAAATCAAAACTAAACAGAAACTGCACAGGAATAAATCTGAACAGATTAGTGAATGAGGGACTTGCTGTAAATCAGGATGTTGCAAATTTATGGCGCAGTAAGAAATATTTGATCCATTAGAGATCTGAAAAATACTGAAGTAACTATATTTTATGGAGTTAAGAATGTATCTATCCTCCTATGCAATCAAATACGGTTGTGAAATTGGATCAACTCTTGTATTGCAGATTAGTTGTCTTTAAAGCAACAATAACTGGAGTAACAGCTCTGAGGCTGTGGTTTCTCTATCCCAAATAATCGCAGAACAATTACAGAATCATGCATTTGAATTACCCGCCTACTTGAGGATTCCAGCCAGATGCTAGACACCACTCAAGACAGTGTGAAGTATTTACACAGTCTCACTAATACACTACCCTAATTATTAACATCCTGAGAAACAAAAATTTCCAAGTAATTTTTAAATTCAAATGCTAAGCTGCTGTGTTTCACTAAATACATTACAGACAAAAAAAAAGCCAGCAAAACATACACATGCTCACACAAAACTCCCAACACTTCAATCCAGATCATTTTATTGCATTCTCAAAAGAAACTTTATCTGTTTTCCTAAGCAAGGAACAGGGCTTTGGAATTCGTCCTACAAAGACAAATGCTGGCATTAACAAAATAACAACAAAAGAAGTCATCTACATTTCCCTCCTATGTTTGGAAAGTAAATTGTGCACTCATTCATCCATCATACTTAAGTGTCCATCACTCCAGATGGTAACCGGTGTCTTTCACTGCTATTGCTCAGTGACGTACAGATCAACAGATCAATCAAGAAAGGGTGTTAAACTTCTGTGTTCCCATCTCCTTCCCCATGTTTTGTTCCCTCCTTAAGGATTATGCATCAGTGTCAAAACACTGCCACACTTGAAAAAATTCAACCATTATACATAAGAAAAAATCCACTTGTTAGAGTCTTGAAAATTATCCATAAAGGTCTGACAAAAAAAGACAGGTTTTGACCTCTCTACTTCCATGTGAATTTTAGCAGCACTAGTAATTGCAGGGATTTTTCAGGCAAGCATGTGTGATGAAACCTAGACAAATAAACAACAGTGAATATTTCTGAGAAATATATTTTCAATACAAGCAATATGAGAAAAAGCTGTTCCAAGAGGTAATAGAAACCTCCCCTGGGTTTCTGCACTGCACTAATCGTTATCAAATCAAACAATGAATAGTTAGGAGAGGCAACAGTGACTCAGATAGAGATAATAAAGCAGAACTGTTCTCTCTCCACTTTGCATCCCCAGCACGGGCTATTAAACAGATTGTCTGGACTACTGCAAACATGAAACCAGGCCTGTCTCTTGGC
This sequence comes from Penelope pileata, assembly GCA_013396635.1. Taxonomy (NCBI): domain Eukaryota; kingdom Metazoa; phylum Chordata; class Aves; order Galliformes; family Cracidae; genus Penelope; species Penelope pileata. Next base: position 719,576 of record WBMW01005333.1, read on the forward strand.
AAGTGTTTCTTTTTTTTTTTTTTTTTTTTTTAAGTCCATAAGGCTAAATAAAGAAGCCTCACTATTCCTACACAGTTTGTGAAGTAACACCATGAAAGGCTTCAACACAGCAGAGTTTCAACTCTCAAACTTCACCTCAAGCAACAATCTGCAGAGTTCTTTCCTTTCCTTATTGTGCTTTTAGATCTCCACATCCACATTAGTCACATTACATGTTTTTAAAAAATAAACTGAATATAAATATGCTAAAAATAATTTAAGAGTAATTTTATTTCAGATTGATTTGATGGGGAAGAGAAAGGGAAAGGATTTAAGATTATGACTTGTGAAAACAAATCTCAAACACTAAATTTAGAAAATGAAACCAACACAGTGATGCTATAACCTCTAGAACAATTTGTCTTACTTTGTTTTGACAGCCAGTTACTTATTCTGATATCATTTCCTCTCTTAGGCTAAGATCCAAGGCTTCCCTTGCTTTTAGCGTGACATTTATAGTTCATTTGCATGGCAGATAACATACTGATCACAAAAAATTGCTAATCAATTTAAACTTAAAATCAGCATTTCTGGTTAGAAAATCAGATTCTTGATTTTGTGTTCTGGCATTTTCCATACAAAAATCTGAACAGCCTATGAAAAGTTTTGTGTTTATTGTATTTTTCCAAAAATGGAAAGATTTTTTTTTTTTGAGAAAAAAAACCTGTCTTCTACATGTATGTCTGAAACTAGTGTGCAACTACAGCATAATACTTACAAAGACAAAAATCTATATAGCCAATACGTGCCATATACAGCACTTCTAAAGACAAATCAGCACAGACTGGAAAGCCTTCAATTGTTTGAACTGTGTAAAAGGTACATAACAAGACTGCTTCGCACAGACTGGAAAACCTTCAATTGTTTGAACTGTGTAAAAGGTATATAAGCAGTCAGAGAAGCAGCCTTGTTATGTTTGCCTAGATTCAACCCTGCTTGCTACAAATAGCAGTCATACTTTGATGTAAGCAGCTCTGCAATCAAGAGATCTAGCAATTGCTCAAATCATGGAGAAAGTTGATCAGCATTTACCAAGTTTATTGTATTTCAGACATTCCTACTACCTAAACCACTCTCTTCTTTATGAAGTACACCCATTCACAGAAAATACCTGAAAAGTCTTGCCAACTTAAGCATTGTTGGAGTACATATTTTTGCAGATCTACATGTTCTGCCTTACAAGCATAAAACTTCCTAGAAAAAAAAATAACTGGAAGTGGTGTAGATTGTGATTTAACCACTAATGACTATTATGAAACATAACAAAAACCTATAGCCATTTTGGCATTTTGCACCAATTCCTCTGAGAATCAGGATGCTTAATATTGCCACGGTAGCTGTCAGGCAGAAACCACCTTTCAGAAGACTTTCTCTACCTTGACTCTAGAAGGATGAAGCCTCAACTTGACAAAATATTTTCATTTATAGAAGTGATCACAACACCATTACCAATATGGATTAAAAACTGATCAAGAATGATGTACCAATAGCTAAAAAGGCAAAAATCTACTTAGTAAGGAGTTTTATTCATACACATTATTTTTAAAATAGTCAACTGTAAAAGGATATATTTAGGAACAAGGAATCAGTCATATCTACAAAACAGGAGCTCGTATGCCAGGGATCACCCCCCTGTACTCAGCTCTGGTGAGGCCGCACCTCGAGCACTGTGTTCGGTTTTGGGCCCCTCACTACAAGACAGACATTAAGGCCCTGTAATGTATCCAGAGGAGGGCAACAAAGCTGGTGAGGGGTCTGGAGCACAAGCCTTACGAGGAACAACTGAGAGAGCTGGGACTGTTTAGTCTGGAGAAAAGGACAGTTGGGGAACTCCTTATCGCTCTCTACAGCTCCTGAAAGGAGGCTGTGGTGAGCTGCGAGTCAGCCTCTTCTCCCAGGTAGCTAGCAATAGGACTAGAGGGAAAGGCCTCAAGTTGCGCCAGGGTGGGGTTCAGGTTCGATATCAGGAAAAGCTTCTCTGAGAAAGTGGTCAGGTACTGGAACAGGCTGTCCAGGAAGGTGGTAGAGTCACCGTGTTCAAGGTCTGTCTGGATGTGGAACTGAGGGACGTGGTTTAGTGGGTAACCTTGGTGGCAGGTGGAGAGTTGGACTAGATGATCTTAAAGGTCTTTTCCAACCTTGATGATTCTATGGTTCTATGATATCAGAAGCCTTGAGAAAGACAGGTAGAGTCTGAGAAAACAAGAAACAAAGTATGAAGGAGTCTTCAATAATGTAATGGGAAATAAAACTAATTGGATTCCTGGGTTAATGGGAATTAAATCATACATGTTTGTGATATGGGTGAAAAGAACACGGCACGTGGCAAGGTCTGTACATTTTCCTGGGAAACTGGAGATGGCACAGGAGACAGCCAAAAATGAAAACAGTTAAGACATTCAAGCTAACGAAATCTATCAAAAAGCTTCATCAAAATCAAGACCTTAAGATCATTTGATGATGGTAATATAAGTATTTCCTTAGCAGTGGCAATGGGGAAAGAATGAGAAAAACACAACTTCAAGAAACATCTGAAAACTGAAGCAACATGAATTTAAATTAGGGAAAAGGCAATTAAAAACAAAAAAAAGGTAGACAGACAAGCAATAACAGTAGAAACAGCTAATCAAACTTCCAAGATAATTACTACTCCAGTGACTTCAGACTAGGTTGCCTGCTTTTTCGGAAAGTAAGTTTTAATTAACTGATTCACTGGATGAGTTAGAAGGATTTGTGATGTATTGATGTCTCTCTATGATACAAATAAACTAGTCAGATAGTAACCAAAAGAAGCAAGGTACCTGACGTCAATATATACCCTGATGATGCAATACATACCCTTAAAGACCATGCTATTTTGAACATACGAGACCTCATTACTATTCTGGCAAGTTGTTACATGAAAATCAAAGTTACACAAAGAAACATTTTTTCCCCATCAGTGTCTAGTAAAATCATTCTCTAGTTCACTCCCTCAGCATGTTCCATCATTATAATAGTATTTATTACCATAAAACATTTATCATCTAACATAAAAATTCAACACCACTTTAGCACTCAGAAAGTTAAGAACCTTCTCCCTTACACCAACTAGCCTTACAGACTTAGTATTGTACCTGAAGGTCTGACAGACATGTCAGAGGCAAAGCTGAAGTCAGTAAAAAGCACTGGCAACAATGTTAAGCAATGTATTAAGCAATGGAATTCACAACAATAGGGAAGCCACCAAGGACGTGTTTTCTAAAGTGATGAGATGACACTTTTCTTCCTTCAGGTGGAGGAAAGGGACTACAGTAGGTTGGGAACACAGTGAAAGATCTTGATCTAGGAGACCGTGACCTCAGATACCATCAGAAAGATACTTCAACTTCCAGGACACTCTCAGGTCCATCTGAGAAAGTCAGACCTACAGAGACACCAGAGCAGCAGAATCTCACACAGCTAAAGCTTTGCAAATCTTTACATGTCAGACCACCTCCTCATGGTCTCCCACAATGAATGTCAAGCAGCACTTTTGCTGATTGCATTAAAACATGCCTATCTGCCCAAAGTTCTCAGCAATTAAAGATATTATGAGAAGAACCACTCTACAAACCCAAATCTTAGTTGGACTCTGCTACGCCTTAATAATCACAAGGAACAGCGGGGCTTACATCCAAAAGAAGCTTTGTGAAAGTATTACATGCAAACAAATACCAAGTCACAGCATGCAACTCAGCCACTACAATACATTCAATGGCACAGGAAAACCTGACAGATCCCACTAAAAGTAAAGTCATCAAAAACATCCTTAGGTACAGTAATCAAAAGAAAATCGTAGACATGTAAGATGCTTAGGGACATCAAAATGCATAGTTAGCAGCCTCATATTTGTGACTCAGTGGAAAAGAAATATTTGGAATTATGATCCCTTTTTAAAATTCATTTGCACTTGAAATGTGGCAATTGGAAAACTGAAAGGCAAAGCCTTGTACCATGGACAGCCCCCAAAAGAGATATAGAGGCTCTGTGTACATGCATGCATATGTGGACGATGAACAAATTAACTTCAATATATGGATTTTCCTGATATTATTTTTTTTCTTCCCAAATTGCCTGAATTCACAGATTCAAGCTATTTTTGAAAGAAAAACGCTTGTACTAAATGCATATTTGAATTTTTTTTTTTTTTACTATAGGCCCCAGTATCTGTCCATGGTTAACTCTGGGTAAATATTCAAAGGTATTCAAAGGTATTATTAACTATACACTTATTTACTTTATCTAAATTTTACTGCTCTGTCATATTTACTGACTTCATTTTGTAAATGATTTGGAAAAGAAATAACCGTAGACAACAGTCACGTTATACTTAATGGAACAATTTGCATCTAAAAAGTGATTCAAGCATTGCATTATGAAATACACAAGTAGATGCAGTCACCTGATTATAATCTCAGCTTCAGAACCTTCTAACAGCAACAGAAGCCATGTGTTAATTACTACTGATACTGATAACTTCTGAAACATCAGAGAGATTAGCATTTCAGTTAAATCACCACTGTTTTGATGAGCTCTGAATTATTAAAAGCTCTCTGGCATCATGCTGAATTTCACTCCACTGTGAAAACTGTTGCATGTCTACTTACCACATGCTTTACAGGCAACAGTACAAATCTCTTCTGCAACATATTCTCCAGCTGGAAATTGAAGATAATCTCCTCCTGTCTTCCCAGGTGAATAATAAAGGTATACTTGAAGCAATGGTTCTGTCTGCTTGGGTGCACAAGTATTCCCAAGGATGTCACCATTCTGGTGGACGGTAGAAGCTGCTGTGCCTTCCATATTTGCCATTGTAAGACAGGCCATCATTCGTTTTGGTTCTGTTCAGAGCATTTGCCTAAAGAAACAAAGCGTACACCTTGAATAACTGTATACTCTTTAGTCTTGCTTGTAATATTCTTATTTAATGATTGTACCCTTCCGAAACATGGAACATCACCAACTACTGCTGAGGATAAGAGAACAGCTTAAAAGGCTTACTAGAAGTTGAGTTTCACTTTCATTTACTATATAGCCCTAATTCTGAAAAATCAGACACCAGAAGAGGAAAAACAAAGGGAGTTCAACTACAAGATTTATTAGCGGACACTGAAATTCATAGCGTGTGCTTACTTGTCCATCTGAAACATGCTAGTTAAACTTGAAGGCCAAAACAATCCTCTTAAGGAAATCTGTGAAACTCGCAATAATCCCAGTTTCAATAAAGATTGTGCTGAGAGTTTGTAAGACAAAACAACTAGCTAGGTCACAATCTGGCTCTGAGGAAGAGAAGGGTAGGAATAATATCTTTCAGTTGAGTTTTAGCCTTCCACACTTAAAACATGTCCTAATTAAGGTGAGACTCAATAAGTAAGCAGACACTATTTGTAGATAAAAAACAAGGCCTCCTTCTTTCAGACTCATCAGGTAAGTCTATTCCTTTGGAATTCAACGTAAAAGAGAGATTGACAACATATTTTAAAGAGCAGTTGAAGAACAGCTTTGCTCTGTTTACTTCAATTTTAATCAGTATGAACCATGCTTGTAAGAAAAGCTCTGACCACAGTCTATAAAGCTTGCTCTTATGAAAACTACAAGGTCTGCTCTGAAAGCAATGCCTCCTATTTCATGATGTTGGCCCACAATGTCAGAGGTGGATGCTAGTGGTATGGCAGCAGAGGTTGAACCTTCCCCACCAATATCCCATTCCATGTTGTTGCTGTGTGACAGATGGCAGCAGAGGGGCACTCTGACCAAATGGCGTCTGACATGGGAGTGAGGACAAAGCAAAGGTGTGGAACCGCATTCCCCCACGTGGAAAAAATGGCACCCACTGACACTTGCTGAAGGTTGATGGAGCCCAAACAGTGCGTGTGAGCACAGTGAGGTGGTGGTGGTATGTTTCAGCAGTGGTGACAGTGGGGCACTTCTGCTGGTGCAGATTTTTATGAGCGTGGCACGCAGGCTGTTGTTCATCACTGTGAGAATGGTGGTGACTGTGTTCAAAAATAGTATTTTGTAGCTGAGAATATGCTCTATCAAATAGTGTTATTGTGCTCTTTGTAGCTGTTGTAGTTTCCATGGAAATAAAAAGGAGGCATTACTTTTGGAGCAACCTATGTATATCGCTTTATCATACAAGAGCTGTTTGGAGAGTAATTTTTAAAATTCTTTTGCTCCCAACTGCAATTACTAATGAAAAGAGGAGTGTGTGATTACACGTTTATGTGGATTAAAGACGACGACTTCTACTGAGAAGGATCACAACAGCTAAGTCAGCAGGAAAAAAAATACCTCAAAGGAAGAATGTATTAAGCTCATGAACAATGTGATTGACAAAAATACTCATTTACATGTACAAGAGGAGAAAGCTGTGCTACCTCGATGGTAATTCCAAAAAACAAATCAAAAATACCCAACAACATAACACTATCAATAGAAAAATAAATCATTTTAATTCCCGAACTGAAGCAACACAAGGAGCTGGTGTATCACAGAAATACAAATCTAAATTTCTAGGTCCAAGTGTCACTCAGTAAATTACTTGAGCCCTGGTTCTCTGTGCCTCAGCAACAGAGCCAGACATCGTAAAATGAAAATGTTTCAGCTGCAAAGACCACAAACAGGCAAGAAGTGTTCCACGAAGGGAAAAAAATAAACATTTCTATTCATTCTATTAATTAACCCCTCTAGAAACTTATGTTTTCTTGAAGAAAATAACCATAACATCACTAGAAACATCACCCTACTTATACAGTAACTCGTTAACTGTGTCAACAACATGGAAGAGAGCAGTGTTTGTGTTTACTTTCAGCGTGACAGAGAACTGCAACAAGTTGCCAAGTGGTTGTGGAGACTCCTTCTCTCCAGGTATTCAAAACATGACTGGATGCTTTCCTGTGTAACCTTCTCTAGGGAACCTGCTTTAACAGGGGAGTTGGATGAGATAATCCCAAGAGATCCCTTCCAACCCCTATGATTCTGTGTTGTACCACTTGCTTGTACAAAACTTCCACAACTTCAATCTCCAGAGAAAGTCTCCTCTAATTACCAGAGGTTTTTTTCTCAAATACTCTAATATTAACCTTTTATTGAATTCAAACCTTCACCTAAATTGACAAATCCTTTTGCTTGGTATTACTTTTGGTCTGACAATGAACGGAAATATTGCCATCATCCCTCCAGTCTTACAGAGCTAACTGGAAACTTGGCTAGTTTCCAAACAAGCTAAACAGACATGCTCGTGCCTAACTCTCCTTTCACAAAGTCTGCATCTTTACAAACACATAATTCCTTCAAACACAAACCTTGTAATTCCTTCCTTGTTACTGTGCATGCTATTTTCCTCTTTTCTTTGTTGTATTAATGTCAAAGGTTCTGTGAGATAAAAGCAAATGAAAAATCTCGAAATACTATCTGCAAATTTGTGTCACTCCAATTTAAATGATCTTCAAGTTTCAACTTTGCCATTTATATCAAAGCACAGATGATATGGGTGAAAGAAGCAAGCATCCCCGAATCAGTTTCTTCACTGAAAAACAGAAAACATGCTTTCTTGGCCTTTGTCCTATACATCTAAGTAAAAAGATTCTATTAAATTCAACACAGCTTCTCCTTGAAACACGTGGTCAGCACTCACTGGTGGTGTAAAAGAGCTCACCATTAACAAAATTGCTTTCACCTTTACCACAGAATCATAGAATGGCTCAGGTTGGAAGGGACCTTAGAGATCATCTTGTTCCAACCCCCCTGCCATGGGCAAGGACACCTCCCACTAGACCAGGTTGCCCAAAGCCCCATCCAGCCTGACTTTGAATACTTCCAGGGAGGGGGCATCCACAACTTCTCTGGGCAACCTGTTCCAGTGTCTCACCACCCTCACAGGGAAGAATTTCTTCCTTACATCTAGTCTAAATCTACCCTCTTCCAGTTTACAGCCATTACCCCTCATCCTGTCATTACATGCCCTTGTAAAAAGCCCCTCCCCAGCTTTCCTGCAGGCCCCTTCAGGTCCTGGAAGGCTGCTATCAGGCTCCCCCGCTGCCTTCTCTTCTCCAGGCTGAACAGCCCCAGCTATTTAACAGACAAGTCTCCAGTTGGACACATTTGGTTCTCCCTTCTTTATTTTAATCCGTAGGTCTCTGCTTCAGCACAACAGAAACATTAAACACGGCAAGAAATTTTAATTGCTCAACTTTCACAATTGCCAGAACTATAGGTCATGTTTTAAATACTTTCAGATAAACAGCAATTAGAGAGTAAAGATACTGGGAGACATTAATCTGCTTGTTTGCAGAACATATTTGAGTATCATTTTCCAGGTTATACAGATTTGTTATCATACTGCAATTCAAAAGAATTTCTGCGTTTGTGCAAAGAATTTCAATGTCTCCATACTCACAAAGATTTAATATACCTAGAAGGGGACATTTGTAGGGAAGCTATTCACAGCCACAGAGGTATGCTTGCCAAAAAGGTGCACTGTATGAGGCCCACACACATTTCAAAATTGATATACAACACATAACCAGAATTTAGGGAAAGTCAAAAATTCCATTTATCCATATAGTAAAAATGTATAACAATCTTCAGTGAACACACACACATCTTGATTTGGAGAACAAAGCAGCTAAGTGCAGAAGATCTGACTTTGAAACTGAGGAACAGTGAACTTGATTCAATGGGGTTATTTTAATATTTCTAATCTTGATAATACTTCAAGTCTGAATTTTTAAAGGATTCATCATTCCTCATGCTGCTTTAACAACTATCACCAGCACCTACAATGCAACACGTTTATATGCAATTCTCTGCTCCTGTCTGCAACTCCAACACACATAACAGAGGACTGATTTTGCCTGCCACACTGGCCTGTATTAATTCATATAGTTCATTTAGCTTCAGTCAGGAAGAGATTAATTAACCAGACTGAATCTCATCATGATGCAGGAAACTTCATTAAAATGCAGAGGGCTTACAAAAGCCTCATGATTTAATGATGTGCAGCATTCACAGCCCAATTCATAATTAAATTGTTTTTCTTCTTACAGACAACTTCAGTTAGAGGCTGCACTAGTTTTTCTAAATCTAAACTCTCCTCTTGAAAACAATCATCCTCTGCCTTTCACTCTGCGTCTTACTTTGGAGGGGGCAGGGGAAGAGGGGTTCTTCAGTGACATTATATGAAGTCACAGCACTTCAAACAGAGATTCAGAAGCAGAGCATTCTCTCACTACAGATAAATCTTCTGACTGTTAATTACCTTTTATCACTTGAGAAAGCTCTGTATGAAACATAAAAGTGATTAAACTTTTAAATGAGCACATCGCAAGTCACCCACTTGCTGGTATCCATAGGAGGTCAGACAAAGCAGGCACACAAGCAGCAGTAGACCATAATGTATCTGCAATAGAAACATACTTAACATTAAAAAAAAAAGTTAATGGCTCTGAGCAATACAAATACACAATTAAGAATTCATGAGCTGAGTTTCAGATAGAGTGATGCACTCTTACTTCATTTGTCTGAATCCATACTGTCTTCAACAAGAACTTTTCAAAAACAGATTTTTGGTTCTGTTAGACCTTGCTCCCCAGCCCTAGCAAGAACCTGGTATGCCAAATGGACACCTGACTTGTAATACAACCCCCAGATTTTTTGCACTGTCTTTTTTCTTTTCTGTAAATATGGCATCAGTTTAAGAAAACTGCTGATGGCATTACAAAAACAAAAATGAAAAGTAAGTACAAAAAAAATATGGCATGTTCACTTCAGGCAGTAACACTCCCTTCAGCCAAAACACTTAATACTAACTAAAAACAGAAAACTCCTTCTCCTTTTAATTCACATGGAAGTTAACACCAAATGCCTTGTAGCAGGAAGGACAAGGACACACATACTCTTGCTCTGTTTGCATATTCCTGTGGCTACAAGAAACACCATTTGAGAACATTTAAGCACAACGGCAGCTCTCTCCACCAGTGAAAAATAGAAATTCCCTGCTGTGATCCTCCAAACACAAGAAAAGGCCAAACAGAAAACCAAAAAGGGATTTTAAAACTGAATAGAGGGGTAAAAAATAGAAGTTCAAAGGGGGACAGAATTCACAATAGAGAACTCTGCAGGTTTTAGATTTGATGACTCTTCAGACAAACCTTCTCAGGCAGGAGCAAAAAGAAGGAAATGAACATAAATTCCTCAGTGCTCTCTGCTGCTTCTACCAAGTTTAGTATCCGTGCCCTGAAAAATGGAACCCATCTCAGAGAGCTGTAAATTCAGCTTGCGTCTCCACATAAATCAGAGGTTTATGGAAATGGTTAGTGTTTCTTTTCTCATGGTTCCGGCTTTAGAGATAAGCAGTTATGCCTTGTTTGGATAGCTGTGCATTTTGTATGCACCTCTAAGGATGCTCCTTGAAATGCTGTCTAGTCAGCCAATTAAGGTCTGATCAAAAGATCAGTAGAGCTAATTCAAGTTTTCCAGACCTGTGTTAAGGGGTAGGGGAAGTTGTCTCGGGGCAGAGCAGACTGTCATTGACCTTTTGAGCATGTGTTCCTTGCATGCTAATCTGATGGCACCAACTTTCAACACAGCACAGAACCAGGACCTGCTCATGCAGATTCCAGACTTAGAGGCACTGCTGGGTATTCCAAATTACCTTCTGTTTTAAAAGCATTGCTCCATGCTCTTTACTGCCATGTGTTCATTGCTCCAAGTTAGGCTTTTGACTGAGGAAAACCACATTAAAATTTACCTAACTGTAGTTCATTGTGAACTTTCCCCACCAACGCCAGATCAATTGCACAACATCATAAATTATATGAAGCAGCTGCCAATGAACTGATGGTACAAACCAGGTTGAACTAAGAACTCAAGTCACTTCCACCCTCTGGTTAGCACTTCCCAGTAGAATAAGGGCTGCAACATTTCGAGTAAGCTCAGTGGCATTGCAGCTTGCATTTCAAATGCAACAATTGGATAAATCATAATATCAAGTCTATCCTTGTTCACGTGGCAAACAGAAAAACGACTGCTTATGAAAGAACAGCTCACAGCTCTGAACAAAAAGTCATGAAACTTAGGGAGAAAAACGTCAACACTGAAAGGGTTCAGAATGGCTGTTGTATCATCTCCCTCTCTCAGTCAACCACCGTCCCCTCCTGCACACATTTACAGACGTACCTATTTATAGGATCTGTGTCCAGACCTTCCTTATAAAACAAATTACTCAAGTTTACACACTTTCAGGCTGAGTAACTCTTGCCTGACATAACTTGCAAAAAGACTTGCAAAGAATGTCACCTACATTCCTGTTTGCACCAACCTGACAGTGCACCATCTTGCCAGCAGTCTAGCTCTCTCATTTCCTCTTTCCCTCCAATTCTTTCACATTTACACCAGAACACATTTCTGGCAGCTGCAAGGATTTAAATTCCCAATTGCAAAACAAAGTTCAGCATCTAATGAAACAGTGAAAATAAACTTATCCATCATCTCCCTGTTGCTGCTACTTGCAAAGAACACAGTACAGACGCAGAGGAGATTCTACAAGCTGAAACGGACCCTTTTCAACAGTTTTGGAATTCCTATAAAAGCAATTAGTGTTCATTGTGTCTGTGCTACTAAACACCCTGAATACTCAATTTAGAAGCAAGTGAGTAGAAAGATAAAAATATTACTTATATTTCTAAGGCCTTGATGACAAAGTTGTCTCCCAACAACTCAATGAGTTTATTGCCAGTAAAGTGGGACATCTTGTGTAAACTTGAAAATACCAAAACCACACATGCTTTCCACCTTAATACACACATCCTTCTTTCAAGGAATTTGGAAGAATATTGTAAACAGCAATTACTAAAGCCTTCCCAAGTAACAGTAGGTAGGCTGTAACAGGGTAGTACGAGAGCAGAAACGTCTCACAAAGGTGCAACATCACTAATAAGTTCCAAAGACTATTATGGATCTTGTTACAAGATCACTGAAAGAAATTTTACTTATATAGGTAAGACTGGAGTAAGATGCAAAGTCTGTCAGTTCCCAACTTCAGATTGCTTTGGTCAGCTTGTTTGGCTTACACCTAATAGTTATACTTAAAATTTACATTCAGAATGACTTCACAGACCAGTTTCATTATACAGGTATACGAAGCACAAACCTTCCCACAGCATGTATCCAGCAAGGCCTGCTATACTGTGAAAACTTCAAAATCTTAACTTTTGAGATGCATGCAATAATAACCCTTCCATCTCTGATCTGATTTGCTTCATTGACTTTTTTGTTTGTTTGTTTGTTTTTGTTTTTTGGACAGAAAAGCATACTAAATTCAAGGACCCAAATGCAAACACCATTCTTCAACTGGTAATTAAATGCATCTTCAAAACATCAACGCATGCCTGCAGAACTATCACTACTCTTCAACAGACCAACAAGATTCTTAAATTTTTTTCAGTCAGAACACAGTAGTACACTGGCTGACATCTCACCATAAAAAGTATCACAACAACAGATTCCAATCTTTCCACCACACATTCACAAGAAAACATTATTCTCACTAACTTTATCAAACTCACAGCACTCAGCAATGCCTTCAAAAATACTTCAGCAATCTGGAGAATCTGAAAACTTCTTCCATTGCTTAAACAACAGCAGCCAAGTTTACACAGACAGTTAATCCATACTTTAATTGTATCATACTCCGCATTAAGAAAGCTCAGCTGTCTCTTCCCAGGTAACCTATGTTCTGACTTCAAAAACAGCTTTCACAAAAGTCTAAAATCTTCTCCTAAACATATTTAAAGACATTTTGTAGAGAAGGAACACATATTCAGTTATCGCTGTCTTTTTTTCCCCCCATATACTCTGCCTATTGGGGGGATCTAAAAGTTGCCCAGATGCAAGTTAAAGACTCAGATAAGAAAAACAATTGCAAGAAGTTAGAATTCTTCCTGTTACATCAGCTGTACATTAACATCACACAAGGATTTTTAACATATTGGAATTTGAATGTACATGGTAACAAGCAGATGCAGAAGGAAGATGACAGATCTGCAACATATCAACTACAAAACATATGCTAAAAAAACCTGGAGAAGCTAAGATAACATTTGCTTACAGTTTTCACTTGGCAAACCACTGCCTTGTATCAGCAATTCAGCAAGAGTCCATGAACTTTTGCACAAGGAAAGAGTAATGATCCTGGCCCGATCTGTATGCATGACACAGGGACTAACTGGATAGAAGCTGCCAGCATGACGCCTTTAATCTTTTCCTCTGATTAAAAATAACAATCAAGATTTCTCAGTTCTTCACGACAGAATTAAGCCTTTACTCTAGCTTTTTGCAGGAAGAAAGCTGCCGAGAGGTGCTGTCTGAAAAGCAGAACAAAAAACACATCCTAGGAGCCTGGGCATCACAGTAACCTGCCAAGTAGGTGAGCTGCCGGAAGAGCGATCAAATCAAAGGTTGCCCACGGGCAACAGCTCTGCTTAGGTTCCATCAGAACTCTGGCAAAAGTTGGTCTGTATCTGCAAAACATTTCAATTTCACCATGTTGATAAATTTCAGCAAAAGACTATTTCATCAGAAATTTTCCAGGCAATTCAAATGGTTGCCTAACTGTTTTGGCAAAGATCGTCTCCCGAGGCGGTGACATTTGAGGACCCTTAGTCCACCAGAGCCACCATCATCTGCCCAGCTTTGTAGGCACAGAGAACATGGGAACAGTAACCACAACAGATTGGACAGATCCTTCACACGAGATACGTGAAAAATGTCAATTCCCCATGATTCCCTTACACATCTCTCAAATTCTTATCAAGGGACACAATGAAAGACAACAGGAGCAAAACTAGGACAGAATACAGCAGATCGGTCTGTACATACTTGCTTGCCGCTGAGGTGGAGACAAAATGATCTCCAGAACATCCTCCACTGTGCGACGCTTTTTTTCCCCCCTTGCAAACAGTCTGACAGCTGTAGAGACTTAGTGTATTTCCATAACTACACCATATCAAGCTAGATTTTATGCTCCATAAACAGTACTGGAAACCGAATTCTATTTAATAGATTAGACCTTGAAATAAGGGTCAATTAGTAGAGCACAGATACTCCTTGTTTTTATTTTTTATTTTATTATTTCTTTCAAAAAGATACAAAAAAGAAATTGCCAATGTTCCTGTGTACCTGGAACAAATTAACTCAAGGTAAAAAGTATTTTTGAAGGTTGCTGACTGGTAGTCTCATTCTGCCTGGTGGCTTTTAGTTACAAAAAAATGCTGAACCACTTTCCTACATCAAGCAATCAAACTACTGGCTTCTGCGTAATAACAAGTACTAATAAATTACCGAGAAATTAAGAGGCAATAAAGGTTAAAAAAAAAAAAATTGCATTTCAAAGTGGAAAAATATTCTGATTCACCAGCGAAACAGAAAGAATTTTTTTTCTATTAACAGGCATTTTTATCTAAAACACTGTTAAGGGGAAAAACCCTTGAACCAGCTCTAGAGCACAGAGATGACAGTTACAGCTAGATTCACAAGTTAAAATAAATACTGAAAGTGTAAACAAAAGCAAAAAGTACAACAGCAGCAGAAACAAAGTCATCTGCCAAATTGCTTGGATTTCTTAAACACTGGAAGGACTCTGGTCCAGTCACACCAAATAGAAGGGAAGTGATGCTGGAAGACACTTCTGAAGAAATCAAGTTAACCTTTTCCAAAACACAATTCCCAGTGTCATAATTGAAGGGTGATTTGTCAAAATGCAAACCAGCAGTTGTTTCTACAGTACTGTACTGCCAAAGAACAGCGTCAACAGTTACAAAACAGATGCCAGTATAGCAGATGCTGTCAAGAGCCAAGCAGGTGACACTAAGCTACCAGAAGCCATGCACATTTCACACTGCAGTCTGAGAATGCACAACAGTGGCACAGCAGACAACACCGGCCATAGCACAAAGGAAAAGGTCTCAGAACTGTCATGCTTTTCTCAGCCTTCAAACACCTGTCCTTTCCCTTTGCCAGGTAGGGATTTCAGAGGTAAATGTCTGCTCTCAACAGCTCAACTGTGGAGGAAACAGAACAGCCAAAACCCACCATTTGCTGCAGCTTCTGAAGAGTGCCAGAATTTAAACAAAGCTCCTTATCCCCTCCAGCTATGGGAGTGCTGTAGAGCTCCAAGTCTAAAAAAACGGTTTCTTCTAGGCAAATATCAGCACAACAGCTTCATCAAGTAGAGTTATATCCTGGTAGAAAACACAATGTTCCCTTCCTTCACAGTAGATGAAAGGTTTTCCACAGCAAGCATTTCTATGAGGAAAACTAGTGAACTCTTTCCAGCTACCATCGACAATTAGGATACACTGCCATGCTTCCAGTCGTTCAACAAGCTTTTACTAAGACCTGGATTTTAGAAAGTTAAAGTCTTTGGGGTTTTCCTTCTGAATTCTGTCATCTCCCTTTTCTTGTCCTCTTATCTCACTTCCCCAGTTTGGCAACTTCCCTCCTCAGAAGTTAGTACAACTACTGCCTCTGAAGTAACTGTCATACGTGTTTACATAGCATGTAGAAATTCACAAGGGCTGAGGAGCTAGAGTTTTCTTCCTGTGAAGGAGGAACAGAAGTAACACCGCTGAACTCTTATAGGCAAGTGAGGAGCAGAAGGAAGCAACAAGAGGAGGAAAAGTGTCAAAACAAGGCTTTAAGACCTTACTTCCCCACCATGAGTTAAGACACTCAGTTTTCTTTTGCTGTTTGTTTTCTTCCAACATAATTTGAATTTACAGGCATTAAAAAAAAGAAAAAGGAAAAAAATGAAGTGTAGAAAGATCCTGGTTACTGGCCAAGTATCAGAACATTTTAAAAAAAAATGTTAAGCAGAAAGAAGAATTAAAGAGATTTGCAGTCACCTTGCATGTAGTGTGAAACCACTGCACAGAACAGAATCGCTATGCCTCTTCGTTGTTGTTGTGCTGTCCAAGATGAATAGGTATCTCCAGTTTCAACAGTCAGGATATTATAACTGAGACTGCTCTTCTGTCGCACTTCTAGACCTCAAACTATAGATCCTATAAGCATACCTTCACACTTTACCATACAGGGTAGATCACCACGGAAAATACCATCACCATCTCAGTCACCTTTTCTGTCTACAAAAAGAGAAAACAAAAATACATGAATCACATTTTCCACAAAATTATTTTTATAAAATGTCCCTCCTGCTGCTCCCACTTCCTATGTGGTCTTCGGTTTCTTTTTCCAGTTTTCACGACTGGTCAAAAGCAAAGCGTAAAGTGGACTTGGAAAAGAACACTGCGTAATATGCTGCCTGAAGAACACACCTGACCTTGTCTTCTCTAACATTTTTCAGTGAAAACTGAGGTTTTGGGGGCAGGAAGACGAATAAATCTGAGATACAGTCGTCAACAATGTGAAACATCAGGGTGAACGAAGTCACCCCTTAAATTCTATCCCAGCTTTTACAACAACTGCAGAGAATCTGCAAACACACACTTCACCAAATTAGCACTCTGCAGAAAGACCGTCAGAATGTAAACAGGATAACATTTAAGTCACAGTGAATCAGCAATCTCTACAAAACAGCCAACAGCAATAGATTCCACTGTCTCCTTTGCACCTTCATCTTCAGCCTACTCTGCTTTTCTGCCTCCTCTTAAATTGCCTAAGTTTAGAAATCATGTATCAATAGACCAGAACTGATGCAAACTTCATGTGCAAATTCTTCAAAGCATGGGGTTTTTTTTGTTTCTCTTCTTCATGTAGCTGTGTTTTGGTTTTTACTTTTTTTTCAAAAACTTTTAAAAATTCTTTAGACAAAGCAGAAGTAAGCTTTTACAACAACATATCGGCTACACTAATTTGAAACACTAGTTTTATTTACAAGTGTTTAACTTTGAATTTTCTTGGTTTGTAGAAAACGTAATCCAATACAATGCATGCTATATAAGACACTATACATCTTTGATATTGCAGTAGCAAGTAAAAACCTACTGAAGACTAGATCTGTCCTAGAAAATCAACAAAAAAAAAAAACAACACAAAAAACCACACTAACACTAGCCTCCTTGTCACCCAGCTTTGATCCTAAACAAATTCAATGAGGCTACAAACAGTCGTCATGCACAAACCAGAACACATTCCTAAGTTCTTACAGAACCAGGGTCTGGCTACATAACGAGATACAATAAAAAAAAAAAAAAAAAAGACCCTCTAAGAAATCCAGGCAGCAATCTTTTGAGACAATGCCACAGAAATACCTGAAAAAAGTGCTTAATGTAAATGGCAGTTTAATTAATACTAATTACGTCCAAATCCATATAAATGCATTCAAAGGCCTATCAAATTGTGATTTAGGGTTCAATTACTACATACATAAATATGACATTTTCTGTTATTCTTTTATCAAAGAGTTCAAGTACGTTAAAAAAGGAATATGTTCTTTTTTTAAACCCCGTTTTAATGCTTTATATTGTTGAAAAAAATTACAATAGCAATGTTGACATATTATCTTTATAATTCAGGAAAATGTACTTGCATGATAGTTTATTTAATGTTTCTTTAATCATCCATGGCCTGAGAGCTCTCCACTTGCACCCTATCTGAAATACCAGCCAGCTTTTGCAGAGATACAGCACTACATGCTTTGCCAAGATCATGTTATCTCTATAAACACAGATTGTCAGAAAAAAAAAAAAAAGTTGGAAGCAAAAAATCCCCAGGACTCCGAAATAAACAAAAGTTTGTCATAAAATGCACCAGTTCTGGAGATTCCATAAAATTCTGATGAAAGTGAGCAGCTTGTTTAAAATAAAAGGGCAAAAATAGAAGATTAATTAAGACAACCATATTTTCCCAACGTAACACTAGGTTCTCTTCTAAAAAAGAAAATAACCTGACTTTTCCCTTTGCACTGGAGAAGAAAAAAATGCTTATTATATGCATCTAGTATCTATGCAACTCTCTTTTGAGTAAGATTATTCCTATTTAACTGTTCACTTTTAAGATGAAAATATTTCTGAATAAGAGAAATATAGGGAGTTATTTATAGATGTAAACTGCATATTTTCCTGAGTTCTAAAGTAACTGACAGAACTTCTTTTCACGATTCTGGATATTAAATCCTGATAAAAACACTATGGAAATTGCAGAAAGTAGGAGCATGAGAACTGTGTCCCAGTAATTCAAAAAGCTCCAACAGACTCAGACTACCTGCCACAAACTGAAGAAAAGAATATAATGAAAAAGCAAATAATGATTCAAATACAGTACCTGAACATTAAAGTGATATAAATATCTACTTGAAATACATTTTTTCTTTCTCTCAGAAGAACATCAAACTACTGGAACAAACAGTTAAGAAAGCAGCAGATTCTGTATTTCTTGATTTTATAGTATCATGAGTTGATACAAAAATAGGTTTTAGATAAACTCTAATTACTGGGCTGCGTGCAGAAGGAAATCCAAGATGTAACTGGTCTATGATATACAGAAGATCAGTTAAAAAGATAACGTGTTCTTTTCTGGATTTCAAAATGTGTCACCATAGATTGTGTTATTATCAGTTCCTTTACAAGAGAACATTATAAAATAAAGAGGAAGCATTTGTAGCATGACTGTATTTTTAAACTGATAAATTGTTTATAACAAGTTGCATTACAAAATTCCCACTGAACAAATATTTTGGCTTCTAGAAAGCCTATCCGATGACAGAAAACGAGAAAAACCTAACCAAGTCTCTCAGGACGTAAGTCAAATTTCAGCTTTAACCAGAGCCCTTAACTCTGAGGCTTCCACCTACATTCATGCAGAATCACAGAACTGTAGGGGTTGGAAGGGACCTCGAGAGATCATCGAGTCCAGCTCCCCTGCCAGCTCAGTTCCCTACAGCAGGTCACACAGGTAGGCGTCCAGGTAGGTCTTGAATATCTCCAGAGAAGGGGACTCCACAACCTCCCTGGGCAGCCTGTTCCAGTGCTGTCATTCTCACAGTGAAGAAAACCTTCCTCATGTTTGTATGGAACTTCCTATGTTCCGTTTTGTGGCCATTTCCCCTTGTCCTATCACCACACACCACTGAGAAGAGCTTGGCCTCACCCATTTGCCTCCTGTACTTAAAATATTTACAAACATTGGTAAGATCCCCTCGCAGTCTTCTCTTCTTCAGGCTGAACAGACCCAGCTCACTCAGCCTTTCCTCATAACGGAGTTGCTCCAGGCCCTTTAATGTCTTTGTTGCCCTCCGCTGGACTCTGTCTAGAAGTTCCATGTCTTTTTTGACCTAAAGAGCCCAGAACTGGACACACTACTCCAGGCAAGGCCTGACCAGGGCAGAGTAGAGGGGGAGGATCACCTCCCTCGACCTGCTGGCTACGTTCTTTTTAGTGTGGCCCAGGTTCCAAGTTTGGATCAGTTCCCACTACTCTAAGGAAACTTCTCTGATGCATCCACTCAGTAATCTCAGTAATGCTAACCAAAATACATCAGTTCTTCCTGCTAAACTCCACTCCCATTTAGAAACCATGTAGGGTACTCTATTCTCTAAATAACAGGACAAGAAGTCCCTTTTCCCAAACTGGTCTCAAATTCATTAACCACTTCAGTTTTCTATGGATCTTTTTGGCATAATGCACATACTTATTTGCAGCTTTAACTCAGTTCTGCTAAGCCACCACTTTCAGACTTTGCTGCAAGCATTAGGAAAGAGCTGCAAGGGACCGTGGATTTCAAGAATCACATCCCAGTGCAAAACAGAAGATGACTAAATATAAGTGGCTAATGAACAGGTGACAAAAACAAGCTATAACCATGACAACAATAAACACAGCTAAGCTCTCCCCAAAAGGTCTGCTAAAAAAGCACTGCAGCCTCATTTTGATATGTTTTTATTGATGCAATTACTTTCATTAGATGAACTGGATCTAAATCTAAAATCAAGTTAAACATTACATTACAGCCAAAGTGGGGGCTTCTTCTGGACATGGAGACTGCACAGAATACGACTTGTCTCCAGCTGAATTAGTCACTAAGGGGGACAATTGCCAAGACCCCCTGAAGTCAACAGTGAGTTTTACAGCTCACCATGATGTCTCTCATCTTTATGCATGCTTTGGACTCCTGAAGATCTATCCCTCAAATGAAACAAACAACAAATTACTATAAACAGTATTAGTTACTAGATTTGTTAAATGTATATTCTAATCAGCAAGCTGGGTTCAACTGAAATCTCAAGCACAAATTAAAATTGTCTGAATGGACCGCTTCTGACAAGGCATTTCAGTTGCTATAAATGTACACCCTGCTACTCCCTCCTACCTTAAGTGTTTGCCATATTTGGTCACCTACTGGTAAATGATCTTCTGAACAGATTTTTTCCTTTTTTTAATTGGCACACAGTAGGGACTTTGATCGCCGGTACATGCAAGCAACGCTACACCCACACCTACTTCCAAACCAAAGATCTAGATATCCACCTGCCAGTTCAACAAATAATAACTGAATCGAGTTTCATTTTGTCAAAGCAAACAAGGAGGACACAGTGGAATTACATCTCTCTGCCTGGTACACAGTCAAATGAAAAAATGTACTAAAAACACCTCACAAAGCAGGAGAAGCCAAACCACAGCCTTATTTTGTACATCACTGATAGCATTTGTTTGGTATCGAATTTATTTAAAAACAAAAGCTCACAATGCAGTTTTGATGTAGACAACAGAACACACTTCTGTCAGTCACAAAGAGCCATCAGATTGCCTAGAATAATAGAGGTCATCTTCATCAATTTACACAAGTTCATAACTATGCACAGTTATTTTCACATTCCTAGTCTGTGTTGCACTTCAGTACTAAGTGCTTTAAATAAAGCACAATTATAGAATCACAGAATGGCTTAGGTTGGAAGGGATCTTGAAGATCATCTAGCTCTAACCCCCCTGCCGTGGGCAGGGCAGCCATCCACCAGATCAGGCTGCCCAGGGCCCCATCCAACCTGGCCTTGAACGCCTGCAGGGATGGGGCACCCACAATCACCCTTCTTATTTTCCAAACATAGTAGAAATACAAGGAGCTTAAATTATTTGCCTAATTTCACAATATAAACCACTGGTAGATTAGATACGAAGACAATTCTTTGTTTCACAATATAGTTAATAGAATGGATTTCTATTGTAAAGAAGGAACTACTACCTCACAATTCCTCTCAAGGAACATGAATAGCTGAAACATGAAGTAACACCACAAAGGAACTGCTGCTGAAATCCCCAAACTGCTTAAACATTGAAAAAGAAAATCCATTTTAAAATTCAGTTCTTCTCACAAGTTTCCCCTTACACAGCATCTCAGTTTCATTTTTCAAGCTTAGTATATAGAAGAAACCTCAAGCAGGGGAAAGAAAAACAATTTTCCTGAACATACAAAGTTCAATATGAAGGGCACATGTAAGAAAAAAAGAACTAAACTGTGCCAGAGAAAAAGCACTAAGAGGGAAAGACAGAAAAAGAGACATTTAATGTGTCTCAAAGCAAAGAGCACAATAAGATGATTCTGAAGACTGTTGTCAAGATTTCTGCTCTCAATTACTCTTTACAGTTCCAAAAAAAAAAAAAGAGAATTACATAACAAATGTGACACTACAGTGAACATCTCTATGAAAGGTTGTGGGTGTATTGCTCAGCGCCTAATAGGTGACCAAGACATTCCTCACGCCTTTAGCAGATACAGGATTCTCAGTGCTTCTGTGGTACTGATCCAATCAAAATGCCATTACTGCGTAGACTCTGCGTTAAACAGCGTTAGATAAAACAAGATCACAAAAATGGATTCTTGTTATTCTTCCATCCCCATTCGGGACTGATGTGTTCTAAATGAGAAGTTTATCTCCTGTATCAGATGCTGTATCTGTTTCCCTCAAATCGTTCTCAGACAGTATCACCATTTAAACTCCTGACTTCATCAGCCTACTGGCATAAGCAACATACGTCACCATGACCTCAGGTAAGCATGGCATACACTGGGACAGATCCTGCCAGTCACTTCAGACAGGCCAAACTGCATAGTGTGACAGATCGGTTTCTTCTTAAGAAAAGGAGTTACAGTACTTTGATGATTCTCATAATCCGTAAGGGATGTTAGTGACATCTCTAGAAGCAAATAAGAAAAAAATTGGCAGTGTAACCGTCTTCCTTCTTACTTTGCTTTACCAGCCACATGCTTTAATTGACAGCAAGACACCATAACAAAAGGATTCATCCTCTGGTGAACAAATCCACCTCATCTGACGCAGAATCTCTCTAAAGCCAAATCACCCATTTCTCAGACTTTCCCCTGTTAATTAGTGTAAGCACAGCAGCTGAGTCACACCTGAAGATTTCAACTTGCACTGTGTTTACTCACTGCCAGGAAAAAAAAATGCAACAAGAAAAGCAAATCCTTGGGGAAAGAGGATAGAATTGAGAGAACGAAGAAGATGGGATGACAGATGAGAGAAATAAGCTGCTGCAGCAAAATTTGCTCCAGACAAAAGTTTGAGAACCCCTAGCTCTAAGCAGAGATTAGTACGCCAACTCTGAGACATCTGGGCTGCTTCTCTGCATCCCCCATCCCCACAGTTCTTCTCCACTAAGCTTTCCCAACAGGAAAGCATCTTCTGCTGCTCTCTCATCTCCTCATGCTCAACTGGGTATAGAACCTGGTTCTACATTTAAACTGAATAAAATTTAACTGAATTTTATTCAGTTAAAATTTCAATATTTTAACTGAAATCAACTCAGTCACTTAGCTTTTACCGCACCTCATTTAAAACCTTTGATTTAATAAAAGTGATAGTGGATTGCTATACAGGCATGAACTTAATACACACGGTGAGAAGTGAAACAGATAATTGTGCACGAGCAGATGTAAAAACTAGCATGTTAGAGCCTGCTTGACTCCAGAAGGCAGAAGAAAATACACAGTAACTACTAAACATGACCAACAGTTTGGATTTGATTCCTGAAAAAAAAAAAAAACAGGAGGAAAGAAATGAAGGCATCCAGCTACAATCAACTTCTTTGAAAGCATTTCGTGTTGTTTTAATGTTTGAAAGTGTAATTGAATACAAATGAAAACTTGGGAAGAAGTTTAAACTACTCCTAAGAAGAAAATACCTTCTCACAATGGTTATTTGCCGTGAGGCAGTGAGAGACGCCATAGGGAAGACATACTCCGTGATGGGAACGAAAGTAAAAGCAGGAGCCTGAGTACAACTGGAAGACAGAAACAGCACACTGAGTCACAGGTGGTATAGAAAACAAGAAAGCTTGGGAAAGGGTAGATATTTGTACTACTTCATCTCCTGTACCTCTATATTCTTGTCTTACATGAAGGAGTATATAGGGCTTTTCCCTCCTTCCCATCACCAGCAGGATACGGTCCCAGACTCACCCAAGTTTCAGCTAACCCTTAGGCTATCTGAAACTGCTCAGCATCGCCAGGCTACCAAACTGAATACTGCAGAGCATACAACAAGGATCACACTTCATACCACAGGGTAACAAATTAATAGATTTTCCACTCCCATGGCATCCAAATCGTAGCTACATGCAAACAGAAATTGGAAAGAGGAGCGGCTGCTTTTAAAACACACCACCGGTGGTTGGGTTTTTTCCCATCTCCTTTTTGAGGGCAGTGAGAAATTACTGTTTTAATCCTTGAAAATATTTTTTCAGATCTTTCTTCACTCTTGACAATGTTACTTACTCCCCTGAGGGAGCTGGAGAAAAAGATGGAGAAGGATGTGATTGCATTGCAGAGCCTCAGTGGATCGAAATGAGGATAATGAAGCCAAGGTTACTAGTCACTGCTTCTTCTCTAAACATGGGGGGTAAATGGAAGACATCTCCATGACAGTTAATGCTAACATTTGCAACCTTTTTTCTTCTGATGGCATAATAAATGAAACCTATGAAATCACATTTTAGACAGAAAATGAGAAGCAGTAAAGATATTTATGAGAAATGCCACCATCAGGGCGATCCACATGAGAAGGCATAAAGGAGTCTTTCAGTAGAACGCTGCAGCAAGACTAAGCAAACATAGACCTCCAAATTACTTTTTAAACCTTCTCACTGTTTTGCGCAGAGTGTAAAACTAACAGTGAAGGTGACTGCTGCGCCCCACAAACTAGGTATAGAGTAAGAAGACATGAGATGTGTATTCCCAATGAGAGAACAAATAATGTTTAGAGAATCGACTATTGACAAAAATACCTGTCAGAGAGCCAACTGGTCTTACTGAAAGAAATCAGTACAGGTAATATTTGCAGCAATACACTCTTCCAGAAGAGGAAATCAGCTTTAATCCCTATGGTTCCATCAACAGATCTGCGATCTGTCACTCTCAAGCAGAATTAATTGATGGAGAAGAAGCTGTGTTATTTTCATATCACTTAGGATGCACAATGAGCCAAACTAGAAATGATTGCGGGTGTCTGGCTATCTCCCAAACACCTACAAAACACATAAGAACTGAAGAAACGGTGCCACACAGTCTACCAGCTTTTATGTGGGAATTCCCAGGTTGGGAGGGAACTGTTGAAGCTTTTTCTCAGGCAGTCTGTGCAAGCATATGCTCAGAGGGATCGTTTTTCTATCTCATTGGACACAAGGAATTACGTGGCTTTCCCCAAAGCTTTTACAATATCCAGTCTAAATACAAATGACTTTCAATAAGGCATGACAATATTTACATAAAACTCTGAAAAGGCATATAAAACATGAGTGTTTGTTAGCAGATTTATGCTCTAGCCAAATAGTCACACAAACAGTACTACGAGTTCTAGCGCTGTCCTCACTGGTGGTGGTGTTCTATGTGGACAGTCAGCACATCACAGACAGCTTTTGGAAAAGCTTGTTACTTGCTGGTTTCCTGCCACAGATCTCCCACTCCCATCCCACCCTCACGAGTCTGAAGGCATTGGTACCACAGGGAAGTTAAAGAGGTCCAAGCACAGAAACTTGTATGTTCACAGGCACTACAGACAAGGACAACACAATTACCTGATTCTCAGCTGCTGATGGTAAATTAATGTTGGTCTTTCTACAGCCTGACTCCTCAGCCATGCAGTTCATTTAGCTGTAAGAAAGATTTTATGATATCCAACACACAGCAAAATCTCCCACACTCAGTGGTGCATGTCCTGCCCACCCACTGAAGTGGCTGACAAAGTTCATTAGATGCACTTGTGATACATCTCCTTCCATGAGTTGCTTTACACGCCGTTATCATACTGTATACAATGGATTTATGGAAAAGCAGATATAGGAACCAGCCTTCCAAGTAGTTGGTGTTTTTGTTGTTTTTTTTGTCAACCTTTGGCAAAAACTCAAATGAGAGATGAGAACTGCTTAGTTCAAGAACTAAGCAGTATAATGGCAAGTGATTTTTTTTTTTTTTAAATCAGAGTAAACAGTTTTTACAGTAATTAGGTATCACAGCAGAAGACAGTTCATTACAAATGATTTTGTGATTACTAATCATTTTCCCAGACCACCAATGTGATGAGTCTGAAATATTCTTTAATTTCCTTTCAATCAACAGTATGTGATGTGAATTTCTTACTGATTACAGCACAGATACAACTGTCTATTGTGCAGGAAGAGAAACTGACACAGTGATGCCCAATAAATTCCTAATTAGTACTACTTTAGATGTTGCTCACAGTGGTTGGTAGAAGACCACTGGCCACTGTAACCATAACAAACAGAAACCAGTGTGGTGGTTTAACAACTAATGGATAGCTAACCACCACCACACCGCTCTCTCACTCCCCCTCATAGGAAGGACAAGGGAGAGAAAAGAAAAGCTCACAAGTTGCTATAAGGAACAGTTTAACTAAAGGAAAAAAGCTAAGGCTGTGCACAAGCAAAAGGAGAAAAAACTATTCTCTTCTTCCCAACAGCAAGCGAAATTCAGACACTTCCTGGGAAGCAGGGCCTCAATACACAGTTGGCTGGGAAGACAAAGCACTTTCATACTGACAGTGTGATACACATACCCCCTTCTCCTCACACCCATCAGTTTATACTGCTGAGCACACCACCACATGGCATGCAATAGCCCTTTCATCGGTTTAGATCACCTGACCAGCGACACAACCTCCTGCCCACCCTGGCCTACTGGCTTTCGGGGTCTTTGGAGAGGCAGCCTTGACGCCGTGCCAGCACTGCTTGGTAAAAGACAAAATATCGATGCAGTATCAATGCTGTTCCAGCTACAAGTGCAGAGCACAGCACTGTATGGCCTGCTGTGGGGAAAATTAACTACATCCCAGCCAGACCCAGTACAACCAGCTTTTAATAAATCCTCTAACAATGTGATGACAAACATTTCTTTTGGTGTGACTGCAGCTGCTCTCTGCCAGCACTCACAGCTCATGAGAAATTAATCAGTGCTTGTGGCCACACCATTTTCAAATACCCGAACTTAACAGCAAAGATAACAAATAGTGGGCCATATATATGTATTTTTTAAAAGTTACATCAAAAAGTTGTTTTGTTGCCTGCATTTTGGACTACAGCTATTGCCTAACTGCCTGCTTTTCATCCATTTTCACTTAAGACTCAGAACAGATACACATTTGTTCAAAAAACTGAGCTTCTAAACATTTGCTTCCTCCCAACTAAAGACTCCCTCTCTTCTCTTAAAACCTTTTGATCTCTGCAGTCTGAGGTTCTGCTTTTATTCCTACACTGAAAGACTATCAGTAAATATTTCTAGAAGACCTATAATCCACGATAACTAACAAACAATGAAAGAAAACCCAATTTCTTCACATTCAGTGTTTGTGGAACAGTTCTTCTTTAGCCTATTGGTTCCACTAGTTTCAGCCATATGAAGCATTAATTCTTCATTTTCCTCAGGACTGCTATATAACAACCATTCTGACATCTGTAAAACTAATTACTGCACTGAACCATCTCTAGAGAATTTAGCAACAGCTACTGAAGCTCTTTTACAACTTTATGAAGATACATTTATAGCACTTGGAAACAGTTTTGACTGTTTACATCCCATGTACTGAGTCATCTTCAGCTTTCCAGATCATTCTGCTCTTAACACACCTTTTGCTTACTGGCAGCGATGCAGACTGTGTTTCAGAACCACCTCTAAGACCAAAGGTAGAGAGGTCTTTTCTCGAACAGCCTCAGTGTTCTGCACATTGTATGATTTCAGACTACTTTTGCTTTTTAACTGACCACCAAACAAATCTGCCATTTGTATTTGTTCTGCACCTAAACAGCAGTAGCAGAATATAATTTTCAGAGTTAATTCTCAGTGCAGTTTTTCCATTTGCTTGCCTACTTGTTTCCTAACAGGCATGTAGGATCAGACCTAAGGTACAACTAGCTCTTCTTCCAACAGTGGCCAAGAATGAATCCCCAAGAAAATGCATAGGAATAGAACAAGCCTGCAACAGTCCTTTACCAACATAGTTTCACAGGGATTTGAGACTCCCAAACTTCTTAAGCCCAACTTTATGCACTTTACAGACAACACTGGAAAAGAGGCAGAACAAATACTTGTTTATCAAGCTCTTTACAAATAACTGCTCTGGTTCTTGTTCATATCACATTTCAGACTTCCTCACATTCCCAAAGTTTCAGGATTAAGCTGTCATTAAGACAGAAGGGTATTTAATCATTTGCAGGAAGGAACTGCTTTCACGAGTGCTACTTGTGTTTCTTTACTGATTTTAGAAAAGTCTATTTTTCTAAATCAAAGGGTTTTTTATTTGAGAGTTAAAACCATTATTTTCTCCCCTGTATTTTATGCTACAGCTACACGATCTTGTATCTTTAATTTTCCACCAGTATCATTTCCATGTCACTGCCAAAAGACTATATCATAGTGAACCATGAAAGAGAGCCCACATTTCATTTTCTTAAAACAGTTCTGAGTGAAAAGTAACTCAAAATTTCCTCTGTTATTACACAAATGTCTGGCTATAACATACCAACTCTTCTAAAAGAAAAAAAACCTTCACTGTATTTTTTGAAACAAACCTTAGAAGTGAAATAAAATGACACATTTTCATATGCATGGATTAAATTAGCCTGTACTACCTAATCACACTTTGACTACAGCAAATATCTAAGAACATTCCCAATTCCAATGCTTATGCAAAATTATGAATACAAAATGTTTCCAAATTAATAGAAACAAATTATATTCTGTTGGGCTTTTTATTGTAGGGTGAAGATATTTTAATGCTGCTACTGTACAATGTCATATGCCCTGCTCTTAGCAACTACCGTTACACACATCCTTTCCACTCCTCAGCTTTTATTCACTGCAATTCTTCACAATAATATCCTCATCCATAAGCAAAGAGATCTCTCTAGTTCTCCTCACAGCCCAAGCAACTTCCATTTCCGATCCTTGGCCACTTCGTGTTCCTGTCTTTGTTTGATCTACCACTGAGCCAAAGGGGATTGTTTAATTCTCACACTCACCCAAGGACATCCTTCAAACAAGTTTCCAACTTGTACCTCTTTTCCTGCTTACAACAAATGGTGACATAGAAAAACAAGAGGTAACATATTCCCATTTTGATACTTCTAATCTGCAAAGTAGATTCAATTGTCTTATCCATTTTCCTAATACAAAAGAATTACAACGTTTAGCAAACTAAGCTTAGAATTCAAATACAAAGCAAAGTAAAATACACAAAACATGCACAATCAAGTATGTGGAATGGGGCAGAGCTGATTTTGACTATCTGCCTTTATAATAAGGACGACATCTAAAAAATGAACTAATTCTTAGAAATCATATATGATGTTACGCTGACAGAGAAAAATAGAGCAAGTATTATCACTCCTGCAGGACGCCAGGCCTATGTCACACCATCACAATATTTCAAGGCTCATTTCTCATCCAAAACTACTGTTAGACTTAGTAAAAAGATGACTTCATCTTGAAGTCATCACTGGTGGTAAGCTGTCGGGAACAAAAAAAACCCTAAAAGAATAAAGATAACCAAATATAAAGTGTTATTTGTTATTTCCAACTTTTTTTGTACATAAACTGTACAAAGTTTAGCAGCATGACCATGTGTATATTAACCATACCGGTTATATATGAATACACAGATGGGTGATGTTATCTGTCAGATTAATATTCCGGATGGATATTCATAGCTCATTTTAATTGTATGGCACAGATCTGGTCTGCTTAATACTCTGGCCAACTTCTGCCCTGCTTTCAGTTTTACAACATACAAAGAAGCACTTACCTCACTAAAATACAGCAGTCACTCCCCAGTACCACAGATTCATTGAGTGTAATAGGAGTTAGACTTGCCTAGCAGTTCAGAAAATCCTTCTGGCCTTTGAACATCGAAATCATCATACAGGGAAGTACGTGAGCATTTTTTTCCCCTAAATAGTTAACCTGAAAAATCACACATCATTCTTTATTTCCACAGTTTCCTTTTTCTCTTTAACTGTTCCCTTTCTGCAGCTTATCTGGAAACTCTCAGGGTTTTTTTCCCCATTCCATTCTACTCACTGGACAATCCTCATTTTCTGCAACTCAAAGTGGAAAGAGAATCAAAGTATCTAAGTTAAAAGACACAGAATAACTATTAGCCACTCATCAAGTCAACTTAAAGGTAACGAAACCAAAACAAAGCAGCACATCTGATGGATTTTTTGGACATGAAGAAAATGCCTGGCAGGCATCCTAGCATCACATAAAGGCAAGCCATTATAAAATAACTCCATGCTAAAATAATGAGGTAAACAGGATAAGAAAGAGAATGAAAGAGAGCAGGCCATTTTCCTCTCATGTGAGCACACTGAATATGGCAGCCAAGATTAGGTAGGACTGCAAATCCATTTAGTAAGGACAGTGATTCACACTGGACCACGAAGTGGAATGAGGCAGTATTACACAGTCTAAGTTTTCAAAAACCTTGAAAAGACTGAGGGTTCTACCCAGCTAAGTTCTGAAAACCCCCAAGGATGGAGTGCACGACCACTGGACAATGTGTCTCGATGCTTGACTGTCCTCCTGAGAAAACCTTCTCATTGTATTCAGTCTGAAACTCTCGTTTCATTTTATTGAGATGAGGTAAGGGCCCATTATCCCTCATCTGGCACTGCTGTGAACACTAAAACTGTATTCTCACAGTCACTTTCCCACAAATCATGGTGGCTGTGAGGTGCCTCAAAGACTTCTCTGCAGCCCTGTGAACATACCCTGCTCCCCCAGTTTCTCCCTCACAAGACAAATACTCTTGCCCTGGTCATCTCATCATCAGACGAAGGCAACTGATCTTCTCCAGCAAACCTTCCCAACCCACAAGAAGGGAAAACCAGACATATATACTAAAGGAAAAATCTTGGCTGTGCTTATATTAACACACAGACATGATGATCAGCAGAGAGAGCTGTGTGAACTGGGAATCCTGTATCTCAAGTAGAGCGCTATTCAACACAGACCATCTGGAGCAGCAGTAGGGACAGCATTTAATAATAACATAAGATGAAGATATCAGGTACGTAAACTCAGTATATATTGACAGGCCACAAGAAAACCGACACACACACCCTATTCAATCAATTCTCATATATCAATGCTGGACATCTAGCTAGCACATGAGAACTGTAGACAGTTCTGAAGAGTTAAGAGTTCTGAAAAGAGAAGTCTTACAAAAAACAATGTTCTCAAAGCCATCAGAACATTTTACAGTACTGATATAAATTGTTACCGAAGCCATTGAAACAGTGGAAGTGAGCATTACCTTTAAGATAATTTCAATTGGTAGATGATAATTTCAAATGAAATATTTTGGTCACACACGGCATCAACGTATAATTGATGAAGTCAAACAAAACCTTACCCTACATTCTCTATCCTTCAGGATGTATCCTGATGAACTCTTCTAGATGCTAACTTTTCAGTATGAACACAGATCAATTTAATCATTTAAACTCCATGAGCAAGCAGACAAAAAATTTCAAGCATATAGATTCAAGTGTACTTTAACCTAACAATTTTATCACTAAAATAATTGGGTATGTTGGCAGCAAGACCTATAGCAGCCTGCTTTTCCTCCCAATTTAAAGGTTTTAATAAACCTACACATTTCTTTGAGATGTGCCTATTGCATAGATACGTCACAGAAATGAAAATCTAGCAAACAAAATACACTTACAGATTTTTCCTGCAGGACAGATACACTTTAAGTTGAACAAGAACCAAAACTATTTCTGAAAGACTACAAAAACAGCTGCACTCCTATTTTTATCACCACTAAAACTTATGACGATTCTAATCATGCAGCTATTAAAATACTACCTCTAGTACCATATTCTCTCTGAAAAAAAAAAGAAAAATCCTCCTTGGAGGAGTGTGGTTTCACAATAGGCTAAACCTGTGAAAATCTGCAATGCTCAAGTCCCACTCTCACCTGGTATTCCTATTCAGTCCTTTGTGCCAGCACTTGACTTTGCACTGTGACAACATTCAGTAAACCAGTTTCAATTACTCTTTTAAAGTTTCCAGCAGGATCAGTTGTCTGCAATTTTTCACTCAAAGGATACAAGATTGCTAGCACAAATGCAAAGAAATACAGGGGAACGCACCACCAGCCAAACACCGAGGTATGTTGACATTGAACTGCGTCCTCAATGAATGCATCACGGAAATCTGAAGTTTCTCAGAAAAATCAGCAGAGTTACGAGGCTCCAAGAGACTGAGATACTCTGATAGAATCTGAAAACAGACTATTTCATAGAGAGAAAAAAAGCCCATGAGCACACTTATTTCACACCAACACTTCAGTTAACCACATATATCTGCGAGCTTCTACAAGGATTTTTTACTTAGTCTCCATTAAACTCCAATTCAATAAAAAAGTGAAAATCACATTTTAGAGATATCATTATACATACTAACTAGAGCCTCAAAGGGATTATCAACAGGTAATCCAAGCAAACATTTTCTTAAAGTATAAGAAAAGACACTGTTTCCATACAGCAGCAAAAAACAACTCAACTACTACACATGAAGTTGGCAAAGCTCAATATCATGGCAATTAATAATATAAAATCGAAGTTTGGAAAGGACTTCTGGTGGTTATTTGGTTCAATATCCCTGCTCAAAGCAGGGTGAAACAATGTCAGGCTCAAAACCTGCCTACTGAAGTTTTTAATATCTTCAAAGATGGATATTTCACAAACTTTCAGTGTTTGACAGCCCTTATGAAAAAAAATTTCAATTAATACCTCACAAAAAATTGCCACGCTTTTACTTGAGTCCATTGTCTCTCATTCAGTCACTGTGCAGCTCCCAAAAGAGTTCAGCTCCTTTTTCTCTACACAGTCTTCAGCTACGTAATGAGAGACAACAAACACATGCTTCAGATCTCTCCAGACTGAACTCACACAGTGCTCTCAGCCTCTTTTATATCATGTGCTCCACTCCTAATCATCTTTGGTGGCTCTTCACTGGATTCATTTCAGCATGCCAATGTCTGTCTAGCCTTAAGAAGCTACGAACTGAAATAGTGCAATCAGACAAAATGACCGCCCTTTCCAATCAGACTGCATTTCAAAAGAAATGTACTTTAATGATACAAACTCAAAGTTCGATATGCAAGAATACTGCAGGCTACAGCTAAGAAACAATCCAGAGTGTCCGGAAAAGGAGCAGTCAGAACTGAAAGGCCACAGTAAAGATGAATTCAACAAACTTTTCAACGTAATTCAACAGAAAGTGTATCCTATAAACACTACCCACTAATTTGGAACAGATTATGCCTTCTTTATACACAATATTATACATGTGTACGTACATTACATTTTATTTATGTACTTACATGAAAAATCGCATATATAATTAAAGCAACTTAGGCATTAAGGAAGGAGATAATTTTACCCTTACATACCATGTGCCTGAAATCCAAAACACAAATACAGATCTATAGTCCTTGCAGGACTAACACTTAAAATTAATTTATTTTGAAGACAATCTAGGCAATAAGATACAAATACCAAAATGCTTAACAATTGCAAAAAATTCAAGAGTAAGCCAAATAAAAAAACATTTTATTCACAAGACTTTTGGAACGACTGAAGTTGTATATGTGTCACACAACTACTAAACTTGCTGGAGCGGCTTCTATCTCTCAAAATTCTGTGATACAATTGCAAGGCCTGCACAAGAAAGAAGGAACAGTAACAGAAAATTCTACTCTTAAATTGGAATTGTGCTGTGCAACAAAAACAAAGTGGCTGAATCAGTTTATACATTCTTTGAACTAACAGAACGTTTTTCTCAAGCAGTGCAGTCCAGACTTTACAATGAGACAATCCCTTTCCTCAAACTTGAAGGAAGTTTCACAGTACTTTGCAGTACACTTCGCTAAACTACATGAGACAAACTCCTATTTTACTCAAACTAACATCAATGATCAGCAAATTCAATCTGTAGATGGGAAGAAAAGGATAATGCAGAGACACAGGCTGATTCCTGAATATGCACAGTTTTGGATTCTAGATAAAGACTCTTACATAAAGAGGATTCAAAACCACTCTTCTTGTATTTATGATAGCCAGAACAGGTTGTGGAGTGGTTACATCAGTCAGCAAGTAAGTACTCTCCATCTGACAATAAAATGAAATAATTTCAGAGAAGAAAAATTATTTTAGTGACGAAGATGTTCCTCATTATGAACTGTCTAGAGATTAAAGAACTTTTATCCCTTTAAAATTACAAACTGTGTTTGTCTGTTTCTGTGTACTCATCTGCCAACAAATACCAGCAAGGTCTACATTTTCAGTTTCTGCTGTCCACTTAGAATCACAGAATAGAAACACAGAATCATTTAAGTTGGAAAAGACCCTTAAGAGCATCAAGTCCAACCATTTATTTAACACTACAAGTCCACCACTAAACCACGTCCCTAAATGCCACACCCACATATCTCTTAAATATCTATGGGGACAGCAACTGCACCACTTGCCTGGGCAGCCTGTTTCAACGCTTTTATCCACCCCTTCCATAAAAAAACCTTTCCTGACATTTAAGCTTCCACTGCTGCAACTTGAATCTGTTTCCTCACATCGTATCCCAAGAAAAGAGGCTGACTTTAATTGCAACCTCTTTTCAGATAGTTGTAGACAGATGAGTTAGCCCATCAGCTTCTTCTTCTCCAGACTAAACAACCCTACCTCCCCCAGCCACTACTCCTATTTCTATTTTTCTGGCCCCTTCACCAGTGTCGTTGTTCTCCTCCGCACATACCTGAGCAACTCACCGTCTTTCTTGCAGTGAGGCATCAAAACTGAACACAATATTCGAGCTGTCATCTCACCAGTGCCATGTACAAGGGGACGATTACCTTCCTACTTCTGTTGGCCACACTACTGATCCAGGCCAGGCTGCCATTGGCCCTCTTGGCCACCTGGGCACACTGTTCACTCATGTTCATCCAGTTGCTGACCAGCACACACAGGTCCTTTTCTGCCAAGCAAATTTCCATCTACTCTTCCCAAAGCCTTTGCTACTGCATGGCGCTGTTGTGACCCAACTGCAACACCCAACATCAAACCCTGCTGCTGGACCTAGCCTATCGAGGTGCCACCACAGAGCCTTCCTACCCTCAAGTACATCAGCACTCTCGCCCATCTTGGTGTCATCTGTGAACTTATGGAGAGTGCATTCTACTCTTTTATGATCATTGATAAACATGTTCAACAAAACTGGCCCCAATATTGAGCTCTGGCAAACACCGCTTGTGACCAGACATCAACCAGTTTGTAACAGCCCTTTGGGCCTGTCCATATAGCCAATTTTTTGCCCAGCAAATAGTACCTCTGTCCAAGCAATGAGCAGCCAGTACCACCAGAAGAATGCTGCAGAAAATAGTACTAAGTGCTTTGCTGAAGCCCAAGTAAATATCCACAACCTTTCTCTCGTCCACTAAGCAGGTTGTCTTATCATAGAAGGAGACCATGCTAGTCAGACAGGACCTGCCTTTCATGAATTCATGCTCACTGGTGTCTGACCACCTGGTTGTCCTGTATGTGCAGCATGACGGCACTTCAAGATTATCTGCTCCATGACATTCCCACAGACCAAGGTCAGACTGACAGGTCTGTAATTCCCCAGATTCTCCTTCCTTCCTTCTTGTAGACTGGAGTCACATTCACCAACCTCCTAACTGTGATCTCTTCAACTAGCCAGGATAGCTGATAAATTATTTAAAGTAGTTTGGTGAGAACTTTAACCATCTCCTTCATCACCCTTGAGTGGATCCCATCCAGCATCATGAATTTGTAGGTGTTCAAGCGGTACAATAGGTTGCTACCCACTTCCCTCGGATTATAAGGGCTTCATTCTGCTCCCTATCTCTGTCTTCTGGCTCAGCAGGCTGAGTACCCTCAGAATAACTGGCCTTAGTAACAAAGACTGAGGCAAAGAAGTCACTAAGTACCTCAGCCTCTTCCCTCATCTCTTCTCACTGAATTCCCCCCTCACATCTAATAAAGAGAATGGAGACTCTCCTTAGTCCTCCTTTTATTAAAAAAAAAAGAAAAAAATTATTGCATTCTACTGCAGAAACTAAGTTAAGTTCTAGCTGGGCTTTGGCCTATCTGATTTTCTACCTGCATAACCTCACAACACCTTCATAGTCTTCCTGAGTTGCCTGCCCCTTTCAAAGGTCATAAACTCACTTTTTCTTCCTGGGTTCCAGAAGCGCTCTGTTCAGCCACGCTGGTCTTCTCCCTGCCGGCTCCTCTTCTGGTACATAGGGACAGCACTTCCTGCTCTCCTGCTCCTAGTCCTCTGTCACTTTGAGAGGATTCAAGTCAAGTGCATCACTGTTTTCCCCTACCTATTCTCAGCATTTAATTTGCATTGTAAGAGCGGAACAAGGAAGTTGTTAGACATACACACTAACCTTAATGCATTTGTAACAAACAGCAGGAGTTGCTACAAAGAAATGCTTCCCAAAGCAGCAAGACCAGGGCATGCTGAATTTATCAGCAATTGCCTCCATAAGGGGCATTTATGTGTGTGTAGCACAATTTTTCAATTTCTTCAGCAGTAACTACGAAATCAACCTAAACTAAAGAAAAAAAAGAACTTCTACATAAAATCTGCTTAGACTTATTCAGCTGCCAGTTGAGTCACATATATTACTCAAACATTTTTGTTCATGTCTGCATAGCTCAAAATGAAAATGGAAAAGCATTCAAATTAATTCTGATGGTTTCACATGGCTTTGTCTAAAAGCCTACATAGCAAAAGAATACTTGAATCCTGACAGCAAAAAACAACAACAAAAATGAAACCAAACACGCAAACCAAAAACCAAGACTAGAAATTGAAGGAAACAAGCTGCAGCTCAGCCAGATTAGGGAGTCTAATATGATTGACTGCTATCCAAATGGAAGTCCATCTAATGCATTTTTCAATTTGAGTCTCAAAGGAGTTGGCTATTTTGAACTAGGTAAACATCAGAAGTAAGGCTTCTAATGCTAATGCTGAAACCTTTGAATATATTTAATACACACAAGAGATACTATCAGGCTGCAGATCCTCTTTAAAGGCACTCGAAATTCATGTGTTTCAAGAGATGTAACCACATTCGCGGTTGTGACTGTACTTCTGTTCTCAACATATTTCATGCACCTTATTTTATACTTTATGTAATCAAAATCATCACTGCTTTGCAGAAAACCACCTATATCTATCTCTAGAACAGTATTTCTTTGAATTACTTCTACAATTGTAACAATAATGTACACCTGGGTGCAAGGATGCCCGCCCCTTATCATTGCTGCAGAAGTACAAGAAAAAAAAAAAAAAAACCAAACCTAATAGACTTCTCTGCCTATGCTATTAGTTAATTCAGTTGTTCCTTGACTAAATCAGCAGAAACTTAAGAGTACTGAAAACCTCATCTTGTGGAGCCCTCCAGAAACAGCTGCAGCACCATGGCTCTATACATTTGCCAAGTTCTTTACATCACAGAAAGCATCAGTACTCAAAACTTTTATGCTGTTCTTTAAAAAAAAAAAATCCCTCTCTTCAGCGTCTTCTGCTTCTGTACTCTACGGCCAAGGAACCCCTTTATTTATGAGTAATTTGTTTTGTGAGTTTTTCTAGTACGGCAACATGACCTTGACACAAGTATTCCTCCCTTTACCACCAAACTGCAAACGCATTGTCTATACTGGGATTGCAAAGCCCTAA
This sequence comes from Penelope pileata, assembly GCA_013396635.1. Lineage (NCBI taxonomy): Eukaryota > Metazoa > Chordata > Aves > Galliformes > Cracidae > Penelope > Penelope pileata. The sequence goes on from WBMW01005333.1 coordinate 756,896, forward strand.
AGCACTTCTCAAGCTGAGCCTTCAGTTCAGCACAACTATAATTATGTTGGTAGCTAGATCCCCTTCAACCTTTTCCCCTAGTTCTACATTCTTCCTTTCTCTTCTGTACAACATTATCCATTATTGCCCCAAAAAGTGGGAAGAAAAAAGAAACCAGACTCTCTTCTGTTCTTTCCACTTTTCACCTGTCCCTGATGTATTCTGTATTTATTTGAATTTCTCCACTTTAAATGTCTTTTCTACTGTTTACTTCAGGCATTCTCCATTACCCATTTTGCCTCTCCTTTCCATTCCATTCCTCAAAGGAACCCATTCTCCTCTTTGGAAGCTTTTTTCCTCCTTTTCTGTAAAAGAAAAAAAAAAAGCCAGCTTTCCTTAGTATTTTGTTTCCTTATCACTCGGGAGCATACAAGTTACTTTTGGAGTTGATAACCTGTAATGTCTTCTCGTATAACGGTTTTCAAGTCAGTAATTAGAAATAATCAATTAAAATATAAACTATTTACCAGGCTATTTATGTATGACCACATAACTTCAGAAGACAAGATTACCTGCAGACAGGCCGCTGTTAAAGACTGACTTCTAATGGGAAAACAAAGTAACAAATTTACATACACCCTAGAAATATACATAGAAAAGTATTCGAGAAAAATAATTTTATGCAATCATTAAGGATAGTGCTGTTGAATTTTTCTTACTGCTGCAACACAAATCATTTCTATGATTCCTATAAATCTAGTTTAAATTAGTGTTACCTGTTACACCAGTATTAGTGAGCAGAAGAAATCCACAAAAGTAATTTTTCATCAATTAAGATTGCAAATCTCAAATGACGTGTTACTGTTAAGTCTAGATATCATGCATTTTTTCCAAAGAAACAGTCCAATCATTGTAGCAGTCTTGACAGTCACTAAGTTCTCCTCTATTCGGCCACAATTTCCAGGTTACAAGGGCAAAAATGAAAAGAGACAAATGAAGAAACTGGCACTCCCACACAGACTGCATAATCCACAGTCAACCCACCATTTCTTTCATTACTTGTAGACACCATTTAACACTTTAAATACGACTGTAATCATATAATGAGATTTGCTAAAGCCAGACTTGGTGTCAGCTAGTCCGACAATGTTTTAACAATCTACTTGCTAAACACCATGAATACTTTTCAGATATTTGGAAACTAGCAGAAGCAGTAACATTAGTAATAAGACATTTTCAGTTCTCTATTCGCATTTTGAAAGCACGTTAAGCTTTCTAACCCTGATGCAGACTACTTTCATATTCCATAAAGTAGAGGTATGTTATAATTTTAAATATGGAGTGAAAAAGATGTGTATTTATGCATGCAATGACACTCCACTCAAGGTTCCCTCTCATAAATATCCAAACTGCACAGTATTTTGCTGTAAATCCTGCATCTGTAATATGTATTTGAGTATAAAATTGTTTCAGTAACTTATGAAGTTCCCTTTTTTTGTGTCAATTCATCACCCACCATTTGTGTTGCAATTTGATATTTATGTCTCCAAAAGGACCTCACCCATTACAAAGATAAAAGAAAAGGAAATAAAAGTGTGTAGGAACAAACAGGAAAGGAGAGATCACAAATTATGATTGCAAAACTAATCCTGTACACCATCTGTGACAGTAAAATAGAGATGTGATAAAACAAAAAGGGTTGCTAAACTGCTACTTTATTCCATCACAAGGTCTAAATAAGGAAAGGACTGTAATCTGAAATAAATGTTTCTGCTCATTTCACAGTTAAAAAATAAAAAGGTACTGGTGGAAAATAAGCAAGAGATGTGTTGATGCATGTGTGTTAGAAACAGCATTCACTGAAAGTTATTTCTAGTTCTTTTAAGATACAATTTTATCTTCCGAATTCTTTAATGCTCACACAAAGCCAGAGCATCTTGCTTTCAACTGTGGTGACTCAGAAGTGAGCATGACACTCGAATGCAGAGTGAACAGCAGCCCCAACTGACAACAGCATCCACGTTTTTCTAGACCAATTTTCTCTACTGAAGTTACAATTTTCAAATTCTTATCATGACACAACTCCTCTATTCTGTTTATCAGCCCCAGCAAAATTTGAAATTACACAGTACTTCCCAACAGCTATAATAACCACCAGAATAATTAAGCATACATGAGCAGTTAAGTTTAAAAAGATGAACACAAGGACTTGCACTGTTTGCATTTCCAGTACAGAACCACTCATCAACCCACATTTTCTTGCATGCATCTCCGTCATCTGTTTTTTTCTTATACACAACACATCTTGACTTTTCCTTCCACCATCTCTCCATTTCGGACTAAATCTAAGTACTCTTCTTCCAGTCTACTGCCAAGCCACCTGCCAGTCTTCTTCCTTCCAGACAAATATTGATTCTTCTCATCCTCCACTTTAAATTCTAATCACAATACCACACCCTTCCCCAGTGAGACTAACAGACTTGAGCCTACTTGCAATCTATTTTTCACAAGCAATGTCCTTCTTCTACTAGCAAATCAAAATTAATTCCCTCCTCAAAACCATCAACAGTTCTCCTCCAACTGAAAATCAACTTTTCAACCTCCCATAACCATTTTAATACAGTTATATTCGCAAACTGGGCTAAAACACATCTAGCATATGGTTTCTGATCTTAACATTTCTTTGACGTAATTGTTCTTTTCAGTTGTTTTCTTCATATTTTCCCATACAGATGCACTCACAATTGACTGAGAAGTTTGACCCAGGGAAAGAGTCTTCTATCTCAAAATGTAGACACCAAAATTCTGAAGATACCAAAGTCTGAAGAAAGAAAAAAGGTTGTTTCACCAATGTAAACTGAACGCCAACCACATGGCCCTGAAGTTTGGTTCCGAGTAGCTCGGACCTAGACTATGATTGAAATCAGAAAGGTATCTGAAAAACTGCTTGACTCTGTAAATAACTCTGCAGCTAATGGCTCCTTCAGTATTGGGGAAAAGGGGGCGAGGAAGGAACAAGAGAAAAACAAAGCAGCCTACAGTTGGAAAGTAGCCACTGAATATGACAGAGGAGAAAGAGTTCTGAAAAAGAACAGGAAAGATATGGTAAGAAGGCAGATAAACAGGTATTTGAAGGGATGAAGGGACAAAGCTGTTTACGTACTTGCTCTCCTATTACTTTAAGCCATTTCGTTTACAGAATCTCAGTGAGTTCTTGTTTCTGCCTGTAAACTCACCTATTACTTCACTAGTGCAAGGAAGGACAGCAATAATATTTTTACTGCTGTGAGAAAAGGTGAATTCCTTTTCACGTAGCACAGGCTATGTGAAGCAGTCACTTAGAAGCAGTAAAGATATGCTATGCTCTCCCCACAGTATCTTGGATTGAGACTTTTTTTGTTTGTACGTTCAAAATAGTTATTGTGTGTGGCACAATACCATTTGTATTAGAATGCCTGCTTCTGTAAAATTGTAGAAAAGGCACAAGTTCTTAAAAATCTGCTATGTAAATACAGTGTGGATATAGCCTTCTTGTCTTGCACTTTCTCTGCTGATCAATTACATCCTCTGAGTAACTTCTGAACTCCAGTAACAGCTGAACGCTTGCTGCCATCGAGCCTTTAACTGCACTTAAGAGTTGAAAAAGCTGCTCTGTGTGGAAAGAGACATTCAGGATTAATTTCAGCTGGAGCTGAGCAGTGCACTTAGTGCTCATACATACGCTGTTAATAGTGTGTTGTAATGTGAAATGAGTTAACAAATGTGTAGACGTGGTACTCATGGACGTGGTTCAGTGGGCAACACTGGTGGTAGGTGGACAACTGGACTAGATGATCTTAGAGGTCTTTTCCAACCTTAACAAGTCTATGATTGTAAGCTTACTAAATGAGTTCATAAGTCTGTCTGTTGCTGCATCTTACAATTTTTTGGGAGAGGTAGACTAAGATTTTCTTACTTCTTTAGTTAGTCTCTTTTCTTGTCTATAATGTGTTACCAGAAAGGATCATTTGTCGTCTCAATTTCCTGAGAGCAAAAGGTTGTCCATCAGTTTTGTTTGCCTTGTTTCTTTCTCTAGAGAGTCAATGAGTAACTGGAAATTATGATAGAATTAAAAAGATACTGCACCAAACAGCAGATAAGTATTCTAAATTATTATAATGTATTACAATAAATTGACAATTAGATGTGAATTTATATTTGCTTAACTGGAAACAGGCAAAGATGGTTGTAACTAATAACACCATAAGGGTAATACAAGCACGCCTACTGCTTTCCAAATTGATTAATTTCTCAAAGGAAAAGAATTAAGACAAGATATGTGGCTTAACAATTAAATATGGAATTTCTTACATTTCTTCTTACTCCTTTTGAACTGATCTTAAGTAGTCAAGAAAACAGCCTAAGATTTTAGCTCATCTTCATAAAGAAAGAGCGGCAACATGAAATTTAAAAAGCAATTTAAAATGAAATGGAAACAGAAGACGGGTGTTTTACGTACATGAGCTTCTCTCCTCAAGTACAACATAAGTCTTTAAGAAATAAAAGAACTTTAGGAATATATATAATCAATAGTGCAAGTTCTTATTAAACAAAGATAGTAACGTCATTAAATGATACATAAAAGGGAATACCGATTCATTATGCATTTGTGTTCCTCAAGGGAAGGAGCTTACGTTCCACAATTAACTCATTTCTACTTCATCAGTGAAAAAGCAGGCTACAGAACTACCGGTAAAATATGCAAATATAAAAATTAACATGACTTATGAACTCATACTCAGGAATTCAATGTGGTAAAAGAACTTTATCCCATTTGCATACTCATGAGTAGATAACATCCTAGCATAAAAGAACATCTGTCTCAACTGATTGAGATTTACTGACTGTACAAAGACAGATTATAATACTCCAGAAGTTCCAGTCGGCTTAACAGTCCATGAATCTTAGAGAACCAGTGGGAATATAAAAAATAATCTCATCTAAATATATACACACAATACATATAAACTCTGTATAATTAAGTATTCAGTAGTCTCACGGCAAGACAGACTGATTTACTGAAATGAATTTAAAATTGCTAATTTAAGTTACGACTGAAATTGGAGAGAACACTTATTGTAAATCATTTTGATTTGCACTTGTATTTTTAAGCTGTTGTTCTGCAGTTAACTACATTTAATCACTGAACCAGTCAAATAATACTACTTTATACTAAATTTGATTTTTCATTAATTAAATAAGATACACTCAGTTCTATCACTCCTTACACAAAAACATAATGCAATAAAATGTATTCAATCTAGACCTGGGGTTATAATTAATCACATTATGCTAACAGTATGTTGGCTGTGATTTTCAAGACAATATTTTTTAACATATTTCTGGCAAGCTGCATTTGGAAAACTGCAATACAACAAAAAATCTGAAAGTCATTTTTAAGATGTCATTAAATACAACAGTTCTAAAGAAATGCTCCATTATCAAGTACTATTATTAAAACACATTTTACATTTCAAGCTAAGCAGTCCATTAAAGGAGGGAAGTACTATAATTATGTGAACTGAACAGATCCTTTCTGGAGACTACGTCCTTCAATGTTTAAAACCAATACATCTCATCATCTTACAGTTATTTTTATGCATAAGTTGGGAGAGGAAAGTGTTCATGGTTCATTTGTTGAGGAGTCCCTGACTTCCCTAAAGAATTCTTCCCTAAAGAATGTCCTGGCATTCTTTAGAACTCTGGCAATATTCATCTCTTATCTGAATTTAAAACTCAGTGTCCTGTCTCTGTCCCATCACCCCCTAACACAGGAAAAAACATACAAACTGGGAAGAGTTCACAGCAGGGGACGCCAACACGGTCATGTGAGGACAGACCAGGGGAGATGGGCCTGTTCAACTTGGAGAACAGATGACTTTGGAAGATCTAACAGCAGCCTTGAGAACCTACACGGAGGTTACTGAGAAGACAGACGCTGGCTCTTCATTGGACAAGTGGTTTACGCTAGAAGACTACAGGTTGGGACAGGACATAAGCAGGAAGTCTGTCATACTCAGGACAGCCCAGCAGTACAACTGGAACCCAGAAGGGATGTCCTAGAGGGTTTTCATGACCTGACACATCTCCGAGTAACCTGTCGTGACTTCACTACCAATGCCGCTTTGGGAAGGAGTTTGGAGCAAAAACCTTCTGAGGTCCACTCCATGCTAAATTACTCACTGATTATGTGAGCACAGCATCTTTACTTAATCAAAATTTACATTATTTGATTAAATTTATGCCTTACAAGAATTGTAATAACCACCCCTGAATGGTTTCCCTTGAAACAAACACTAATTTAAAAGAAATCCTTTTCATCTATATTAGCCATTTGTCCAGGCATTATATGCTCTTGTTCTCCTTCTGTTTGTCCACTTAACTTGACATGCAACAGCCACTTTTCCAGGCTCCACACAAATTTAAACTATTGTTTCAGCTTAAGACAAAAGGCACTGGAGGTCTCTTCCTCATAAGCATTCTCAGTAAGAAACACTTCAGCTACATCACGGCAAGCCAAAACAATACTGGGTTTCCCAGCCAAGACAGGCTTCGGATGTGAGGAAAGGAGAAAAGTTACTTGACGCATTAACACAAAGCACCAGCTGAAAATTACAGCTTTTCTGTATTTCCTGAAAATGCTTCAAGCAATTGAAATACACAGCAGCTCAAAGATACTTCACGGAAGTCACACAAAGCAGTCCGTAAGACCGCTTTCCAGTAAGAAACTAGACAGAGTGCTGAGATTCTGCTACTTGGAAAAGCCCTTCAAAACAAGGTAGAATAAATATTTCAAAACACGTAGCTTGTAACTCCTTTGCAGCTACCACATTCTAGCATACTGACATCTTGCTAACTTGCCATAACATGAGGCAACAACAAACTTCAAATTTCTTCTAAGAAGTCCAACTGTAAGAAATGCCACTTCATCAGCATGCACAGTCTTTAAATCACAGCGTAGTATTTTAAACAACAAGAAAATATATCACGTATTAACATCTTAGTCAAGAAAAATCTTAACTCAAGTTCAAGAGCTCCAGAAAACTGTGCGACCATAAAGCTGACATATATTACAACTGTGTTTTGTTTACATAATAAATAAATAAAATCCCTTCTACTTTAAAGTTAGCTTAAAACTCAGCCTTGTAAGTCTACAGGCAAAAATATAGATAACCATATGGCTTGGCTCCAGGAAGACAGTCTTGGAAAAGTACCAGAGTCCAAGAAAGTTATGGTATGGCAGTCTGCTGCAGCCCACTGATACCCTTGTAAACACTGTTTACGTGCCTGCACCAGCTTGGGTACCAAAAACATGAAATTCAAAGTGTCTTGCACAATTACAGTGGCTTCCATCTGCTGAAACTTGAGCTAGTTCTACCTAAACCTGTATGTGTTATAATCACACATGCAACTCTACTGCAGAAATAGTTTCAAATTGGTTTGGTTCTCACTTATACTGACGTAATCTCATCAACCTCAACCAAATAAACCTCCTGATTTATTTAATTTCCATTTTGGTCTGAGTCTTCTTCATCACACTGCTTTTAGGTCTACAAGCATCTAATGACAAATGGAGACTTCACCTTATTTTTGACATCCACCTTGCACAGGCCTGTAAATTCTACCAAGTTTCACTTCCTCATCATCACAAACTTAAGTCTAACACTGTTCTACCCAAGTTCCCCAAGCATGTTTTCAGAATACTCATTGGAATCAGTGCTTCACCGTTCCTTCAATGTTGAAAACAGAATGTTAGTGAGTCAGACGCAAATTTTAGGGGTCAAAAGACTCTCGGAATAGAATGTCCTACTTTTAGCCAGTTACTCTGAAATCATCATTAACCGCAACCAGGTTAAGATAAAAGCAACCAGAAGTATTTGGTCACAAAATCCCTGACAGACAGCATAGTTACAAAGGCTTATGAAAGCATAGCTATAGAGCAATTACAGATAACTGTGCACCTATTTGCACAGTGGTTAGAACAGTTCCAAAGTTTCAGCCTTTTGGAAGCCAGCTGTTGGACTCACACATGCTTTATGGCCCACAACTGAGGATCCACGTCTTGTGCAATCCCATGTCCTCCGATTCCACTGGGAACCCAAACTTTCTTTGGTAGTTCAGTTCATTTTCGGGGTTATCCAGGATGTGGTTGCACAACATTTTCTCTGGCACTGCAAGAGGGCTTAAGAAGTTACCCTGTCCATTCCCCTTCCCTCTTGCCACTTGTTCCAAAGAGGAAAAAAAAAAAAGTTTTTAACTTAGGTCACAGCCTTGATACAGTTTATAGCACAACCCCACAAAGAGCTGTTGTGTTTACAGAGTTATAGAGCAGCAAATTCCAGAATTTATGAGAGGCTGAGGAAAGAAACATATTGTGCGGCATACAATTAGAACACCATGAAATTACAATCCCTAACTTTCTTTCAGATCCCTGGGATTTCTTCCTTTGTAATTCCTCACAGAAAGGCTAACACCCTTTCTCTGCTCAGATTCCCACCCATTTTCCCCAGCATTAAAAATCTTCCCATTCTGTGGCCATCCGTGGCTAAGCAGATAGTCTACTTTCTATTGCTTGAAAGAGCAAGACCTTGAGGTATCAATATATATATGTGAAAAAAAGAAAGAGAGAAGTGTTGCTGTTTCACTCAGTGCAGAAATCAGAAAGACATGCATAGGAGATGATTTATCAATCTAATAAAAATAAATCTGTTGCTTAAAAACTGCTTAATTAGAACAGATCTTAACTCTCAGGAGCAGGTATTCAAATTTCACGCAAATTACACTCTGAAGAGTACTGTCTTGTAAAACTAGCTTAAATCTTACTTTACATGACAGTAAAAGCTTCAGATGCTTTTGTGTACACATTATACAGCTGTGATATATTCTGTGGAAAATTTTCTAATTGTTGAAAAAGAATCCAAAGAGAAAACTTGTATAGCCAGCACTGCAAAGTATGTCAAACTAGTGTCAGCAATAAGGTCAGAGATGCCAATTATAATTTCCAAAGTCACTCAGTACAAGAAGCACTGCTCTCCACATGAGATATGTTTCACAGTGAGAGGAAATGCCTTTAGCAGTTTGAGGATAATGTTGAAAAACAGGCAAGCCTTCAGGTGCACAAATCTTGGCAGCCTTCATGCAGCAACCTATAAAAAGGAAATAATTTGGCTTTGTGTCCAAGTTTGATTCTTTCAACAGTAAGAAAAGGGGTTTTAAAGGTTTCATTCAGTTCAACTCTTTTCACTCCCTCCCTCCATTTTCTGAGGATAACAGTGTTTTGCCTTCTTTACCTTTGTAGTCCATAGGACTGGAATGTTTTTGATTTCGGAATAAGAATGGTTTTGATTCTGCTAGTTCCTGCAGGGATGCCAACTCATACAGACAGCTGCCATTTGGCTCCAACTTCAGATTTCCCAGCACATAGCAGTACTCCTTCATGGAGATGGGATATAACAAGCACATTTGTGGCTTCATTTCCCTTCTACATTCTAGCAAGCATTTATTTGTTCCTTTGCTTCACAAAGAAGTGTGCAGGGAGGTGGGTATTTCTATTCCTTGAAATTATATTATATTTAACTTATGAACAAACATAATATACATCGCTACATTTTGTAGAACCAGAATTAAACATTACAGCATGTCAGAATTCTCCAGAACTGGGAAATACTGCAAAAGAGAGGGTTTTTGCTGGCTTATACTGCCTAATGTAGTAAATTGTAACCAGTTATACCACACATAACAGACTTAATTTTACGGGTTTTTTTTCTGACCATCATCTTCCAACATGAAGCTTCACTTGAAAGCCATATTTTAATTTAAGAGCCTTTTGTCTTTACAACCTCAACAACGCCTCCTATGTTATTTGACTATCATAATAGCTTTCCAAAGCGTCTTTTTAACTCAAAAAAAAACCCAACAACAACAAAAAAAATCAACCTTCTTTCATGAGAAATGAATGGTTGTTTTCCAATAGCCTTTGTCTTGAAATGCTCTTGCATTAGGCTTGTAGATAAGTTTTACCAATATACTCGGAGAAACTCAGACACCACCTGCGACCCTATTCCTATAACTGAATCCACGAAAACAATCCCCTAATTTTATGTTCAAGTCAACAGGGCACCCAATCTAAATGCACTCGAACAACTGAGGCCTCCAAGGACTGTTTGAGAAATAGAGGTAGAAAACTTACTGTGTATTTACATGTAGCAAGGCTCGATATGCAGGAGGTTTTTACAGGGCTGGAAACCCAGGGGGCAGCACAACACACTGAAGAATTACAGATATTTTGCTTCTAAGAAGCCCTAGCTGTTGACCAAGATTAATGGAGAACAAGGACTGAAGATCCTCATTAGGCATGTGTATTAGGCATGTTCTTAAAGATCAATCTGTTTTATATATGCAGAATGCATATAAATGCTACAACGAATAAATATTAACAGCATTCTTCTAAAGTATTAAAAAACAAATCTCAGTCAAATTTCTAATTTCCATATTCTGTTTTTGGGAAATAGGATGACTGCAAAAACAAAGATGTCTCACAAACTGATTTCAGCTGAATTACTGTTCTCATCAAGGGCTACAAAAACAAATCTTTAAGACCAACACAGTGAAAGAACCAATTTTTTTTTCAATTCTTAATTTATATTTGAAAATAACTTTAATCACATTACTTTGAACACATTCATTATTTAAGACACTTGTTGAACGCATTCTTAAGCCCTGAAAGGTACTGCAACCCTTTGAGCACACAAGCAAACTGATAAAGGTGATATCAGTGATGACAGCTCTACTGGATTGTCAATACAAATTCCACATCAAGAACGACAAAGCTCAGGAACTGCAATAAGTATCAGGAGGAGTTCTACATGGGGATGCATGCAAAGCAAGACATACCATCCTATACACGCTTATGCAAGTATATACAAGCACTATCAAAGTCCTAGCCTAAGTAATCAATGCTTAGTTTAATAAACCTGTAAAATGTTCCAGGTCTGTTTCCCAGGCCTGGCAATGAAGATGTTATTACATTGCTGTTCTGTGCTTACTAGAAAGTTGAAGAACTGCAGTGATAATCAGTTAACTCAGGATTAGACCAGGATCAAGATACCCCAACAAAACTGAGAGCTAGCTAAATGAACAACAGAAGACAGACAGCATCCTGTGTCAACAGACAGAAACTAATGAAATCCTGAAAAAATCACTTACAGCTACTCCCACATGGTGCTGAATTTTAAGCCAAACGTAAGCAGTTAAACAAAACAACCATGCAGCAAGATGCACTGCTCAACAGATTGCTAAATACAGGCACACACAAGGCAAGAAACAAAAAGTGTTCCAGGGAATAAAGAATGGGATTATAACTTCCATTATAATTTCACTTGGAATACTGTTTTTTGTGACATCACAGAAAACAGACAATTCATAGAAAAGCAACACAGATTTATTCGATCTATGGATAAAATACTGATTTTACTAGGAAAAACAGAGAAGGAAGTGCAGAAGAAGGGACAGAGGTATGGAAAAATTGAAACACCGACCGCTAATGCCTCTCTCCCTAATACAAGGAAATGGTCGGCCATGATTAGAAAGCAATCTATTAAGAACAAAAGGAACTGCGTAACAGTACTGTGATAGTCGCTGTCATAAAGACAAAGGTGCAGGGAAAACTCGTATCATAAAAGGCTGATGTTCACACTGATTCAACAGAAAATATCCATAGTTAGGCTGCACCCCACTGGATTTTTTCTTCCCTACAGATGAAATTTAAAAAATTATGTTTGAATGTGTAATGTAATGACTGCATAACCAAAATTACAGAGACAATTACCTTACAGCGGGTCACTCTACTTATCTACTCAAGAAGTACTTACGTTTTCCTCCACAGAAAATTGCTTTCTAGTACAGGTCAACAAGGCAGAAATAAAGCAAGGAATTACTGTTAAAGTTCAAATCCACTGCACTAAATACGCACAATAACACGAGAGGGCTCTGTCTTTGTCCAAATGAATTATATCTCTTTGTGTCCAGCGCTGCATAACCAGAGAGCTCGTTAAGGAGCGAGGAATCAGCTTTTCTCTTTCAGCATCAGACAGGTTGTGAATGACAGAGACAACACACCCTATACTCGCATCTTGTAGCTCTCTTGTATTCCAGTTGTCACTTAAGTGACAGACATAATGTACTCTGTAGATCAACAGAGCAACTCAGCAAAAATAGCAGCTATATGTGCATACCTAATAGAATCGATTACAGTTCCTCCAGAGGAAGTCTCCGTAGAGAGAGATTTACCACACAGAGCAGTTAGTAAAACGTCATATTCAGGAACTCAAGAAAGCGCCTCATTTACCTTCTGATATAGAAATCACATCTGAAACAAGTTAGAGAAATAGAAATACAAGCCTGAGCTCAAACGTTGACTCAGATCTTGCTAGTCTTATTCACATTAGTCATCCTGCTGGGCTCACGCTGAGCACCCTGTGGGTGGACACATGCATTCACACAGAACCCACTGAAATCAGAGCACAACCAGGGCCAGAGACTTTGAAACAGCAGTTCTATTAAGTTAAATGGAAAAAATACAACTACGTATTGCCTAATGACACATTTGCATGCAAGCCCTGGTAAAAAGGAGGGAGGGAAAATGAGACGTGTATAATAAAGATGCTCACTTATAGCACAGTATCCCTAGGTCAGAATAGTTCAGGTTGAAAGGCACCTCAGGAGGTCTCACCTAGTTAAACCTCCTCCTCAAAGCTGCAGTCATTTTTATTCAAAAAACCCACAAGGTTTTCATTGTCTTCTTCTGTATCAGTTGTTCCTTTTTCCAAATGCCACAAAAACAAACATATATTTTAGTTGCTGCAAGAGTAATTATTGCACTCTGCTTTTTAAGGAAATTTTCCTAACTTTTGACAGTAGCTCCCTTCTGGGTACAAGTAGCACCCCTCAAGCTCGTGCATTTGTTTAGTATTACTGTACGTACGAATCTTATTTCCCTCCCGAGGTCCTTTCAGCCAAGATGCCGAACTATTTCCTGAAACTGCAAACACCTTCTCTAAGTTTTTTGCTTACTTTAGGCCATACGGTAAAAATGCTCCAAAACTGATACACAGAGACCCAAGTCAGGAGTTACAAGCCCGTTCAGCAACTGCTGTTACAATTTCAGCAGGAGGGTGCCAGGGCTAGTACAAGATGGCAGTGACATTCGCTTCAGTCATCCTCTGTGGTCATGTACAGCATCAGCGCCAAATAGTTTGGGAAAGGCTATCACCAGCCCAATCACCACTCCGAGCAGCTGCACGCACGGAGCGGCAGCACTCTCCTTTCATTTTCCATTCTGCAGCTCTCGGTCAACAAGAACGCAGAGCCACCTTCTGCATTCTGTAAACTTCTCACTCACTGAAACTTACCCTCCTAGGAGCAGCTAGTGCTTCGCTGCCACTGGCATTTGTGAAAACAAAAAAGCTCTTGTAAATAGCTTAGACTTAAGGCTTCTCTGGAAAGCCGGCTGCTGCGTACAGGCGTTGCCATTTCATACTGCAACACCACGGCCACCCAAGCTCTCTATTTACACCTTGGAGCCACTTGGGACTCGCTGACTTCAGGCAGAAGATGGTAGGGATAAGGCAGCCGCCTCCCAGCCCTCAGGTTTCCGCCCGTCGGGGAGCACGGACAGCCGTGCCCCGAGGACACCGCGCCGCTACCCTGGCCGGGCACCACGCAGCCCAGGCAGCGAGCTGAGGATCAGCTGGCACAGAGGCAAAGCGCTCACCTGCGCAACCAGCCCAAGCCACGCTGTTAAGCAGCGCACACGACCTCCCCACGGTCTCCTGGCAATACTGGTGTTCCGTAAAACACGGCATTTAGAGACGCTCCTCTCTCACCCCAACTGCGGGCACGTTATCTCCGAGCAGCGCGAAGCGCCGCGGTGTGAGAGCCGCGGGCGCGGAGCAGCCCACCTCACCTGCGCGGCCGCTCGGGAAACTTTCAGCGGCTCTCGCGCCCTTCCCGGCCGCACTTCCCTCCGGAAAAAGCGGCCCATGTCGCTGCGGTAACGAGCGCTGCGCCGAAAAGCGAACTTCCTCCCCCGGCGCGGAGGTACGGAAAGAAGGGGAAACTTGAAGACGCGGCCAGTTAGAGCGGCACGGCGCGTACGAGACTTCGGCTGCGCAGCAAAAAGCCCTCAAGAAGTTGCACAGTTCCGTCCGCAGTTCTTCGCGCTACAACAGCGGTTTACGCCTAGGAACCCGGCGGCACTCGGCAGCTCCCGCCGCACGCCCCGCGGTCCCGGGAACGGTTCGAACGCCTCCGCCCGCCCC
>WBMW01005333.1:779435-822545 GCA_013396635.1 Penelope pileata
AGATACAATTACTAGGCTACTTGAATGCAATACATAAGTTAAAGTCATAAAACTGAATCAAGTTTTATCTTGTACTTTTTGCAAACTGCCTACAGTGTCCACTTCAACCACCAGCTACCTTGAAGAGCAAGAATCTTTAAGACAAACACAACTGCATGGACAACAACCATTCAGGAACTGTTTCTAAAACTCTTTAAATTGCTCACAGCAAATTCAAAGTACAATATTTAATTTGTTTTCAGAGAGTTAACTTCTAGTCACTAGTACAAGGCAATAGCAAGTTGTGTTGGATTCGTAGTCCTGAAAAAACAATGCACAGAGTTTAATTTAAAATCAGAAATATATTTCAGTTTGAAATAAAGGGCTAATTTTTCACAAGTGCTAAGTAATGCTCACTTGACAGTCTGTAAGGGATGCTTTGCTTTTTTCTGAAAAAGTAAGTCAATTTGGAGGACATCTAAATATCAGTGTTGGTATCACATGGGCACCATGGCAAACTGTACCATCAAAACATTTCAGAGTAAAAATAAATCACCACATATCTTTAACATAACTGCTTTCCCTTTGAATCTTTTGGCCAATTTCATTTAAAACAGGCAGAAGCACAGATGTTAAATTTCCACAAGTTCTGTGGAATATTATGTTCTCACCTAATTACTGGACACCACCAGACAATAAAGAATGGCACAGTGGGAAAGGAACAATTCTTCAGTTATGTTTCAGAGACAGGCCACTGTGATTTGATTTTAATGTCTCTGGAAGTGCCTGTGAAAGCTAAGTGGAGCAGGCAGGTTGCTGGAAGACGATGAGAGGGCTTCTGATCTTTACCATCACTGAAAGAAGCTGGGGCTCTGACTCTCTATATCAGTGTGAGTTTGGGCCTCATGGTCAGCCCAGAGCTGCCTTGCCTTTAGGAAGCTGCTGGCAGCTGCCCACTGCGAGCTCGGCACCAGCCCCTCTCTTAGTTCAGAAAGGTGCACCACCAGCAGCTCAGGCAAGGCAGCACTGTGCTGAGAGAGGTCTGCTCCCATGGCCACCACTGGAGTAGAATCACAGAATCATGGAATCGTTTGAGTTGGAAGGGACCTTTAGAGGTCATCTCATCCAATTTCCCTGCAATGAACAGGGACACTTACAGCTAGATCAGGTTGCTCAGAGCCCAGTCCAGTCTGACCTTGAATGTCTCCAGGGACAGGGTTTCCACCACCTCTCTGGGCAACCTGTTCCAGTGCTTCACCACCCTTACTGTAAAAAACTTTCCTTAAATCCAACCTAAATCTCCCGTCTTTCAGTTTGAAACCATTCCTGCTTGTCCTATCACCACAGACCCTGCTAAAGAGTCCATCCCCTTCTTTCTTGTAGCCCCCCTTTAGATACTGAAAGGCTGCTGTCAGGTCTCCCTGGAGCCTTCTCCAGGCTGAACAGCCCTAGCTCTCTCAGCCTGTCCTCGTAGGGGAGGTGTTCCATCCCTTGGACCATTTTTGTGGCCCTCCTCTGGTCATGCTCCAACGGGTCCTTGTCTCTCCCACACTGAGGAGTCCATCTGGATGCAGTGCTCCAAGTCTCACTAGTGCAGAGCAGAGGGGCAGGATCACCTCCCTTGACCTGATGGCCACGCTGCTTTTGATGCAGCCCAGGATACAGTTGGCTCTTTGGATTCTGAAAGCCCATTGCTGGCTCATGTCCGGCTTGCCCTACTCTAACTAATTAATTGTGGGTCTGTCTCCACATAATTTTAATTAACTATTAACATTCCCTGTTCTTCTGGAACAATTTTGGTACAAACAACATCAAACCAGTGCCTGTCCCTCTTCTTTTTCTTCTCCTTTATTCTCGAACTCCAGTTACATTGAATGTTTTTTTCTTCTTTGTAATTGGAGTCACAAATCAGCATTCATCAGTTTTCATTTCTCATTTCCAAAGAATGGCACCCAGCAGCTATTACATTTAAAAATGTTGGTTCCTCATTCCTCTTTTTGTAGCGTAATGGAAATAAACCACATGGTCAAGCTCTCAGGGAGGACATTTTGGGATCCAGAAATAACTTGCACAAAATCCTTTTCTTGGGGAGGGAGGTTTTTAAAATGGGTGGTTCCAACAAGTATTCCCTTACACTGAGAAACAAAACTTGTCTTGCCCAGGTGGAGAGGTATGTATCGCCAGCTGTTGAGCCTCCTGACGTGCCTTCTGAGGAGACTTTTTTGAAGCCTTTCAGTACTTAAAGGAGGTTGAAAAAGATGGAGAGCAACATTTTATGTGATCTGATAGTGATAGGACAAGGGGGAATAGCTTTAAACTAAAAGAGGGAAGATATAGGTTAGATGTTAGGAAGACATTTTTTTCTCAGAGGGAGGCGTGGCACTGGAACAGGTTGCCCAGAGAAGCTGTGGATGCCCCATTCCTGGAGGTGCTCAAGGCCAGCTTGTACGGAGCCCTGGGGAGCCTGATCTGGTGGGTGGCAGCCCCGCCCATGGCAGGGCATTGGAACTGGGTGAGCTTTAAGGTCCCTTCCAACCCAAGCTGTGCTGTGATTCTGTGATTGTTCTGGACTGTAAAAACTCCACTGAGGTAGCTGCATGTGAGGTGCAGAGGCAGAGGTGGGACTGAGCTGCATTGGATCATTACAGGGAGCATTTTCCAAGCATGTCATTCTCATGGCAGAGTTTATGTGAAGGACCAAAACAATGTCAAGTGTTCACCTAATTGCTTGGAGGAGTACAAGTAATCCTCATCCATGGAAATCAGAATCGTTTGAGTTGGAAGGGACCTTTAGAGGTCATCTCATCCAATTTCCCTGCAGTGAACAGGGACACTTACAGCTAGATCAGGTTGCTCAGAGCCCAGTCCAGTCTGACCTTGAATGTCTCCAGGGACGGGGTTTCCACCACCTCTCTGGGCAACCTGTTCCAGTGCTTCACCACCCTTACTGTAAAAAACTTTCCTTAAATCCAACCTAAATCTCCCATCTTTCAGTTTGAAACCATTCCTGCTTGTCCTGTCACCACAGACCCTGCTAAAGAGTCCATCCCCTTCTTTCTTGTAGCCCCCCTTTAGATACTGAAAGGCTGCTGTCAGGTCTCCCTGGAGCCTTCTCTTCTCCAGGCTGAACAGCCCTAGCTCTCTCAGCCTGTCCTCGTAGGGGAGGTGTTCCATCCCTTGGACCATTTTTGTGGCCCTCCTCTGGTCATGCTCCAACGGGTCCTTGTCTCTCCCACACTGAGGAGTCCATCTGGATGCAGTGCTCCAACTGAAGTCTCACTAGTGCAGAGCAGAGGGGCAGGATCACCTCCCTTGACCTGATGGCCACGCTGCTTTGATGCAGCCCAGGATACGGTTGGCTCTGTGGGCTCTCTCTCTACTCCCAAGTCCTTTTCAGCAGAGCTGTGCTCTATCCTTTCATCCCTCAGCTTGTATTGATAGTGGGGGTATTGACAGTTGGTTTTGCAGCGACCCAGGTGCAAGACCTTGCATTTGGATTTGTTGCACATCATGAGGTTCTCCTGGGCTCTCTGCTCAAGCCTGTTTAGGTCTCTCTGGATGGCATCCTATGGGGTGTCAACCACACCATGCCACTTGGTGTCATCTGCAAATTTGCTGAAGGTGCACTTGATCTCCCTGTCAATGTCACTGATGAAGATATTGAAGAGCATCTGTCCCTGCACTGATTCCTGATGGATACCACGCATCACTGATCTCCATGCAG
The DNA here is from genome assembly GCA_013396635.1 of Penelope pileata. Lineage (NCBI taxonomy): Eukaryota > Metazoa > Chordata > Aves > Galliformes > Cracidae > Penelope > Penelope pileata. Next base: position 783,139 of record WBMW01005333.1, read on the forward strand.
ACACTGAGCCATTGACCACCACTTTCTGGGTTTGATCCTGCAGCCAGTTACTTGTCCATTGAACAGTCCACCCATCGGATCCATATCTTTGCAATTTTGAGAGAAGGATGTTGTGGGGGACCATGTCAAAGGCCTTACTGAAGTCCAGACAGATGACATCAGTGGCTCTTCCCTGTTGCGACGTGAAGGCTCGGACAAACACTAGACGATCAATATGATCAAGTGAATGCCAATTTATTACAGCTCACACAGATTCTTTTATAATTATTTGTTATCTTACCAGAGAAACACGGCTATTAGTGATTGGTTAAAGACAGTGAAACACACGTTAGCAGTCCATTTCTAATTGGTTATTGACAGCTGTTGGGAAGTGAAATGTTATTGAGAAAACAGTTCCTGTTATCGCATTCGGGAGTCGTTCTTGTTTCAGGATGTTCTTATTTTTGGCTGTTTTCTGACCTTGTCTTCGGCATGTACCTCGGATCCGGACTTTATCTTCTGTACGTACCCCAGCATTGTATTCATACCAATCATCTCTGCTTAGATTTCTGCATTGTCCATAATTGCTGGATTGCTCACATGTCCGTTGTTGTACAAAAATGCTCCCACACTTCCCTTGTCCACTGATGCAGTTACAACATCATAGAAGGCCACTAGGTTAGTCAGGCAGGACTTGCCCTTGGTGAAGTCATGCTGGTCTTCTTGTATCACCTCCCTCTCTTCCACTCTAGGAGGATCTGCTCCATGATCTTCCCTGGCACAGAGGTGAGGCTGACAATTCTGTAAGTTGGCTTTCCTAAAATTTAGCATCCTTATTGTACTCTTCAACTGTCTGATATCCCTCAGAACTCCACCACTGCATGGTCGCTATAGCCCAGGAAGTCTCTGATCCTGATGTCACCAATCAGTTCATTTGCACTGGTGAGCAACAAGTCCAGTATTGCATCGCCCCTGGTGGTTATCCTCAATGCATTCCAGGAGCCTCCTGGATTGCCTACAGCTCGCTGTGCTACTTTTCCAGCAGATGTCAGAGTGGTTGAAGTCCCCCAGCAGGATGAGAGCCTGTGATCTTGACACCTCCCGTAGCTGGAGGAAGAACGCTTCGTCAACAGGGTTCACTTGATCAAGTGGCCTGTAGTAGACACCAACCACAAGACTCCCTTTTGTTGCCTCAGTCTGTGGGTGAGAGCTAGAGGGTTTTGACTTGCTCATGACTACTCTTTAGGGACAGCTCTTCACATTCTACTCCTTTCTTGAAGCAAAGGGCAGAGGGCAATGCCTCTTCCCCTCTTTTCTCGCCTGTTCCTTCTGAACAGATTGTAGCCATCAACAGCCACACTTCCTGTGGGAATCATCCCACTAGATTTCAGCAACAGCAACTATGTCATGGTTTTCTAGTAGCATGGTGGCTTCCAACTCCTCCTGTTTGTTTCCCAAGCTGTGTGTGTTGGTGTAAAAGCACTTGAGCTGGGCAGCCAGCCTTGTCACCTTCTCAGACGATAACTCTCAATTCCTTTGATGTATTTCCCTTGAGTTTCCCTGTTGCCTTCTCCTATCGACCCAGTTTTCCCCACCTCATTGTAAGATTTCATGTGTGCTGCAGTGCTGCCGGCACATCTCAGGGCAGCAGGTTAAGGTCCCCTGCTAGCACTCTGTCACTCTAACCTAGCCATGCCATCCCACACCTTATCATGGGGAGGTTCTCTATTATCCCTTTCCCCCTTCAAACCTAGTTTAAAGCTTTGTCTGCAAGCTTTTCCCCAAGGACCCTCTTCCCTCTTTGAGAGAGGTGAAACCCATCTGGTGCCTGCAAACCCATTGCCATGTAGGCTATTCAGTTGTCAAAAAAAGTTTTGGCAGGTGCACCAGCCACAGAGTCAGAATCCTTCCATTTCTTTCCATGCCCTTACCCAATACAGAAGGCAGAGAAGAAAAGGTGATCTGCACCCTCAATTCCTTCAGCCAGTGTCCCCAGGTCCTGAAGTCCCTTTTGATGGCCCTTCACCCACAGGTGGTTGCTTTGTCACTCTCCACAGGGAAAAGCAGTGGTCTGTCAGCTGTACCAGGCTAGGCAGTTTCCTGGTGTTGTCCTTCACCTGAGCCCCAGGGAGAGGGCAGACTTCTCTAAGAAGAGGGTCTGCTCCACAATTCAGGTGTTTGTTTCCCTGCAGGGAGGAGTCACCTGCAACTAGTACCTGTCTCTTCTTCTTTGATGATGTAGCCTTGATGAGTGAAATGAGGGAAAGCTGTTGTTTGCTGTGTGTTAAATGCTATATGCAGTGTAGAGCAGCATTGGGCCTGCTGCTCATCAGCCAGAGGAGCCACATCAGTGCAGCATTTGTGATAAGCAGAAAGAATTATGCCGCTACACTTGTGTAAAGCAGAGCCAATTTGTGTAGAAGAGATGCTGCAGCAGGCAACAGATATTCTACTAGGCTACTGTTAATGAAATGATGGAGGAAGCAAGCTGAATAGATTGCCAGGAAGGCTGCTTTTACTTGGAACCACTGTTTTTCTTCTTCCTCTCGAAAGTGAAACTAACGTTATCCACAGTCACAGCTTGCTGAGTGAATATTCATTTAGCAGCTGCAGTAACACAAGCAGGAGGGTTGCCCTGATGAGGGTGGGTGAGATACAGCTACTGAAATCCTCACCGTCGGCATTTCTTGGTTTGTCTTGTGATGGGCAAGGGCTGCAAAAATATGCTGCCAAGTGTTGTGAATTATTTTTACTCTTTATAAAATAGAGCAATATTCTAAAGTAGTTTTAATTATTTTAAATACAAGGAGATAATGGAAACACCAGCACACTTACTTTATTTCACTGTGTATTTTGTATCTCTGTGACTTATTTGCCTTTGTTTTGTTTTGTTTTGTTTTCTAATTTGAATTCCCTGTTCTGCTTCCTTTGAAAGGCAAGGAAGAAAAAAGTTGTGTTGGTCCCCAGAACTCCTACTCATAAGCCAACATTACTTTTGTATAGAAAATAGCTTTTCAAATAGCAGTGGTATATACCTTAACAAAGACAATAAGTTAATGAGAGAAAACTCCACAATACTGCTAAGCAAACGCAGCTCTAGGCATGCTTCCTTCACAGAGGGTCCCAAAAGAACAGAGCCTTTCAGCTTTGTAAGTGTGGAGCTATATTTCAAGATGTTCTCTTGTGCAGCCCGTAGCTCCTGGACTTTATAAGAACATGCCCATTGTCTGTTTGGTGTTGTGATGTGGTTTTAAAGCAGACCATACATATTAATGGTAACCTGCAATAAACTTTTGATTTTTGTTAATGGGTAGTTTCCTTTTTTGCTCCACTTTAAATCTCAGAAGTTTCCTCTGGACTGTTACTTTTCCTCAGTTTTTCAGATGAGGTTTTCTAATACTAAAGCAGACATATTTTAACTTTGAGGCCTTTTATGGAGTGGAAACAGAAGGGATCCCAAGCATTCTGTAGCACTGTAAGAACCAGGAGTTTAAAAATGACCAAGTAAAGTAAGTAATTGTTTTTAAAAAGTGAGTGATTAAATGCTAGAACAAATTTACAAAAACTGTACAAGGGAAACGCCATTTCTCAATTTTTCTGCTGAAGACTGGAGGTCTTTCTGAACGTTGTAATTTCCTTTGAAAGAGGAAGAATGTACTAACACTGGAGGCCAGACTCTGTGTAATTAACAGCCCTCTTGGTCCTAAAATCTCTTGACTTCAGGATGACAAATCTTCAAGGAGACTTCTGAGATGGAAGAGATGAGGAGAATCCTTTGTTTCCACATCAGGGACCACTAAGGCACATGTAGCTATGTGGAACTTCAATGTATCTAGTAGCTTTTCCACTTTATAAACCCTGAATGAAAGTCCCTGAAGTGAGTCAGATGAGTGAACGGCATTCTTCACAATTTAATTGCTGGACAAAAGAGAGGTATGTCAGCTGGTGAGTGGCTAGAGAGACAGCCTGCAGAGAAATCCATGGAACGGCTAACAGAAAAGGGAGATGATCCAGCAACTCAATCCCACAGCAGCATGGTGGAAGCTGTTCTTCCAGCTTGTGTGATGGAAGAAGAACAGAAGCAGGAAGAATAGGTCAACAGAAAAAGGCCTCAGCTAGTACTTAGGATGCACCCCAGAGGAAATCTTTCTCAAGTAAAAGCAGCAGGGTTTAGTCTATACAAGAATCTAACACAGAGAAAGTAACACAAACAAGTCCCACGAGCAAACCAAACCAACCAACACAGAATCAAAAACAAAACAGAAAAATAGCAGAAATGAGCCAGAGAGATTTAGGCTTGCAGAGATACAACTTGTGTATAGTGCTCACAAAGTGAAGAAAATATTCCACAGACTTGAGAATCTGTGGATCTCAGTATTTTCTAGTTCAGATCCCTGTGGAATACTAGAGTCACTTAATTTTTCTGTACCACAGGCACAAAAGCATTTCTCCAAAACAGAGACTTTGGGACAGAAGAATAAAAATATACAAATCTAAGAGTTTCATTACATGGATCCAAGCAATATCTTTTTATATCTATATGCCAATTGCTTGGGGAAAACAATTCAAATAGTTCATTAATTTAAAGTATTGTTCTTGCCTGGGGAAGATATAAGGTGAAGGAAATAAATGAGAAATTTCATTAAAGTTTGAATAGGTGAGAAAACACAAGTTTCAGTCAAATTCTTTCATAGCAGATCTTTGAAAGTTGGGTCAATGGAGAAAATGCCATTACCATAAACACAGTAAAGTTTTTACTCCTTGCTTCACTCAGGCATTTCTAAGCAAGCTGCTCAACTCTATTCTGTATCAACCTGTGGGGCTGGGGAGGGAAAAGAAGAGCAATAGGATTCTGTAATATCCACCCCTTCGGCTATTAGTTACACCTTTTCATGAATATTTCTTACAGTAAATTTCAAAAATCTTAAAGCCATATGCTTGCATAACTCTGAAAGCCAAAACTTGCAGATCTGTTGGTTTAACCTCAGTTCCTGGACAAGTTACGGAGAAGATTATTCTAGGGGATATTGAAAGTCTGTTGAAGAATAAAGCTGTTCTCTGGCAAAGTCAGCATGGGTTCATCAAGCAAAAGTTCTGCCTTTGTAATTTGATGTCCTTCTATGAAAAGATCACCCAATTAGTGGATGAAGTGAAGGCAGTGGATGTAATCTTTTTGTATTTTAGTAAGGCCTTTGATGCCATCTCTCAGAGTATCATTTGGGACAAATTGTTAAGCTATGAGATGAACAGGTTCATGCTATGATGGGTGATGAACTGACTGAAAAGGGCTACTTCTGGCTGGCAGCCAATCACCAGCAGTGTTACCCAGGGCTCATTTCTAGAGTCAGTCCTTTAATCAATAATCTGGATGTTGAATACATCTTTAGCAAATTTGATGACGATACTAAACTGGGATGGGCTGTTGACTGCCTGCAGGGATGAGAGTCTGAGAGGTCTTGCAGAAGAATCTAGATAGATTGGAACATTGGGCAATCCTCAATGATGTGAAGTTCAACAAAGGAAAATGCTGTATTCTGCACCTTGGATGGAGTAATGCTAGACACAGTCACAAAGCAGCTCAGCAGGAAGCGATCAGAGGGTGCTGACCAACAGCAGCCTCAACGTGAGCCAGCAGTGTGCCCTGGCAGCCAGGAGGGCAAACTGTATTTTGAGGTGCGTTAAACACAGCACAGCCAGATGGTCAGAAGAGGTGGTTCTCTTCTATTTAGCAGTGGTGTACCCTCAACTCAAACGCTGTGTGCAGTTCTGCACTCCACCATATGAAAAGGACACTTGAAAGCATCCAGAGGGCAACAACATGTCCTGGGAGGAGAGGCTGGGGACGCTCGGGTTGTCAGCCTGGAGGAGAGGAGGCTGAGAAGTGACGTCACTACTCCCTGCAGCTCCCTGAGGAGGGGCAGCAGAGGGGGGTGCCAGGCTCTGCTCCTGGGAACCGATGGCAGGAAGGGAACGGCACAGAGCTGCCCAGGCTGGGCACTGGGAAATACTTCTGTGCTGTGAGGGTGGTCAGACACTGGAGGTGTCCTAGAAGGGTGGTGGGTGGCCCATGCCTGTCAATGTTCAAGAGGCATTTGGATAATGCCCTTGGTTACATGCTTTAACTCATGGGTGTCCAACCTTTTGGCTTGCCTGGGCCATACTGAGTGAAGGGGAATTGTCTTCGGCTGCAAATAAAATAGATAATATAGTTAATGCATATAACTAACAAAACTTTTCTTTTTTCTTGTTTATTAAAACAAAAAGAGTAACAAAAACAAAACTAGTGGAATATTTGACTTTGTTTTTGTGAAACTAATGCATCAGTCTGGTTTGATGGAAGTGGCTGCAATTCTTAATGAGTTCTCAAGGTGTTCATCAGAGATTTTTGATTAAATTTTACTCTTCCCATGCTTCACCCTTGAAAATAGTTGTTCACCAGAGATTTTTGATTAAATTTTACTCTTCCCATGCTTCACCCTTGAAAATAGTTGTTCACAAATGTATGTACTGGCAAAATGCGATGACGCGAATAAGGCGTGATTGTGAAGCAAGGGATATATTTCTCTGGCAAGATAGGTCTTGTAAAAGTCTGGTAAAGGAGAAATGATCAAATTTTTCTTTGAGTTGAATATCTGATTGCAACTCTATACATTCCATTTGAAAATTTGCAGGTAATGTGCTTCTGTTGACTATTTTCATAGAGTTGCAAGTGTACGAAAAATTCATGATTTTTTGGCAATCTTGAAGCCTACTTTCAAATTCCTTTATCAAAACAAGCAAGGATGCATATTTTTCACTGTTCACAGGACTGTGTTTAGCCAACGTATCAAAATACAAAAAATTATTCGCATAACTTGAGTTAGCACGGCACTGCACCCTCCCGTGTCCTGCCTTCAGCTCACAGTGCCAGTTGCCAAGTGGTGGGCAGCAAGGGGCAGGCTGTAGTAGGAGCTGTGCCAGGCCATGGGTTGGACATGCCTGCTTTAACTTTTGGTTAGCCCTGAAGCAGGACCTTGGGGTGTCTTCCAACGGAACTATTTTGAATTCTAGAGGAAAAAAAAAAAAAACTTATTCTTTATTTATACTTTGAAACTGAAAATCAAGAAGAAAAGCTATTCAGGCAGCTGTCAGTCTTCCCGTAAGAACGCCAGTCACAGATGGTGCAGCTCTAGACTGTGCCCCCCCTTGTCAGCCTCCTGTTAATTAAGAAGCTGCTAAGAAGCCTGTGAGTTGTATAGTAGCCTGCTCTCCTAGAATGTTCTACAAGATCTTGATGCTATTTCAAGGGAAAATTTGCTACTGAGATCTGTACTGAGAGATTAAGAAACAGTACTTTATTATCAAACTGACACACACATTTCCAAATGAAACAGGAATAACATATTCTAGGCTCTCTAATTGAGTTCTGATTTATCATGGATTTTTTATCTGAAGGCACATTACATGTGTAATTTAAGCTACAAAAAGTCAAGGTGAAAACAGTGGATAATATACTTGTGGTGTGAATTATGACATAGATTTTTACATCCAGGGTAAAGAACAGGAATAGGAACATTTGATAAGAACTTTTCATAACAGAAACCTTTTCCCTCAGACACATTATGAATCTGTAGAGGTGTTTTTAAATGCAAATACTCAAGCAAGTCTTAAAGGAAGACCCACAGAAACAGGCACCTTCTGAATGTTGAAACATAAACAAACTAATTTTTTTTAATCTTTTTTCTACTTAAACTTTGGTAACAAAAAAAACCCAAAAAACAAAAAACAGAAAAGAGAATAAATAATCAAAAAGCATGCATGTTTTGATGTAGACTCAGCTTGCAGATATCTCTATAGTACAGAGGGAATATGCTCAGGGTACTCTTCATGGTGTCTACACACACACACGCGCGTGCACACACACACGTATATATGTTCTGAGAGAGATCAATACTCACACCTCCCATCTACTGCTACAGATATACTACAAATCATCCTAACAAACTTGTCTTATTGTAATGTCAGAATTTATCACCTGCAATTACTACTTGGACATTGTAATGCTGACAGAGCATATGACTTTCCTTCATGACATGTACAATGCTGTCACGGGAGAATTCAACCCACACACTCTTCCTTGCAGGACTTTCTTTCTTCCTTTCCAAAGGATGATATTTAAGGTTACAAGGACCTAGACAGTAACTGTAAAATATGCCCCTTCCACCTAATTTTTTTTTTAAATGTATGGTTGCTTTGACACAGTAGCAGCCTTGTTCTGTATTCCCTGGGATCCAGACTGAATAGACATGCTTTATCAGACATGTAAAATGAGTGTGAGATATGGTTGCACGATATCAAAGTCTGAGCAAGAAATCTGTATGTAAAATTATGCCTTCTGAAAGCTGGTTCTTAGAGTCTTTCTCGCCTGTTGCTGTCTCAAGAGCATGACTGAGAAAATGGGAAGTGAATGTCAAAACTTGCAAGCAGCAGAAGTATGTCTCAGGGGCTTGAAACAAAATCCATTCAACTCTTAATGTCACCTGTGGGGTAGGGAAAGAAGAGAGAATATCTGTGCTCTAGCAGTAACATAATCATCATTTTGAAAACGTTACCCAGGACAGCCATGTACTTACTGTTTTGGCCTCGCTAACTCACCTACTGTGTGCCTCCCCAGACACTTACTGCACTGACTTCCAGCCACATACGTTCAGTAAAGCGCACTAACTCGGACTGAGGCAATTTCACCTTCAGCATGATCTCTGCTTCTCCAGAATCAGTTCAACAGCGAATTAACACAAATTTTCTGACATAAACACAGAAGGTGCAGAAAAGTTACAATCCATCTCAGGAATGGAGCAGCATATAACAATACATATTACAAGAAGGGAAATGGATTCAAGCTAAACACACATTTTTCAAATAGTTTTCACATCACAATAGTAGCCTTTCCTGTTAGGCAAGTTTAAATAAAAAGATTCTCTATTTAGTGAGTTGCTCTAATTAGTTTTCTGCTAAAACACTTCTTTGTGCTTCCTTCACCCTGTCCACACTTGAATCTTAGAATTGTTGCAATTAAAATGCATATTACAAAATACTTCCATTAACCAGTCCTTTCCCACATCCATGGCCCTCTATGGCGTGTCCTTAAGGCAGTAAGCAGAAGTTTCCAAGCATGGCACAAAGGTATTATCAGAACAGTTAATCCAAAACCATGAACTAAATTGATGAATAGCTCAGGGAATACAAAATCATTCTGATACAGACAATCAAATTCAAGTCGTAAGATTTTTAAACCACCATGACAGACCGAGACTAGAAACGCATCTCCTCCTAACTAGCACCCTTCCCACAAAGTCTGTGACTACAAAGAACATTAATTTCTGGTGAAGACAATTCCTTTCCTCAAAAATTGACCTGTCTTACTGCATGTGGGATCAGTCTACCAGTACAGGTGTTAATCGCCATTCTGCCTATAAACAAACAGACCTTATCTACAAGATTTACTAATAAGTAGTCTTCACACAATGTAAACATCAAATAATTTTAAGAAAGCTCTTTGCTACAAACTCCTTTGGAATTGTTCCGGCTTCTCCAGAGACTGGCTGTCTTGGAAGACTTACTCCTGTTACATACATATGTTTTTCTGTGTAAAGCAACCAGCAACTCTGAGTCATAGCAAGCAGTCTGTTGTAAAGCTATGCATCCGGTTGTTTTCCCTCAGCAGGGCTAAGGGTTAGCAGCCTAACTTCAACACTGAGGTTTAGTTAAGCACCGGTCACTTTATGACATAATTACTCCATTGCTAAGGCATCTGCTACCTGGGCAACACACTTCCCTTTCTATGTGTGGTGCAACTGGAACATTTGGAAATGTTCTCACTACTTCAAGAGCTAAGAGCTATAGAAGTTTAAAGGTAATGGAGCTTTTGGCTTTTGAAGTTGTAACAGTACTTCCAAATTTTTATTTAGACTTAATTTAGGAATCTGATCCGTGCTGCAAAATCTTTTAGTGTAGGCTTTTTATATTAATTCTGGTGGCTATTAATCTCACCTTGTACATTTCATCTTTTGGACCAGTGGCTCCCCATATTTAGAGTAACTGTAATTTGGACAGTTTCCAGCTTTTTCTTATTTAGATAACAATGGGAAACAAAGCAAGAAATAATTAATTCCTTACCCACACTTTTTCTGCTGCAATTTGAAATTGAAAAAATTGTCGAAGCACTTCAGTTTGCTTTCTACTGGATTGTCTGGGGTTTGCTTATCTGCAAATAATATTTTTGAAAAGTAGAAATTTATAAAAATTTCTCACCCTCTCACCCTCACCCCCCAAGCAAATACCCAAGCTGCTTTTTTCATATAAAAGTTCAAAATAGCCATTTATCATTTGAAGTGCCATCTTACAGGGCTGGGAAAAAGTTGTTGGTTTTTAAAGGGGCAGAAAACTTTCCTTAGGACAAAATAGTTTATTTTTCCAAAACATGATTTGAGAGATTGTAAAAAAGAACACAGTACAGTACAAAAATGACTCACGGCCTCCAATAGTTCAAAAAGCATTGATCAAATATCTTATTTGTTTATCAAAGTTCTGTTCAGTTCAATAAACATTTTTCATATTACAGAGATAATGTCCACTTTACAGCAGCACTGGATAAAACTTGTGAGACCATTATAACACAGTCACTAGTACTTGCTCTGTAAATATACCAGCTTTTAACACATTTTCCTCCAAACACATTGAGTGTAGTCTGAAGTCCAAGTATAAATCTCTTTCCTTGTGTCAGAAGTTCAGCCTTAACTTGATCAGGTTTGCATGGAATCTACTAAGAACCCTTTACTGGATAAGAACTTAGATCCTGATAGGAACTTTTAGCACCTGTCAATCAAACAGCGCTCATCCACTATAACCCTCCTTGGAAAATGGTACAGCTGCACAAAATGTGATGGCATGAATTGAGTATATTTTTCTCCCTTCAACCCTGCACAGTTTTTCTGCTACTTTTCAAAACTAATTGTGAACTACAGTGTGTGGCATGCCAAGCAAACCTGAAAAGAGTAAGTATGATAATTCAGAAACTGTCAAGGAGATTTCTGCTCCCACACCATCTTTGCAGAGAAGGCTAAAATAAATCAGTATAGGCTGTGATCTCTTCTTTAGCATTCTAGCATTAAGGAAAATTAAGAAGCAGGTATTTTTTTCCCTCCTGAGAAATTAATTTAGTCAACAGAAGCAGGAATGAAGCATTTGACAAATTGCATACAAGTGCAATGTATAAACCAAAAAATAGCTCTAGCTTGTACTTTTACTTCCTTGCCAATATTATCTCTGTAGTTGTCTAAAGAATTTAATGTTCGTTTTGACCATTTGCCATTTTGTACAGCAAGTCTCATTTGGCCGATCTTGTTTTCCCTTCCCATCTAAATCATTCAGAAAAAAGCTAAGAGTGAAGTCTGCAGAGAAACATAAGCTGAGCACCCCTGGCATTTAAGACTTGATACAGGAAAAAGGGCACGGGGACATAAGGGGCATGTGTGTCCCATGTAGCTGAGTACTGTGCAAAGAGCCCCAAGCCAGCTGCGACTCCAGCCAGCCATTCCGTGCAGCACAGCATCGTGGTAATGCATTTTTAAAAAGAGCAAAGGTCTAATTCAGCCTAAATTCATTTTTATTGTTTACATGCAGCAAGATTGGGTGCATCTGCATTGGTTTTCCTGGTGCCAGAATAAGGACAGGTGAAGACAGCTTTTATCAGATCTTTGCAGTGTTTTCTGATATCCCACTTTGTAAAGTCTGCAGATGTTTCTTATCTTATTGTTTTACTAAGGTTGGAAAATCCAATGCCAACACACGTCATTAAGACTTTCTCCCCTCCCTTGTGCTCTTCTTCAGGGGACTTTGTTTCAATTTTAAACATGATCTGGAAGAAGCTTCTCAGGTGTCGCAGAAACTCAATTCTGTGGGAGAGAAAACAACAGAATTTAAGAAACAAAACAGCACAATAGCAGTACCTACTAGAGCTGATTCCAATAAGCACAGTGAGCACAATAAACATGAGAAGATTGCTCAGTACAGAGAAACAAACCTACAGGCTCCAAAATTGTTCTCACTTGCATTGTTGCTAGTGATCCCTACTGAAAACACCATGTGCTCTGTATAAGCAGAGAGCAAAAGAATGCCTGGTAACAGCAAGATAAAATGATGAGGAAGGAAAATAAGAGAAGAAAGAAGAGGTGTAGCTAAGGCAAGGTCACTTACTCATGATGCCAGTTCTCCATTAGGGCCATAGAAAACTTGTACCAACCTGCAGTACTCCTCTCCCACCCCCAATGTTTAAAGCAGAAATAAGAGATACATAGAGATAGCCAAAAGGTTGGCTTTGGGGGCATATTTCTAGGCTTCCTAGAGAGGTGGTTGAGCCCCATGCCTGCCAGTGTTCAGAAAGCATTTGGATAATGCCCTTTAACTTTTAGTTAGACCTGAAGCGGACAGGCAGTTGGACCTGATGATCTTTGTATGTCCCTTCCAACTGAACTACTATATTCTATTCTATTCTATTCTTTTCTGATTTTCAAGAGCAGGAAGCAATTTCCTATCATTTCAGAATGAGAAGCACAAAGAGACTGAAAAGACACAGTACTCCTACATGCATACTGACCAGAGGGAGACTGACAAAAAAAAAAAAACAGCAAAAGCTTTACAAAAAAAACATAACAGAACAAAACCAAACAGAACACACACACACACACAAAAACCAAGAAAACATTCCCAATGGCTTCCCCAAAACAGAGAACATGCAATTATACCAAAATACTACAAGTAAAAAATTGCTCATGACAGAATTCTCGTCTCTTCCAGTCACAGGTTGAGGCAAGTCTGTAAACTTGAAATAATGTTTAATCTTCTACACCAATTAGCATGTAGCCTTTCAAAGGTTAAGCTTAACCTTTGAAGAAAAAGTAATGTGCACATCCAGTCCACATATTTACATAGCTGGCAATCTGGAAAAAGCCTCTGGTTGCATGCTAAGAGCATCACCACAAGCTAATCACACTTACATCGTGACACCAAATCAAGAAAAAGTACCCACAAAATGGAAAGCAGGAAACCAAGAGCATAGAGGAATCCCCAGTGCAAAATCACCAGGTCTCCGGGCACCTCCTATTCATAGAAACTCAGGAGCATCCAAGTGTGGAGGACAGCGAGAGCTGCAGGAGCAGGAATTGCCTTACCAGCTTGAGCGCTGCTCTTCCTTAAGTGCCGCTGCTCCTGCAGTTGGACGCATACATGGAGAGAAGAGTGAAATGACAGAGGCAAGGCAAAGAGGTGCTACTGTTACCGACACTGGTCTGTGCTTGGTGATTCATCTCTGGAGCAGTCAGCTGAATACCTCTGCAGGGTGAATTTGGGCACATGGCTCCTGTTATGTCTAGCTTGTCACCCTGCTTTCCCGAGCTAGTGACCAGCCTCAGCGCAGGCACCAGCTCTCTCATCTTCTGAATGGGTCAGCAGTTTACACGAAGAACTGAAGAGTGCCTTTCCTTCCATGCCTCCCCAGCTGCAAGGGGTGTTATTGCAGAAAAATCGACATACGCTGGCACAAATGCTTCAGTAAAGCTGGCAGGCAACAGGCTCTGCACCAGCCTCTTTGCTAGCTGGGTCCTTTCCCAGAGCTCTGGCAGTGTGACAAGCAAGCAGACAAGCTCAAAACAGCAGGAACACAACGCTGAATGGCAAGGAAGACACAGAATAAGCTGCACAAATATCAAAGGCAGCATGGAACCAGAGGTTCGGTGAAAAATCCTAAAATCTGATCAGCAAGCTGTGTAACACGTTCATGGGATTAGTTCAGCCTGTTCTTTGTATGTTTGCAGACTCCTATGCTGCTCTGCCTCTTCTTTCGGATAGAGAGAAAAAGCAAGAGGGCTGTGCCACAGCCCCTGGGTAAATAAGGGGACTTAAGGGAGTGGGAGGGGGGGAGGCTGCGTGGAGATCAGGAAGGAGAATTTGTGAGCAGTAAGAAACATAAGAACTCTGGAAACAGGAGAAAACGAGGGGGAAGAGACAGGTAGATGAGAAAATGAAGTAGAAAGTGGGCTGCTATTAGCTTGAGGCTGGTAAAGGTCAGGTGTGGGAAGGTTTACATCCCAAATACCAGAGGCAGCTGCATCAAACACATGAACCAAAGGGAAGGATGATGGAGGGAGTGAGAGGTACGGCACAGTTTTATCTTGCTGGAAATTTAATCTGCATCTTCAGACAAGATGAAGGCAGAGCTGAACGCTTTCTGTTAAGCCAAGGGACAGTTAGCTGAGCCACATCAGATTTTCTTTGGGACCAGTCACTTCCAAATTAAAAATTGCTGTACTACAACAATATAAAAAAAAAAAAAAAAGCCTCTTTACAGACGTGCTGTTTTTCCACAGAAGGCTGCTAAGCAGCACATTCACTTCACATGTTCTAGCTCACTGTCAGGGCAAAGCCACCAGTTCGCAAATCACCACAATTGAAGACCTGGGCACAAACAAGGTGTTCTCTGTTCTCTTCCCCTGAACACGCAGAGCAGAGCACAGGGGAGTTCACACTCGGGTCACCCCGGCCGCGCCGGCCACACCAGGGGATGCTACACCGGAGTGCCAGAGCCGACCCGCTCCGACACGGCCGAGGCCTCTGCTCTCGGCCCTGGTGGCGGATCCCGGCCGCCGCCGCCAGGGGGCGCCGCCAGGAGGGGAGGCCCCGGCCCGCCCCGGGGAGGCGGGGGAAGAGGAAGGGGAGAGCCGGGGCTGTGCCCGACCCCGTCACTCCGCCCGGAAGCGCCGGGGCGCTGCGGTTCTTCATCTCCGGGGCTTCGCTTCTGGCTGCTGCGGGGCGCACAGCGGTGTGCCTGCGGGGAGCGCCGGGCAGGCCCAGCCCGGCAAGGGGCCGCTTCCCGCCGCCGCTGCCTCCTGCGTGCCTGCTGCCCCGGCAGCAGAGCCTTCCCTCGGGCCGCGGCTGCTCCTCCTCTCTCCCGTGTAGCTGTTTGTGCTCAGCCCTGTCAGGTTTTCCCCCGCCATTTCGGGTGGCCTGCACACCACAGCCTCTGAGTTCTCAGGCACGGTTTGCTCAGACTTTCACTCCGAAGCACACGTGCCTTTTCCTCCCTTAGGCCACCCAAGCTGGTGGCAGTGCTTTCCCATTGCTCCCCTCCAGGTGTCCCTTGGTCCATGCCGATTCACCTGCAGGCAGACTAGCCCATCTCTAGCCAGAATTAAATTTGTTACCATATACAGTTTGGTGAGGTGGCAGCACAGCTAGCGCTCAGTATTTAGTGCAGCTTGACTGGCACTTACTGCTGCAAAATCTGGAATATAACCTGACAGGAGACGATCCAGATGGCCATGGGCCAAGTGGTCTTCTCAGGACAGCCCTGCTCACGGCATTGCCTCCACGTTAGCAAGGGCAAAGGATGTCTCTGAGGAAAATGCACAAACGTGGAAGACATTTCCTCATTCTGCTGGAGGTATTCTAGATCACCATATCCTGTTCACCGTGCTCTAATCCACCAGCTGAACTGATGTTCAGGCTACATTGTGCTAGACAGGGAACTCCATCTAGTATACATTTTATAAGTAGCTTTGGAGTCTGTAGGGTGAAAAGCGTTAAATGCAGAGACATCATAGCCTGTCCATCAGAGGACAGGAGGGATGAAGATGACGGTACTGTCATTCAGTTCAAAGTCCTGCGCATCTGATGAGCTGCTTGAGGGCCAAGTTTCCCAACCCTTTACCAGCTGCCTTAGTGAGGGCATGAAGCTGCTCCAGACAATTGCACGATCTCTGTCATGTGATAACATGCTGCTCCAGAGTGTCTACTCCTGGCCTTCATTTCTGCCACACACTCCTAGCTGGGCAGAAGTGACAACCCACCCATTTGAAATCAGCCTGCACACAAAATAAAATGGTGTGTTCACATGACTTGCACAGTATCAACATGGAAAAATTAGGAAAAAAAAAAGGCCAAACAATGCAAGTCATTGCTTTGTTTCACATGCTTAATTGTGTACTTCAGCACTAGTATCTACTACTTTGTATGCCTTTCACATGGATACTTACTTCACATGGGATTACTCTACCCTTGTGCAATGGGAGGCTCCCGTGCCCTCCTCCCTCCTCCACCCAAAGTCTGATGAACGTTGTTTCCCAGGTATAAGAGATTGAGAATAGCAATTAGGCAATTTCTAGATCTCATGTGATGGCACCACCATTCTTCAGTTATCACAGTACTGTACCTTTCACGTATACAGCATCGGTACCATGATAACCGAAAAAGGACAGTTCATAGTCTTATTGCTTGATGCCATTGTCAAATAAACTACTCTTTCTCCATCTTGCTTAAAGGAAGGCTGATCAGTCTCTGTGAGTAACTGTGATCTAGTCAACTACTTGTCAGTCTGCTAGAGTAAATGAAATTTTTGATACTGCGTGTCCTTCACCTACCCTGTGTGTTACAACTAACAATGTGAGAAATTTATTCCTTTTATTTCCTCTGAATCACTACCAGTGACAGACAAATCTTTAACAAAATTCAAGATCAAAGGATGTCACAGAAATTCGCTCCCTGATGGGACAAAAGCTTTGGGGCTGCATGTAGCTCCACAACTTGAACTCTTGAGCTGTTTCCTTTGGACAGTCACAGCTTTAGCATTTGGCTAGCTGTTCAAAACATGCCATTTAATGCCACAGCTATGGAGAAATCACTAGGAAAACAAGGCAGTGTATGCTAGGCAACAAGAAGCTAACTGATGTACACATACAAGACCAAGACCTCACAATAAATCCCATCTCTGCAATTTTAATTGCCTCAGAATCAGGAAGAATGTAGAACAGTAAGGAAATAATGTTCCAACCTGTAGAAATGAACACTAGGTAAGTTACACTACCCATCTCATTTGAAGATGAGTACAAGTTGTTCTATTCGTAGCCACAGACAACATCTTCCATATAGAAAAAATAGCTGTGTGATAGAACTAGAGAATTAAACAAGACTAGGTAATTAAACTGAACAAAACAACTTACGTGTATGGAGACAGAGGTCCTAACAGGACTTTGGAAACATCCTGTTGTCCAAGGGTCATGAGCAGGAGAGCAAGGCTCTGATTTGTTGAATCAACACAGCCTCCCTGCAAACCAAAATGTTTTAATAATTAATCTCTGTACAAACCAGAAATTGAGATGGGAGGAGAGTAATGGAGTAATACTTAAAAGGTTGAATTTCTGCTCTCCGTTTTCAAGGGCCAAGAAGATAAAAATCTAGATTTTGTAACAATGACAAATTAATTTCACCTGGCAGGCTGAGAAAGAAATGTAACTAAACCAAACCCCAGTAACACTGTCACATTAAAGAACTCTCCCATCTCTCCCAACCTGTTCTGTTCAAACATTACAAAATTGAAGCACGACAACATTTCTGAAGTTTAATAAGCAACTTTTAAGCAAAGGGGTGACATGAACTCCTGCATTTCACTCTTTGCAGCTTCAAAGCCACATGAAGTCTGTGAACAACTTCCTGATGAATCAGGACTGATGCTAAGCCCACTGGACGGGCTGTCCGAAGAAAACAAAACTGCAGAGCCATTCTTTTAAAACCAAACTCTCTAATGAGGTAAACTGGCAGTTAGCTTTGTGGGCATAACACATACTGTCATCATTTTCAGAAATATAACTATTTTCAGAAATATAACTATTCAAAAAGGGAAGGGAGGAGCAAAACAAATTTTGGAATAGATTTGGAATAGACTAAGAAACTCAATGATGTGACGACTTGAGCACACTTACTCAGTGAAAGGGCAGAAAAAAAGACCCTTCCAAGGACAGATACTGAAGGTTTAATTTTCGAGATGGTTTTACTTCAGTGTGACAAGTCTCAACTCTGTTCCGTTAAAATATAAATTCTGCACTTACAATCATAGAATTATTTGGGTTGGAAAAGACCCTTAAGGTGATCAAGTCCAACCTAACACTACAAGTTCACCACTAAACCATGTCCCTAAAAGCCATGGTCATGTGTCTCTTGAGTACCTCCAGGGATAGTGACTCCACTACATCCCTTGGAACAGCAGTCTGTTCCAATGCTTTACCATCCCTTTTGTGAAGAAATTTTTCCTTACATCTAATCCAAACCTCCATTGCTGCAGCTTGAGGTTGTTCCCTTGTGTTCTATCACTTGTCACCTGAGAAAAGAGATCAACACCAAGCTCACTGCAACCTCCTTTCAGGTAGTTGTAAAAAGTGATGCGGTCTTCTCCCAGCCTCTTCTTTAAACTCAACAACCCCAATTCTGTCAGCCACTTCTTACATGTCTTGTTTTCTACTCCTTGCACCAGCTTAGCTGCTCTTCTCTGAATGCATTCCAGCAACTTGACATCCTTCTTGTAGTGAAGGACCCAAAACCAAACAAAGAACTAGCAGTGCAGTCTGGGATGTGCCATGCACAAAGGGACGGTCACCTTACAGAATCATAGAATAGCTTTGGTTGGAAGGAACCTTAAAGATCATCCAGTTCCAGCCACCCTGTTGTAGGCAGGGTTGCCCCCTACTGGACAAGGCTGCCCAGGGCCCCACCCAACCTGGCCTTGAGCACCTCCAGGGATGGGACATCCACAGCTCCTCTGGGCAGCCTGTGTAAAGAATGTCCTCCTGACTTCTAACCTAAATCTCCCTTATTTTAGTTTTAAGCCATTCCCCCTTGTCCTACGACTATCAGACTGCAGGCCAAGCTGCCATTGTTCTTCTTTGCTACCGACATACACCGCTGGCTCATGTTCAGCTGGCTGTCAACCCCCAGGTCCCTTTGTGCCAGATATCTTTCCAATCATTCTTCCCCAAGCCTATACCACTGCACAGGGTTTTTGTGACCCAAGTGTAGAACCTAATATTTAGCCTTGTTGACTGCCATACAACTGGACATGAGATCTAGCCTACCAGATTTCTCTGTACAGCCTTCCTACCTTCAAGCAGATCAACACTCCTGCCCAGCTGTCCCCAATGTTGAGTTCTAGGGAACACCACCTATGACCAGCCCTCACCTAGATTTATCTCCACTCACAAAGACATTTAGTGCCCATCCATTTCATATAACAAATGATGCACCACACTAAAGGAAACATCTTTATTACTTATACCATGATCTAATTCCTAGCAACACACTTTACAGAAGCCTTTGCCATTTAAACCATATGAACCTACCACACCAAAGTTCATGCATTCAACCTGATGCCATCTATGTGAATGATAAAAAATTATGCTTTATCTAGAGCGAATAAAGCAACTGTAGAATTTGCTGGTGCAATCTAGAGCTACTCTCACCTGCTGCAGTTGCAATTCTGAAACATGTACAAAAAGCAGATGAGAGTTTGATAAGACATTCCTGACACTGAACTTTCTGTATCTGCAGCCAGCTAACAATTGAAAATGCTCTTTATCTCTAGGATGAAAACTTTTCCTGATTTTTTTAAAGCTGAAAACATTATAAAATACCTTATTTTTTTCTCCAAATTTATGACTTATTTTATATGAAAGTCAGCATAGACAACCATGTCCTGTAAAATACAGCAAAACATGATGCATCCCTCACATCTTGGCCACTTACATAATCTCTGTTGCTGCAACAAGTCAGTCGTCCCTACTATTGTGCATTAGCAATGCACTGTCATGCCCATTCCCACATTTACCATAGAGGGAAATTAAGTGATTTTCTTGTAATCTAATGCTGACAGAACAGTAACTTATGTCAAATGAAATACAAAGAAATGCCACGCCCAGTGAGGCCAACTTTTCTTTCTCAATCTGCTGTTTACTCAAGTGTCCAAAAAAAAAGAAAAGAAAAAGAAAAAACTCCCAATGGGAATTGGGACGGGTAAAGTCAGAGCCAAAGTACTGACATTTGTTCCAAAACAGCTGTCACTCATTACCAACCTAGGATACATCTTCTAGTTTATGTTAATTCAGTTTATGGCAGCTTCTCCTTTATTGTTTCCATTGACAACAGAGTCAGATCCGGGATATAATTATTGACACAGACCACTTAAGATCCAGTCAGTTTTCAAACGTTGCAATATAAATATCACAATCTACATGCACAAGCATAACTAACTCTGGATCTTTGATCTTGATCTTTGATCTAAATCTTGATCTTTGACAACAGTGTTTTGAGGAGAACTATTCTTCCAAGCAGCCCGGGCTGCAGCAACCATGCCCTAGTTGAGTTCGTGATCTCAAGGAACGTGGGCCGGCCAAAGAGCGGAGTCAGGACCATGAACTTCAGGAGAGCGAACTTCAGGCTGTTTAAGGAATTGTTGGATGAAATCTCCTGGGAAGCTGTCCTCGGAGACAAAGGAGTGGAAGAAAAATGGCTACTCTTTAAGGATGCCTTTCTGAGAATGAAAGAGCTCTCCCGTCCCTCTGAATAAGGAAGCAGGCAGAGGAAGCAGAAAACCAGCATGGCTTAGCAAGGACCTGCTAGTCAAATTGAGTTAAAAGAAGGGTATGTGCAGGCTGTGGAAACAAGGACTTGTCACCTGGGAAGAATACAGGGATGCTGTCTGGACTTGCAGACATGGGATTAGGAAAGCCAAGGCACAGATGGAACTGAACTTGGCAAGGGATGTTAAAAACAATGAGAATGCATTCTATAGGTGTACTGGTCATAAGAGACAGGCCAAAGAGAGTGTACCTCCTCTGGTAAATGAGCTTTATGAGGCAAAATAAGGTAAATGAACTTTTCCAGTTCTTCCAGGCCCTTCTATTCTGCTCTGTAAAGTTTCCATAACTAGCACCTTTCAAAGGCAAGAAAGGGAGGCCTTCTTTATTGGTGTTCTATAATTCAGCTTAGGTAAGAAATGCACACAGATTTCTAAAGACAATGCTAGTCACTGCATGTCCCTCCTTCAGGACCACTGTAAGCCATCTACTGTTAGTAGATTAGTTACTGTTAGGCCATTTACTGTTAGTCACTTAGCTCTGACATCCTTTCATATACTAAGTTACATCAAAAAAGCTCCACTGATTGCAAGAATCACATCCCTTTCAATTTCCTTCTGAACGCTTAGCAAAAAGGGCCATTTAGCACTTCAAATAGCAGGACTCAAATCCTTAGATCTCCTAGGTGGTAAAGTTCACATAATAGCAAGCATTAAGCAAGCACTTTAAGAGATGGCTCTGAGCCCTTTTAAACAGTAATGAACTCCAGCAGGCTTGCGGGTGACCCTGACAGCTAAAATCCTGTGCAGAGAATCATCTTCAATGCTGCCAGAATGACTTTTTCTGATAAGCTCTCTGGCCCCTACAGTACCTATGGGCAAAGACACAGATGGAGAAACAGTCTCATGCAGTAAATAGGCAATCTAAGCACAGGGAGAGCAATTCTCCCTTGAGCATTCTGAAAATCTCAAGTGTAAAGAGAATGGGACTTAAGGATTGCCTGTTCAGATCAGCCTGTTCTTATCCCATGCATAGCTTTCTCAACCTTTTACTGTTGTCTGGGCAAAACAAACAAAACAAAAAACACCAAATGCAAAACAGTATCTTCAAAACAAGCAAGGATTGCACAGTTTACAATGTGTTTTTATATCCTCACTAAGGTCAACACTAGATCAAACTGACCCAAGCTTGAAAATAGAAAAAAACAAATCCATGAGCAGTCCCAATTTCTCTAATTCTTGGCTAACGCTTTGTCAGCGTGTACCATAAACAAATTCATTAATTCATGTGCACATTCTGAAAACTACAAAAGAACCCCACCATATTGCATATGATGGAGGGAGCAGGGATTTCATGAAACTGAATGAGGTCTAAACACTCCAGTAGATAATCGGCACAACAGCCCTTAAAGGCTAACAAACAAGAACTTCTCCACCATGAGCTGCTGCAGTGGAAGACACAACAAGCAGTCCACACTCTGCTTAGCAATTGCCGCTTACTCTTGGAGGGGCCACACATCACAGAGCCTTCTAGAAGTGCCAGCTGTGCCATAGCTGGCTGCAGCAAAGAACCTCGTTTACTGAGAATCTGATCTTCAAAGAGACCAAAACCTTATGCCCCATCACTTCATTGTTCAAAGACTTGCCTGACCCTGTTTGCTCCTCAAACACCTTTTTTTAACCAACGTTACCTAAAACAGAATCTCATTAATGTCATTTTTAATACTTTGCAAGGCCCTATTGAGTTATTCTAGTTCTAAGCAATTACTTTTTTTTTTAAATAGAGTACAATTTGTAGATGGCTGCCTCCTAAATACCAAATGTGTTTTGTCAGTATTAACAGCTGCTTATTTTGACATCTGTGGAAATACACAACAAAAGTGGGTATGTTCTTTATTAAATCAGAAACTCATTAACTGCTAAATCACTGCAAGATCAAGAGCTAGTCATCTGCTATAAGTCTCACTGCAAACAAAAACAAACTTTTTTATTAAAAAGTTGTGCTGTGGGAGACCGTGATGCACTTAAGATTCCTAAGCAAACATTGTCCTAGCTCCTCTGCAACAAACCATCCAGTCAGTTCCTCATATAACAAACAGACCTCAGGACATTTTACTTTGTTATTGCCACAGTAAAGTGGCCAGCATTGAAGCTAGCTGTTTTTTTCCCCTTCTTGCTCTTTGTCATACTTTTTCCCCCCTCAGAATGGTCCACTTCCACCACTAGCTTAATAGTATTAACTTTCTTCCTGCTCTCTTATGATTAAAAAAAGTGAAAAGACCACATGAAGCAAACTGAATTTTCTTGCAGATGAAAGGCACTCAAAGCAAAATTTTTCTTTGCTATGATCCACAGTAACATAACCTGGACACAGGAAGTAACATGGTAGAGTAAGTCATTGTACCATTAAAGGAACCATTCAAAAACACTTTGCACCTGCATCAAGAACACACTGGCAGCATTGGATCATTTTTCTGTCTGGATCTCAGCCTGAGTGTGCCCTCCAATCACCTGTTCCTTCACCAATATATCACCACCTTCCCCTGCAGAAAACACACACAAAACATATTGGCCACTTACCCTGTATATCTCCTCAAGCAACAGCTTAGCACAATTCTGGCCAAGTTCCTCAGGAAGCACAGCTGCTCCCTGGCCCTGAGGGTTTGAGGCTAGCTCAGCACTGAGAAAAGTGCCATTGATGGTTTCTGCAATAAGGCACATGCCGAAACCTGGAGATCTGAAAGGGAAACACATTTGATTCAACAACAAAATTAAATAATAAGCCAAGAAGAAATATCATCCTCCTCCTCCTCAAGATGCAACAGCTCCACCCATAGAACAGTACTGGGAATCAGGACTTGCTGACAAAATTCCCGCTCTACACATTTAATTCACCCTGGAAGAAACATTAACAGCATTTAAAAGCTAAACCCAGTAACACTAGCACCAAATACACTGTGCTGGATATTCCCGGCACAAACTCTTTATAAAGAAGAAAAGGAATTAAAACCAAAATCAACCAAACCTCAGAAATACCATTTTCTATTAAAAAAAAAAAAAAAACGAATTTAATTAATCTTTGATACTAAAGTATCTGGAGTTTCTTCTTTTTTATATGCAAGAAAAGAATCAACTTTCTTTACGGAGTTAGCTTTTTCCCTAGAAGTTTCAATATGTAGCAACATGACACTACAGCCGTGGTACCAAGCAGGAGAATAAAAAAAGTCTGATTTACATTACTTGCATATCATAGAATCACATATTTGCTTGGGTTGGAAGGGACCTTCAAGAATACCCAGTTCCAACCCCTGCTACAGGCAGGGCTGCCACCCACCAGATCAGGCTGCCCAGGGCCCATCCAATCTGGCCTTGAGCACCTCCAGGGATGGGGCATCCACAGCTTCTCTGGGCAGCTGTGCCAGTGCCTCACCATCTTCTGAGTAAAAAATTTCTTCCTAACAGCTAACCTAAATCTCTCCTCTTTTAGTTTAAAACGATTCCCCCTTGTCCTATCATTATGAGACCATGTAAAGAGCTGCCCTCCATCTTTTTCATAAGCTCCCCTTAAATATTTATTTTCACTTACTATTCAATACCATCCAAGTCATTACAACCATATAACAATTCCAAATCTATTATTTGAATAAAAAAATTAACGCCTCCTCGCTTATTATGTTGGCCCATGACATCAGAGGCAGATGTTGGTGGTCTGGCAGCAGAGGCTGAACCTTCCCACCAATATTCCGTCCCATCTTGTTGCCCTGTGACAGATGGCAGCAGAGGGGCACTCTGACCAAATGGCGTCTGGCATGGACGTGAGGATGAAGCAAGAAGTGTGTATGCAGCAAAGGTATGTCATGGACTTCCTTCATGTGGGAAAAAATGGCACCTCCTGACATTCATCAATGCTCGCTGAACATTTCTGGAGACCAAACAGTGGATGTGAGCACAGCGAGGTGGCGGATGGCGCGTTTCAGCAGTGGTGACAGCCAAGTGAAAGACAAGCCACATTCTGGATGGCCATGCACAGCTGTCACACCAAAAAATGAAGAACGTCTTGATGAACTTATTCAAACAAATTGGCTAATGGTGGTGACTACATTGAAAAATAGTGTTTCATAGCTGAGAATTTGCTCTATCAAACAGTGTTATTGTACCCTTTATAGCTGTTGCAGTTTCCATGGAAATAAACAGGAGGCATTACTTTTACGACAACCTACATATTTGTCTAAGAGCTTAGGATCCTAAAAAATGTGAGTATTAAGAACTGCTTTTACTACATGAAAGTAATAGATGGCTGTAGAGCTTGCTGAGAAGTTATAACTAGGGGGAAAAAAAAAAATAAATCACAAGATCCTTTTATTTATAGGTTCTGGAACAGCACCAACAGCTAGCCATTCAAAATAAGGTTAACTTAACTTTTCTCCACATTTCCCCCAGTTTTGGGCTCACACTACCTCCACTATCCAATCTTTTTAATCAAGACAGTCCCACTGACCCAAAATGGTAAGGAACATCATGAACATCAACAAACCACAAAAGCAAAGCCTGAACAGCAGTACACACAAACTCTCCCAGTTTTAGAAGAGAACAGTTCCTCCAGAGGCGTTTCAGCAGGGAGGGAACAAATGGATAATGGTAGTTCCCACCCATATTTAACTGCTTGTGCTTGCCCAGCAACACAGAAGTTATGTTTCTCTTCTTTCCTCCGAAAGAGGGAGAGAAATCTAGACAGCAAGACAAGAACAGTTCAAAGATGTTGCTTCTTAGGGGCTACAGCTTGGACAATAATAGTAACTATATTTACTGGCAGATTTTGTTAGCATTCAGTAGCATGCAATAAACTGCCAAAACAAAATCATCTAGTATCTCAGCCATATGTATACAGTATTAGGAAGCATCTGCAAAGATAAACATTCTGTTGTGAATTCCAAAATCAGAAAGTTTTAGTTCAGAGACACATTACAGATTGCGGAAGATGCTCAAATCTACTTCCTAAAGCTTTTGGCAGTGTGCAAGGGAGACAGTTCAACACCTTGCATTCTGAAATTAGGGCTCTGTTTGGGCTGAGCGCAGGTGTGCTGAAATAGTCCTTGCTGTTCTTACCCTTCACTGAAGGGAGTCAGCACTGGGAATGGGACGCACTGCTCTCCTTCCCTGTCCTGCCAACAACACACACACAAGCACCAGGAACCAGGAAACACAAAAAGCTTTGTCAAAGTGGTACCACACTGGCACAATACTTACGATGAATGTGACAGCACAGCAGCAGTAGAGATTGACATGTACCAGCAAGGTACATGGGTTCTACATGGGTTAATCATGCAAGTAGAAAAAGTAATGGTGCGGCCTTAATTCACTTGAATTTTCCACTTTATAGGCAAATATGAAAACAACCACTACAGAAAAACAAAACCACAAAGACCCCCAAAACTCACATCCCCCAGAAAAAAAGGTTTCAAAACTTCTGGAACCACAAGGCTCACTAAAATGGAAAATTAAATATGATAGAGAAAACAGAAAAGAGGAAAAAACCAATAAGTTAACAATTTTTAGATGTGTAGACTTGTGACTCTAACAAGTTACCTCAAATGTAGTATTTCAAAGAATAGAAACAGTGAAAAAAGTGTGCATGCTTAGAACTGAGTATGTGGGAAGACGACGTACAAATTAGTTATCCAGATCTCCAGCCTCAAAGGAAAGTGACAAGCAGACAGCAGAAACTGACATACGTCAATAAAACTGTCTGAATCATATGCATCAAGTCTGTGTTCTGTTGGCAAGCAAAAATCTGTGGAAGTACAGAAAATTTATGCTTCAATTAGATTTCCAGTCCTTGCTGGTAAAAGAACACTACCAGCTGTTTGTCATGGTAAACCAGAGAACAACCCATATAGCTCAAATACTTCAGAAAATGGAATAGAGCTCAAGTTACCTTTAGCGGCAGTTTTCTTTGTTCAAGAAAATACAAAATCTCTATCCCTGTACCTTGAGTAAAGGAACTGTATCTAGTGAATCATCCTTTTTTTTTCCTATAAGGAATATTTATTTCATGTCAGCCTAATACAAAATCATGGTCTAAAGCTCAGGAAAATTACAGATCAGAACAAGCTAGCAGGCAAACAAATGCAAAACTACATTTCTGTCGCCTGTGAATACTGGATACTCACTTTCCAGAGCTGGTCCCCTTCATATGGTCTGTATATATATAAACATCCGGGAGGAATTTATTCAGGATGCTCCTTGCAGATTCCACCATTCTGTTTGCCATCTGTGGAGACACTCTGACAGAGTACCTAGATTTCTGAGCTAAGGAATATGTGATTATGAAAAAAAAAAAATCAAGCCAGAGACTGACAGAAGTGGTCAAGAGTTCCCAATGCGGTACTTCAGAAAATGTCGTTTTGTCCTATACACCCACCCATGAACATTAGCCCATTTTCCCAGCACAGCCCGTACTTAAAGGACACATAACTTAGTGCTTTCTACAGTCTTTTCACTGACATATCTTGAGGTGAGATGCACAGAACATGTGCAGAAGAACAGATTACTATGACTAGGTAAAATTTTGTCTTAAAGATGCCCTTCAATAATTTTAAATTGCTATTCTATCATCCTGCATACCCTGCTATTCATAGTCTAAGAAGAGGTGTCAATGGGTGAAGTTTCTCTGAATTAACAGCAAGAAATTCTTTCTTTCCATTTCTGTTGGGGGAGAAATTGGACAGCTGAAATTAAAACAAATGATTTTACAAAAGAAAAATTTTAAAAAAGAGTAAAGAAAATCCTTGCTCTCCCTAACTGTTTTGCAGAGCTTTGATAATTTTTAAGCCACTGGTTCTCTGGCCACTCAGCATCCAAAGATAATTGTTCTGGGGAAGAAGCAATTACCACCTTTCTGCACATCCTTTGTGCCCTTTTACTCAGGTGCTACTTCAGTGATATTCTCAACAGATTTTCAAACATATGAGGCACATTTCTACTCTAAATTCCACCACAACTAACACAGACTCATGCTCTGCATTTAATCAGCCACCAGCACCTATATATGCATAGCAACACAGAAACCATCACTCTCAAACCTACCTGCTGGCTGAGGGGAACTTCCTTTTCCTCAAAATTATACTGTATACTCTTGTGGAGTAGGCAGAGCAAAAGCTTTAAAAACTTAAGCGCTAAATCAGTAAGCAATAATCAGAGAACCAATCATTCTGCAGTTGGTGCACTCATCACTTTTGGATGACTACAAAAGTTACTGTAACATAAGATCCCCAGCTGTCTGGAAGCAGATTTGCTCAGCTGCATATTGAAGTGATAGAAATGCACATGTGAAAGACCCAAGCACTTAGGTGTCTAGACGATTTGTACTAGCTTGAAGGATCACTTAGTGACCAAGCTAAAATGATTTCTCACTTGGCTTAATGGGCAAACTTTCAGCTCAGAAAAAAATCCACTTGTTAGCATAAATCAACCACATCCTCTGAAAGTGCCCCAAGATGGTATTGTGTTTTAAAACCAAGTTATAAAGATGTCATTAAAGCCATTGTTTCCCCCTTCACACAGAAATGGAGAATAGAACTACTTACTACAGAGGTGGACAAGGCAAAATAAAATTACTTTCTTCACAGAAGACCACGAAAACAACCAACACAAGCACATCGGGCTGCCTCCTTTCTTACTCCACAGCCCATGCACACAGTACAGCTGCTCTCACTTCGTAATGCTGCACTCATCCAAATGTTGCAGTTGGAACAGAGGTCGAAGTGCCCCAGTCTTGCATGCTCTAAGATAAAAGGAGGAATAGGCTGCAAGCCTGTGCCTTGGACAGGAAACCTGCCCCTTTCCTGCTTTCCTTTTGAGTGATGAAATCTAGGCTATGTTTGTGAATCTCATAATTATAAATCAAACTACAAGCTGGACAGCGCTCAAGAGAGCTGAAGCTTGTGAATTACAACATTTAGTATATATTGCCTGTAAAGAATTTCTGCCTTCTTCCTATGGTGACAGCAGGTTCATAGCATATGGTATAGAAGCAACAAGCCAAAAATAAAGAGTGAGGAAAAAAGAAATTAACTGCATTTTGTGCCCTTTTCTTTGTGAGAGAGTAAATCTCTCCCTACTTCCACCTCCAATGGTACGACTGCAGGCGAAGAGCTAACAAAATGTTTTTGGTAAGACAACAAAAAGATCAGTTCACACGTGTGCAGTGAGGTGCAAACTAAACTCTTATGTTCCCATCCAACATTCTGCTAGACTCATTAACAACCAAAATGCCATGCATTCAGCATATAACAAATCTATGTTTGTTACTACTGGATTTACAGACAGGGCAACCTTTCTTTTAGTGCCGCTACATATGTGATGGAAAGCAGTTTTTTTTCTCGCTATTGAAAAGATTTTAAATCTAAAACTGAACAGCACTTTCCATTTGTTTACCGATGCTTTTTGTACAACAGTGTTCTGAACGCAGTGCTTTTGAGACATGCTGGTGGAATCTGTGTTCTTGTTCTGTGGAAAGTCACTCTGTGTTATCTGCATGCATACTCATGAACACAGGTATGCTGCTGGGATTTCTAGTTAGGAGACTTACTAATTTTCTTTAAAAAGCATACTTATTTAAAAAGAAGGTAAGAGGAGGATACGCAGTTCCTCTGATGCGCTTGATTTTGCCTGGGTCAGTGAACTGAACAGGCTGCAAGACCTTTCTCACTGGGCAAGCAAAGAGTATCTCTCCACCCCCTTTTGGAGGCATTCCTCTCCGGTTGATCTAAGGATAAAAATGGAGGAGAAAACGGGTTACAAGGAGCACAAAGAATGGGTATGTAGTCAAAAGTGACATATTTTACTTCATACAAAATAAATCGTCATTATCAGTGTTATGATAGGTGAGAAGGACATTGTAAAGTCAGAAACAGATGTTTTCCACCAAACCTATAACAATAATTGATTTCTTCTTTGTTCCCTCCCCCTCCCTCCCCTTGTCTCTCTCATTTCAAGTACAGTAGGCATGAATTCTCAGTGGAAGAAAACAACCACACTGCCACCAAAACCAAATTCAGTCCCACGTTTTCTGTGGGCCTTGCCTGCCCAGGCTGTTCCAGCCACTCCAGCCAGGAAACAGGGCAGGCCAGGGTGAAGCCCCAGCCCTGGGCACTGGGAACATCCGCAGGGACAGGGACTGGATGGGCAGGACCGTGGGGAGCTGGAGACCAGGACTGCTGTAGCACTGCTGGGGCAGAGCCTGACGGTGCCTGATGTTGCAACGAGTCCTGGGCCATTGGCAGGGTAAGGGGAGAAACCAGGAAGACATAACAGGGCAAACAAAGAGTAGTAGTGCAGTCTAAGCCTTCATACATTTTAAATGAACGTCCCTAACTATGAAAGACTACAGTTTTCTATCTTGAGCCTATTATACATCCAAATTTATTTGGTCTGTAAAGACTACAGGCTTCAGAGAAAAGTTTCTTTACTATAAATTTCAAACTGGAAGTGAACCTTAATTACCCAAACATTGATCCAGCTCCTCTGTTGGTAAAGGAGACAAAAGATTCAATTATTACTCCCTAGCCCTAAGCACGGGGCAGGAAAAACAGGTGAAATGAATAAGAAATTACATTAACTGAAGAGGAACAAGAAAGCAGGAATGTTTCTTAATTTGCAAAGATCTTTGAGACTCAGAAAGGTCACTTACATTTGTCATCCTCTCTAAACATAGCCTTTGCATCTCTCTTCAACTACAGACTTTTAACCACTGTGTGGCTACTATGCTGTTTAATGCACATCAAGAACAAGAGACAATAACAATATTTAGATATTAGATATTATATTATTTAGATACTACCAGATATCTGTTAGACACAGAAAAGGGAAGCAAGCATATAGTCCTGTGAAGCAGTTGAAAGCATCATTTCAACCTGAGCTAGGGAAGAAACATATTCTCTTACCTTGATTTCCAGACTTTCACCATCAATTCCGAATTTTTTAAGCAGAGGAAGAGCTGTTGCTTTAAGGACATCAACCTATACAACACAACATTTAAAAAGCAGACGCTTTATTTAAAGTTACATAAGTCAATAACCTAAAAATTGTTGAATTATGAGATGCCTAACAACGATTAGGCTCTTCTGTACTAGGTATTCCATGGACAGACATAGGAATGTGCTTCATCTACTTTTAAGCTAGCACAAGATTTCTCTACTCACAACATTTACTACAGCAAACTGTGGGGTTGGAACTTCTAATTCTGTATTTCTTCCTTAGCTTGATCTTCATTTTAGTTGATAGGTCAACAAAAACTGTTCACTTACGTCTCTAAATGCAGTTACAACAACAACAAAAGACATTCTTAAGTCATTATTGAAAAATTCCTACAGCTAGAAGTATGATGTTTGCAAGAACATATTTCAGAGCAGGGCTTTGACCTGGCAAGGAAAGACCCTATGCTTTCGTCAAGGACTTCTCACCTGTTTCTGGGAAATAGAAGCTTCTAGGTAACTTCTCTTGATATAAAAGAATCTAAAGCAGGTGACAAATCATCCACATACTCTCTTTGAGCCAGATGTTCACTTGATCTAGGTCTCAGGTGGATTTTGCTTGCCACTGGTCCTCCTGTTTGCTGAACTAAGACACCAATACTGCCTTTTGTCTGATCATAGAATTATAGAAGCACTAGGTTGGAAAGGACCTACAAGATCATCTAGTCCAACTGTCCTCCTATCACCATTACCCCCCACAAAGCTACTAAATCATATCTTGTAGCACCTCATCCAGATGGTTCTTGAACAGCGCCAGGGACGGTGACTCCACCAGCTCCCTGGGCAGCCTGTTCCAGTGTCTGACCACTCTTTCAGAGAAAAAGTTTTTCCTTATATTTAATGTAAATCTCCCCTGGCGCAACTTGTGGCCATTCCCTCTCATCCTGTCATTAGTTATCTGGGAGAAGAGGCCCATCCCCTCCTCACAACAACCTCCCTCCAGGAAGTTGCAGAGTGCAATAAAGTCTCCCCTGAGCCTCCTCTTCTCCAGACTAAACAATCCCAGCTCCCTCAGCTGCTCTTCATAAGACTTGTGCTCCAGACCCCTCACCAGTTTTGTTGCCCTTCTCTGGACATGTTCCAGGGCCTTGACGTCCTTCTTATAGTGAGGGGCCCAAAACTCTTCTTTCTGCTGAAAGTTTAGTAGCATTGCTTACGGTGACAAAAATGATTTAGCAGAGCAACAGCTGGATCAATCTTGAGACTGGCTTGACTGTTTCCAAAAGTTTCAAGACTTGTCACAGTTTTCAGTCCTCAGAGAAGTTCCAGACAGGATTCTTATCAGATAACAGTAACAGGCTGTCTCCCTTCCAGATTTGCAGTCTGAGCACAGAGGGTAACTGGCAGTATTTGAAGCAGTGGAAAAGACTATTTGGATTAAGAAAAGGGTGAGTTTATGCAGGAGGGATTAAATACTTCACTGGAAGGAAAGACAGTAGTAGAACTGAGATTCAAATCCATATTTTCTAGGCTCTTGTCTATCACTCAACCATATAGTTCCCATTGGAAAGAAATTATTCTATCTGTAGAGCAGACAACACAACACCAAGCTGTACCATAGCAAAAGCATCATACAGCTGATACACCACACCACAAATGCCAGCAGGTTGCTATATCCCATTGCTTGTTCACTCGTTGGTGAGTTAGTATAAATACAACCCTTTTTCCTTTAAAGTCAACAATGATTAAAGGAAAAAAATCTTTAAAAAAAAAAAAATTCTAGTGATTTGCAGAATCCCTTAGCTAGTGTAAAGCTGCAAAACAAAAACAAACTCAAAAGCTAAAAAATAAACAAAGACACAAGAGTACATGCTTGTCGCTTTCCTAGGTAGCCATTGCACCATACAGAACAGCATTTATCCCTGTCATACATGCCATATTACATTTGGTGTCAGGGACTTAAACTGAGTGTATGTGCACCAAAGTTCAGCAAATTATTTAAAAAAAAAAGTTAGTAGAAAAAACCTTTGTTTTCCCGGAGTTACAGGCAACTGCTGAATTCTGATTAACACTGAAGTTTATCACTCCCAAGCCAAAACTTCATCCACTAGTCTCACGCCATCATATAAGTAATTTCAGTGGAAAGTCCCAGGGCACAGCTGTAGAAGGCTTCAGCACTTCCAAAGGAGAGCATTAAGAACAGTTTTTCTAAAACAAGGTTATTGTAGCACTAAGTATCTCTCAGAATTAACAACATTAGAAAAGGAAAGAAAAATAACAGAGTGAAGCGCTGTATGCTGCCTCCATTCCCTTCAAAAGGGGCTTTACAAAGACATCTCCCCCCCCCTCAGTACTGTCTATTTAGAGTAACTCAAAACTACATCACCTATGCATGCCAGTCCCACAAAGCTGATTCCACAAACTGTTTAGGGTCAGTCTCACGTATGGTCACACAGGAAAACATAATTCAAAGAGATCTTGCCAGTGTATGGTTCAGGCTAGTTATTCTGAAGCCACGTGGAGATCTCTTCCTGACAAACGTGAAGAAAGGGTTATCCTTTTCGCTCATTTAGGATGTACCGGCCACACTAATACTGCCTCTGTCCGGCCTGGCACAAGCGCACATTACCCTGTAGTCCACAAACCACAGTATTCCTCCAACTACTGCTTGCACAGTTATCCCTAATACATCAGTCGTCAAAGAGCGTTTCATTGCATGCCATGGGTGGGCTACTAGTGTATGTAAACAAAGAAATATATATACTATATTTATGCACCAAGGACTCAGTCTGACCCATGCCCCCACGCACTCAGCTGAAGGCTTTCCTTCCACAAGCCATCCTTCAGAAACACCCTTCCTCTTGCCTGGACCACTTCCACTCCCTGCAGCACCTCTATCACATTCTCTCTGTCTTCCTGACCAAAGGAAGTCTGGCAAAGAGTGACCTCAAACCCACAGCACAGCAATTGTACCCAACAGATATTTTCGAGGCTGTCTTTCACAGTTGTAAAAGTTGTGAGCTCAGTGCTGACAGTAGATTTCAGAATGCCCCCTGGGTCAGCCTACCTGCTCACTGCTATCAGGAGGGAGAAGTCTCACTTCTGTGGCTGCTCATTTATGGATGCCTCCATGAAAAAATGCAGGGGCTCTCTGCCATTTTGCCAGTTACTTAGCGAACTGGCTTAGCCAAGGCTCTGAAAAGTGTCTGCAGTATTGGAATAAGCAAGATTGTGTGGCTGAAAGCAGGAGAGAGAGACAGGAGACTGGCAGGACCACCTTCTCCTTTCAGGCTGAAAGAGGATGCTATATGAGCAAACGTGTTTGCGTGTGAAAATGCATATACAAGTTTTCAAGTTTTTCTGCAGATAAGCTGTTGAATGCACTCAACACAAGAATCCCTCAGGGTTCTCCTAGCTCCAAAATAAAGGTACATGTTTACAATATATGGTCTTATAAACTAAAGACCCAACCAACCAGACAACATAACCTGTAACACAGACAAGTAGGTGCCTTGCCTTTTGTACCTATTAATTTGAACTGTAGAGGGTCTTACATGAAGACCAGCAGGGGAAAATTCTTTGCTCATTTTAAGCTAACTACAAGTTATTAACACTGGTTTTACCTTCCCTCTTCCCCTTGGACAGGCAGATCGTGTGTAGATGGACAGGCAAATATGAGCATCCCTTTCTGAGCATGCATAAATAATAATTCTTCACCCAGTTGCTAAGTACCTTCTACCTACTGAATAATAAAAAGCCCAAATCAATTTAAAATCAAGTTTTCATTTATCTAAGCACCAAAATCATTTAAAATTGTGTGTTTCATTTCAAAGACCTGCAGATATGTGCTGTACACAATATATTGCAAAACTCACTGAAGTAAACTCATTGGTGTTGTTTAACTGGGCAGGCAGCCCAGCACCACACAGCTGTTGACTCACACCCCACTGTGGGATGAGGGAGAAGATCAGGAAAAAAGATAAATTGCATGAGTTGAGATAAAGACAGTTTAATAGGACAGAAACAGAAGGGAAAATCGTAATGAAGGAATGCACAAAATAAGCGATGTATAACAACTGCTCATCACCTGCCAACCAGTGCTCAGCCAGTCCCTGAGCAGTATTAGCCATCTGCCCCCGACCATCATCCCCACCAGCCAACTCCCCCAGCTCTTACTGCTGACCATGACATTACACGGCACGGCGCATCCCTTTGGTCAGCTGGGGCCAGCCATCCTGGCTGTGTCCCCTCCCAGCCTCTTGTGCACCTCTCGCCTCCTGGCTGCCAGGAGAGCACAAGAAGCAGAAAAGTTCTTCACTCTGTGGAAGCACTGCTCTGCAACAGCTAAAACATTGATGAGTTATCAGCATTATTTTTCTCCTAAATCCAAGACACGGCACCATAGCAGCCACTATGAAGAAAACGAACTCTATCCCAGCTGAGACCAGGACAGGTGTGCCCACAGTCAGATGTTTATTCAGGCAACTAAAACAAACATATAAACCATGTTCAAATCAGTTTTAGGAACCAGTGTCAAGTCATCACCATTTAGCGCATTACTACTATTCACCAGTGCTGTGGTTTAACCTGGCAGCGGCTGAACACCATGCAGCCCTTTGCTCATTCCCCCTCCTCCTAGCGAGCCATGGGAGAGAATGAGAAAAAAAGGAGAGCTCACAGTTTGAGATAAAAAAAAAACTTACTAAGAAAGAAAAGGAAGAAAAAATAATGACAATCTTATATACACACACACACAACAAGGGATGCACAAACCAAATGCTGACCACCCGCCATCTGATGCCCAGCCAGTCACTGAGCCAGAGGCTGCTCCCTTGGCCAACTCCCCACAGTTTTATAGTTTTTTCACATGATGCCATATGGTATGGAATTTCCGTTTGGCCAGTTTGAGTCAGCTGTCTGTTTCTGTCCCCTTTCAGCTCCATGTGTTCCCCCAGCCCTTTGCTGGCAAGACAGTATGCGATCCTTGCCTTTGTGCAGCACTGCTCAGCAGCAACTAAAACATCAGCATGTTATCCACATTGTTTCTTTCCTAAAGCCAAAACACAGCATCATAGCAGACACCATGAGGAAAAACAACTTCTGCTCCGACTAAAACTAAGACAACCACCTGAGGTACAGTAACTACAGCTGTGCTTGAATAGCGTGATGAACATAAGATACAACGCATTAGCGTGCACCTCTGCATTTTACTCACACCTGCTGCAGGCTGAATAGCGGCCACACTGTCAGATACCGAGGTTCAGCTGCTGTACCCCAACATCTTCCTGTGCCTGAGCTTTGGCAGGTACAAGCTCCCTTCGAGCACAAACTAAACAGCTCTGATTCTCTCATCCTTTTCAACTAAGACTGTTTAATCTCTTTTGGCTGATGTGACTGGTGCCTAAAAAGGGTTACAGTCCATAATCAAGACTCCTGCTGCTCAGATGTGCATCCAAACTTATTTGAAAGTAACATTCAGATTGGACTGCTCTTCCTCTCTGACTTCTTCAAGAAAAGAAAGCTTTCCATTTTGGTGAAAAAGATGCAGTCAACCAAAAGAGAGTTTGATTCTTCTCACTTATTATTTCTATTATATATTTTTAATAATATTGACTGAAAGATTACAGAAGCATGCTTCTTTTTATTTTCTGTTATTATTTTTTAAACTGCACTTCAATTATCCTTTGGCTCATGTGGATGTTTCACAGGTGAGAGCAGTTCTTAACAGCAAGTGCACTTGTAAAGTCCTAAAAAGCAGCAGGACTCCGAGGCTTTTCTAGCATCTGCAGTTGTACCTAACCAGTTTAAAATGATTACAAATACTGTTTTTTTGATTAGTTTCCCTACCCTTCGTAGAGGAAAACAGGCTCTAATCACTACTTGAAAAGTAAACAGCAGTGCTGTTCTCTAGAAGCCATAACAGGAAAAGAAAAGGGGAAAACCAAAGGGAAAAAGGGGAAAAACAAAAGGAGGATAAGAACGGCATAACCATTAATTAGCATTACCTCAGTGCTTTAATCGCACGCTACCCATAGCTCATTTTTTTAACAAGACTTCACAGCAACATTGGTGTAATTATGTTCAGCATCTAACAGGAGAGAAAGATTCCTCTGTCTGTAAGACTAAAGCATGACAATTTCTTTTTATAATAAATGTGTGGTGTGGGAGAAACAATCCACCTAACTCCTAAGTGAACAGGAGAAGCAAACTAGTGGAAGGACCTCACATCACATTTAGAGTTTCCAAATGAGAAAACAGAAGCAGTACAGAAATACCAAATGTGATTTGGAGAGCAAAAGGGAACAGTTCAGTAGGTGCTTTTTTGATTCAGAGAGCTTGCTGGCAGATGCAGTAATATGGGATACTTCAATGTGAAAGACGACAAAAACACCGTATACTTCACAGAGTTCTTCCTAATCTTTGTTTAGGAAAGAAGACAGAATCCTTCTCTAGTAGTTAAATTTTATTACTTACTGAAGGATCTACTTGATCGTTTGTTACTCCCCTCAGGACAATCTTCAGTGGATGTTTCATGAAAGGTGCCAAGCAGAGCAGACTTTCCAAGTAGTAGCCGATACCTCGGCTGGGGCTGCAGTCATGGTCCAACGAGCCCCCATACAGAAGACCAGGCTGATAGTATAAGGTGGTACCTGGGGAAGAAGCCAGTGAAGAAAAAAATGAAATCAGAGCAATGTCAGCACACTAGCCATTACTGCAGCATAAAGACACTTTGCGATGATCTGAACGAGCACACCGGGGACAACAGAATTCATAAAAGATGGGCAGCACTACCACTGCACTGCTTCGATGTCTACAGTTAGTAAAAGGCTCACGGCAGACGACCATCTGTCTTGCACATAATTTCTCCTCCTTTCCCTTCCTCCTCCAAAACCAAGGAATTCTTAGCAATCTTCAAAATGCTGAAACAAGAAACTACCACCCTTTACAGAAGCTAAGTT
This sequence comes from Penelope pileata, assembly GCA_013396635.1. NCBI lineage: Eukaryota > Metazoa > Chordata > Aves > Galliformes > Cracidae > Penelope > Penelope pileata. The sequence goes on from WBMW01005333.1 coordinate 820,482, forward strand.
TTCAACAGAACATCAGACCCTTGGTGTCTCAGGATATCCAGTGATGGGTCATCTGCTTTACTGACCAACCAGACCTTAAAATCCCCTGTAATGCAGAGAGGAAAAGAACCTTCTGCACAGGATGCTTCCTGCTGAAACTAACTCCTCTTGGGGCATGTCTACGCAAGCACAAATCTTATCTTCTACAAAATCCATTCTGGTCCAGAGTGGCTTTCTACTGCTAGCAGATCCTATATACCAAACAAAATGTTACTCTTCAGTCTTGGGCAACACACTTTCCCTAACACACCGCACTGCAGTGGAAGCGTGATCTTTCATGCAATCCACCACTAGAAAGCTTCTCTGCTTGGTGATTACTGACCTACCCAGTCAACGCCACCTACACCCCTATCTGTCAAGCTGCACCTTTTACTTCACTGCACCAAGTGATACAGGCAGGAAGACTGGAACAGAGGAAGAAGAGAAAATAGGTCTCACCTGTTTGGTTTATCTCAATCCGAGAGCCATTGGTCACTTTGTCAATGAGGCGAATAAAACTTGCTTCAAAGTCTGAGGAGTAGAACAAAGAAATAACTTTAAAGTTACTTAAGTTCATTCCTGAAAACAATAAGAAATTTCAACATGCCACACACAATACTTATGTATTTTCCCTTTCGTGACTCTGCCTTGAGGACAGTAAGGCTACCCTCACTCTTCAGCTTGTAGTTGAATTCTGTCATGTAAGAACTGGTCATCTAGTATAAGAACAGCAGCATTCATTTATGTTTCCATGCTCACAGGCATCTCAGATCAGCTCAGACACACACAGCGGGGACTGCTGGACTATATACATAGCTCTCCCTGGCACACAGCAAGGGGAGAGCAAGTGACAGAAGTTGGTACATCGATCACGGAGGTCCAAGTGACCACTCAAGCCCGGGATAAAGCCTTTGACAATTTATATGTTGCGCACTACACAGGTAACGTTTGCACATATGCACAAATCCCAGCCAACAGGCCCCTGTGCAGGTAAGTGCAGTGAGCTCACAACAACTTCTGTAAAGTGGTAGTTCAAAGCTGGCGTGAAGTGGCACTGCAGCACAGCTGTTCCAAAACACGGGCACCGTGAGCTATCTGGAGACCTTCCAGCTCTCCATTCACAGAACTACAGACGACCTCGCTAAGACTGGAGCGAGTCTTCCCACCGTCACCTCTCTTTTGGCTTACAGCACACACTACAGCAGCCTTCGTGGAGCTGATGAGTTTCTCCTGTTCACGCAGATTCCTGCTGAAAGGTTTGGGAAAGACTGGGCACACAGAAGCGCTGGTGTTCTGGTATTTTGGGACCGCAGGCTGGTACGGGCTTAGCGAGGAAGTAGACCTGAATTGCGCGGAGCTCACAGACCAGCCGGTTTGAGGAGTGCTGCACAGCGGTCGGCAGGCTGCAGGGTCACTGCTGAGGAAGCTCTGTGTTGCTTCCTGAGCAGCACTGTTTTTTACTTCCCATACAAGCTCTTAGGACACTACTGATGAACAAACCAAAGAGCGATGTGCAGAAATCTCAGCCCGTTAACACAGCGCTGCCTCTGCGCTCTGTGAGGAGCTCTGAGCGGAACGGGGCTCTCCCAGCGCAGGAGCGCATCCCTGCGAGCTGGCGCCCGGCCCGCGGGGGCGGGAGGCGGCCCCGGGCCATAGAGCCGAGAGAAGCACAAACGCGGCAAACCCTCACCGCCGCCCACCCCCGGCTGCGATGCCATCCCCTGGGAGCCGAACCGCTCGGCCCGAGAGCACGGGGACACTTCGGCAGCCCCGGAGAAGAACGCTGAGCAGCGCGTACCCGCGGCTCCAGCCAGCGCCGGGGCCCCGCGGCGCGGCTCCTCGCGTCCCTCCGGTCCCTCCCGGCCCCACCGCCCCGCCGAGGCCCGGCCCAGCCCCACGCCGCCGGGACCCCGCTTACCGCGCAGCCCGGGGTCCTCCTCCTTGGCGCGGATCTTGCGGATTTTCAGCGGCCGCCCGCTGAGCGTGGCCAGCACCAGCCGCTGCCGCAGAAAGTTGCACCCCGCGTAGCTGAGGCACTGCGCGCCG
>WBMW01005334.1:0-26873 GCA_013396635.1 Penelope pileata
CCCCCCACCCCGCCCCGGCCGCGGGCAGCACCCCGGGACCACCCCTCCCTGCCAGGGGGAAGCAGCGCATCCTTGGAAGAAACTTCACGAAGGTCAAGAGAGGGACTGTGACAGAACAGCCTGACAAACACATCTCCCAAAGTCCTTGGGCCCGATAATGTATGTCCCGTGCAATGTTGACACTGGTGATCCACCAAAGATCAGGTTAACAAGTTTGACGTTGGTGACAGCGTGATTTGTTCAGCGCTGGCTCTGAATTCATAGAGCGCGTGGCCTTCGGTGATAAACTATGGCACCCGGCGCACGAGGCTGTGGCAGTTGTCACCAGCCGGAGCCCGGAGATGAAAAGGAAGCGGAGCTCTAATCAAAACCCAGTGGTCAGCAGAGGTTCAGCTGGAAATTAAAAGGCGCTGGTACTTTTCCCACCGCAGGCGGCCCCAGCCCCCGCCTGGTGCTGGGGATGGACAAACCCAACCCCGCGGGTGTGCTGCCCGCTGCCACCTCCCCAGGCACCCAACACCGACCTTCGGGGCCCCTCAGGGGAATAAATCTGTGCAGTGCGGGGCAAAGGCGCTCGAGCTGCACCACTGGGAGGAGGAGTGCTGTAAATAAGCAAAATTAACACTGGAGGGGGCAGGGGAGGAGCGGGGCAGCACCACTCACACTAGGACGCAACGGCCCCTGAACGGAGCTGGGCAGGAGTGGGCACGGGGCTGCAGTGGTGCTGGGGTCTGGGACGTAGCTGCCCCGCAGCCGCCCCACAGCCATCCTGTAATGACCCCACAGCCATCCCATAACCACTCTGCAGCCATCCCACAGCCCACAGCCCCACAGTGGCAAAGGGGCAGCCACGGAGGTGCTTGGGCCAGGCCTGGGGCTGGCAGCAGCAGGAGCAGCGCCCAGGCTGATGCAGAGGGGCCCTCTCCCCAGCTCTGCTCCAGGCTCTGAGCCCTCCCTGCAGAGCACATCTGGCTTCCTCCTGTGCTGGCTCCGGCAGTGCTGGGAAGAGGAGCACAGCTCTCCTGGTGGGACAGAGCATCTGCAGCGATGTCCAGGGACGGGTGGCTGCTGGAGCAATTGCTGTCTCCTCCCCTTGCCCCCTGCTCACTGCCTGCACCCACAATGCCCGGGGAAGGGGCTGCGACCCCCAGCTGGAGCAAACCCTCCCCACCTGTGTGCAGCCCTGGGGGAGCTCAGGACGGCCCCAGGTGAGGCTGAAGGCGCTCAGTGCTGCTCTGCAGTCTGACACCTTCATCGTGCTGCTGGAGGGGCTGCTGCAGGCACAGCACCCACAGATCGTAGAGAGCCCCAGGACGGGCCCCACCGCCCGCTCAGTGCTCGGCACATGGGCCTTGATGTGCCCCCACCGTGCACAGACACGGAACCAGGAGAAGCAGCGCTCAGCACTCACCTCGCACCCACCTCAGTGACAGGGAAGGTCCCAAGGGTCCCTGCAGTCTCCGCAGCTGCTGTGAGGGCTCCTGGGTGCGTTCTCTCTCTCAGCCCATCCCTCCCACCTTGGCTGCCCCCCACTGCCCCATCACCCATCCCAGTGCCCAGCTCTCAGGGGCTGCTTTAAGAACGGGTGGGCTCATGTCCCCTGAGCCCTGGCAGCACTGAGATGCCTCCCAGGGCAGCGCCAGTCCCATGCCGGCCCCCAGTGCCCGGGGCAGCTGCTCTCCGAGGCAGAGGACGAAAGCAAACGGCAGCGGTGTGGAACAATTCACATTTATTAGTTCATACAGCTAACACTCGCTAAACATGCGTTCAACACTTATTGGTCACATTTCCACAGGTAGTCAAGTCACAGGGCGGAGCGGGGCTCCGGCGGCTGCGAGCAGCGTGCCATGCAGGCGACATCCCGCCTCCCTGATTCGCACAAGGGATCGTGGGAAAAACGCAGCGTGCCGCCAGCAGACACCACACCACGGCCGGGAACATCGCGGCAGGCCCGAAGGACTGGGACCAACCCGGCTCGGGAAGCGCCCCACGAGCCAGGACACGGGGCTCCGCGGCCACAAAGTGCAGCCTGCCCCGCGCACCCCCAGAGCCGCGCTGCAGGAGCCGCACCCTGCACTGCCCAGGAGGGAACGCGGAGCTCAGCCCCATGCAGCTTCGGCCCCACAACCACGGGGTTGCACCCAGCACCCGCGGGCCGGGGCTGTGCAGTCACTGCCCCCATCACCCAGCAGCAGGGCAGCAACCAGACGCACCCGGCTCTGCACCAGCACCCAACGCTGCGGCATTTTGTTTTTCACACAATCCCTTTGAGATGATAAACAGGATGTCACACGAGGTAGTTTTGTCATGGAAATTGAGTCAATAATGTTATCAACTATTACAAGACATTTTATAAATTGAAAGAAAACAATGAATCACAAAAGGCTTTGTTGAGGTTGATCGTCATCTGGTTTCAATTTCTGTTTCTTTCTGCCCTCGGGGGCATTTCCTCCACTGAACCACGTTGCTTCTTTCATAGACTTGTTAGAGGTCAACTGCACAGCACCCCTGAGTCTGAGGGAGCCCACGCCCCGGGGAGCGGCACCAACTGCCAACCAAAATGCTCAAATTCATCGGGAACAAATCTCCGGTAGGCACGGGGCTGCCGGACTCTGTCGTACCAATGCCCATGTTTAGCTCTTCCATGAGCATTCAAACACATCTAACACCGGGGGCAAAGGGATGGGGTCCATCGGTTGGACTTGGTGATCTTAGAGGTCTTTTCCAACCTAAACAATTCCATGGCCCTACGACCTGCACGCTGCTTGGAACAGGGAAACACGGAGCCGTGTCCCACCGCAGCAGCCGACGCGCCCGCGGGGACGGCACGTGGCACTCGGCCACGCACGGGGCCGGGCGAGCGGGGCAGGCAGCAAACCTGCCAGCAGCAAACGCAGGGTTGTGCCCCCAAAACCTGCGGCGGGGGCTTCGTTCAGATCTCAGAGCCCTCCAGACCCGTCATGAAAGAAGCAACCGTTGCAACATCAACACCGGGGTTTCTCTGGGTCACATTTTAAATACTTATCCCTGAGCTGCTGTGCATTGCAAACAACACACTGAGAACCCAGAGAAACGGCACGGCTTGATCCTGACACCGTATGCGTCGCCCCCGATTCACACATCACCTACAACTTAAAAATTAGCTTCACACTTAAACTAGTTCCCCACGTTTCCCCCTTTCTCCTGCCGTCTACGTGGCAGGGATGATTGCCGCTTATCATCCTGAGAAATACAGAAATAACAACATTTCCACAGACACCAAGCTTCATAGCTTCAAATCAAAACCGAGAAAGAAGAAAGAACGGTAAATAGCGCACATTCACAGGAGAATTTTTTTTTTTGTAGTTTCAAAAAAACGTAATAAAAAGAAAATTCAAGTTTTTTGTTTAAAAAGGTTGGTTTGAAGGACAAGACTTCACACCGTGAAGCTGAGCTGGCTGCAGCCCTGCCCTGCGCAGAAGAGCCCTGAGCACGGCGGCAGCTCGGGGCTGGGCACGCAGCCGGCGCGGCGCAGAGCCGCCCACCGTCGGGACACGGCTCGCTCCATTTGGGCCCAACGTGGCAGCGGGCTACAAAAGCTCAGAGTTTAAGACCTACAGAAAATGCCAGAGCTACACCTGGCTCCCCAAAGCACGCAGGGTAGGCCAGCAAGCTGGGAAAGCTGGCAGCCACCAGCACAGCCAGCACAGAACGCGCTGCTGGCACCTGGTGGGCAAGGCTCCGCTCCTGGGACAGAAGCCTGACCCAAAGGCGAGCAGGGGAAGGAAATCCAGTGGCTTCAAGGATCTTTCGTTCCAGTCCGGGTGCCTTGCCACCTGAGCTGAGACTCATCCCCATCACCTGCAGCAGCAGTTTCTGCTCTGCTCTCTACGCTGGGTGATGAGCTGCACGCTGTAAAACAGCAGCGAAGACACCGAGGCAGAGCTCCTCCGAGCAGGCAAGCCCGAGCATTTCAAATTTATGTCCCAAATCTCTGTTCGGATTAAAAGTAACTCTTCAGCTTTCTATTTGCACAAATGCTATGAAGGAGAGGAGGGGGTCAGTCAGCCAATTTATCTTTCAAATCGGGGATAAAAATTGACTTGTCATGGCAGAAAATTCTACCAAAGACTATTATTGTTGATTGATTCCTCTATGACAGAAGGTCAGATAAGCAACAGCAGATAGATACCAAAGATAATGAACTTCCCCCTACTAGCATTAAGCACAAATAAAATATGAGTCCCTGTAAACCGAACGTTACGTGAAGAATGGAACAAAAATTCCAACCTTTCCAGGGTGTCCTTCAAACCAAATTCACAAATACATCTAGTGACTGACCTAATGTCTCTACGATTCTAGCTACATCCCTACCTTCTCATAATACCTGAGTTTGCAATGCAACACATTCACTTTACCCTGTTTAAAAAACACAAGTCGTTAGAGGACTCGGTGCAGAAGATATAACGACTGCCCAGTGAGTTACATTCTGGTTTGGTACATCAGCTTCTCCCTTACCTGTCAGTTTAGTAAGGCTTTTCCACTCCCTACAACACACCTGTAATTTGTTAATGGACACTGCTGCCAACCAGCCTTTAGAAAATTTGGTTTATACAACAGAAAGGACAACAGTTGTCCACTCATCACCATACATGAATGCGGGGCTTTTGGTGCTGGTGGTACAGCGTGAGTCTAGGGAGTATTTTGGATAAACTCAGAATAACAAATAGATTATTTTTGTTGGGTATTTGGCAATAAGATGACAGCTTTTATGTACACTTATTAAAACTAACTCTCATTCGTCAGCAGATTATAAGAATTCAGTCACTGTAGAATAAAATTACTCCTATGCAATTTCACAATTCTTTGAGTGTATAAAACAGCAAGCCAGCAGTTAACCCGTAATAAAAAGATCATACCACGCTATTTGGAAATTAAAGTTAAAAGCTGAGAAATATTTTCTAACTTACAAACAGATATACTAAAATCTTCCCATTTACACTTGAGGTATACGATGTATGCAGAAGGCCTTCCTGAGAAATATGTGCTTGTCTCATTTTACAATCAGAAAGTAAATGAGATTTACAGAACCAACTTCGGATTTGTGAAGCTCTGTCAAACTGAACTGCTGCTGGTCCCAGCAGCTGTTACCCGTAACATCATCTTTAAATAATGAAAAATGAGCAGCTAGTGGACTTTTAGAAAAGGGGAACCGTCAGGCTGGAAGATTCCCAAGCAGAATTACAGAGGACGCAACGCTGCCTTGGGTCTGCTGCTGGGCAGCAGCACGTCCCCGAGGAGCAGCGCCGGGGAGCGCCCGGGGTCTCCTGCAGACGAGCAGCCGGGACCTGGCGCACGGCATCGCTGCTGGCCACCCAGAGATGGGCCACGCCAGGGGGTCACGAGGGCTCCTGGGCTGCAACTGAAGGAGCATCCTCTGGGACGCAGGGGAAGGAAAGACAACTTTGGTGAACACTTTTCTCCCATTCACCATCACATTCATTTTCATCTAATAGCAGCTCCAGTACTTCTGAGGAGTACTTACTTTGTGCCACACACAGCTGTCACCAGGACAAGACAGAAAGGGAGCAACAGCTTCCTCCTACCCTGAAGGAACAGAAGTTGTTTCTCAAAGCATTTTAAAAACAGCACTCAAAACTTCGTTACCTACAGATCACACGGAAGGACACAGGGAAGGAAGTCCAGCCAGGGAGAGATGGCTGCCTACAACAATGGCTGGGTCCTCCCAAGTCAATGAAGGAAATCAGAACCAGTACCTCCCCTCCCCACCACGGGAAGGATGCCATGAGATCACCCATGAGATACCCAAACTGAGATCAACACCAGGCCTAGGAACTGCTCAGACAGCTAACCGGCTGGTGTTGAACCATTTCTCCATGCAGTGGAGTGGTGTGGAGGTTGCTAGATGGCAAATCCAAGCCTTGCCACATCTGGGACAAACAGCTCACCAGGTACTGTACTCATACCAACTTCTCCTGGTGAGAAGGGATTCCACTAAGCAGTAGAACTGCCCTGGCAGGATACAACTATGGATCATGCACTACCCAAGTCCAGCAGAGAAAGCCATGCCAAAGGAGTCCCTTGTCACCTTTAGGCAGGTTACATGTAACCACAGGGTAAGTTAGCTGCTCCCAGAACGAGCTGCTTCTGGTGGCTGCCAGGCAGAAGTCTCCTCAGCAGTCAGATATCACCTTGGGGGAATATATTAAAAGGGGCAATCCTGCCTCTTCTCTCAGGTTTTTCCTGTTTTTATGAACCTAAAATGGATGTTAAGGAAGTGATCAGAAATTACTTGCAGTTCTATCAACCTTGCTGGTGTAATGGTGGGAGCCTGCTAGGAACTGCAACAGCAAAACTTCAACTGAACGGAAAGGAGCTGCAGCAGCAGTGGCAGACCAGCTGCTGGGGCAGGGGAAGGAGGGCAGCTTGCACTCCTGCAGCTCCAGCAGGGAACGGGGCCGCCTGGCTTGGGAGCCCCGCAGTCCTGGTGGCAGAATTCAAGGAAACCACAGGCACCACCACCTGCATCTGAAAGCTGCCAGAGGGAAACAGGCTGTCTAGATAGACTTTTCCTTCTTCTCCGCTCCCTGTCTTGTCTTCTTTTTTTTTTTTTTTTTGATTTTTTAAACAAAAAAAAAAAAAGCTTGGCACTTCTCTAACACCCACTTTTCCAAAATTGTCCACCTGGGATATTAACAGCTCTGTCAGTGAGGTGAGGCAGTTTGCACTCTATGACAAACGCTTCTGGATACAAACCATGGAAAGAGCAGTGTGCGAACAGCATCTTCTCCTTGAGGTAGTCTTAGTCATCTCAGCCCCCAGCCCCGAAATATAAAAGAACTAACCCTAACAAACACTGTCACATTAAACATCTTCACATTCTGTAAACTGCTGGAGAATGCATCTGCTGCATTCGTACAGAACCATGTGCATCGTGTTGAAGATCATACATTCAACTCTGTCGTGAAATAAATATATAGGAAAAAGAGTAAAAAAACAAAAACAAACACAAAAGATTCTTGCTACAATGGCAGGGACACCCATTGCCCTGTCTCAGCACTTCCCTCCTGCCTTGATCACGTTCCCCCTTCCTCTCGAGGTGAGCCCGCTCCCTGCCTGAGGCACAGAGTAAGGCACGGGTCGGGGGCAAGCTGGGCTCACTCTTTGCTCACACTTGTCTTGCAGGAATGTAGAACGGCCTTAAAAAGGAGAGGCAGCTGCTCCAGCGGGACATTCACCATTTTTCCTGTTGAGAAAAAGATCAGAATTAGCAGCCATTCCTGAATCAGATTTCCGAGAGACACCTAAGCCAGCTCCGCTGACGATGGTTTTACCTTGAACCTCTCAGAGAAACAGTTAATCATCCCACAGCTACATTAGACATTTGATACCCATTTGGACACAACAGGATTTATTATTTACTGAAACGAAAGCTAAATAAATGGGCAAAGTCAGATCAAAATGATTTCTCCACAATGGAGCAGTATTTATAGAAACTGGGAAAGACTAAATCCTGTCTCTCCTCAAACTCCCTTGCTGGTCTCAGTGAGTAAATTATGTGAGCTGTTATGTGATTATTATCTGGTTTGTTACAACAGGGTAGGATGAAGCGTACGGGGCCTTGACACATGGAGACAAGTATCTTCCTTTACCCTAACACTTGGGAACAAACAATGTCCTAATAACACCAGACCCTGCTGATCTAATTAGTGACCCAGCTGAACTAGAGCATTCACCTGCAGGTCTCAGAGGTGCCAGTGCCCAGTGGAGCTGCAGCCCGGGGTTACCCTGCAGCCCTGCTGCTGCCCTGCTCGCCCCGAGCTCCGCCAGCAGCACGTTGATTTCACCATTTGCAAATTATGGCAGTGGGAGAAGAGCTCAGAAGTTACCTGCAATGTATCGTATCTCTGGCAAACACATCATCAGATCCGGGAAACGGTTGGGCTGGTGGGGGTATTTGTACTCCGTGAAATCCTGGCAGACGTACCAGTAGCGCTTATTCAGCTGCTCCAGTTGGGATGCATTGGTCAGACCCCTGATGTCTGAAAGCAAATATGGTTAGAGTCATGAAAACATGATGAAAACAACCGAGAACAGCAGCAGGTTACACTCGGTGCCATTTCTTCAGGAAGGACAGACTCATTTCTAAAACTCTAAGCTGGGTCTCCAAGTGTCCAGTCACCCAGACCAAGCCTTCGCCCCTCTCCCGGTGCACCTGCACCCAGGTGTGCTGGGACACAGCACTTCCTGCCACACGGACCTGGATGGGAGCAGGGGAAGCCCTAACCTGCTCATCCCCAGAGCTCACTGAGCTCTCCTGCAGGTAACAGCTCGAGCAACCTTAAATTCCTGCCTGGCTTCTGCAAGCAGCTGCGTCTCAAGGTTCAGTCCTCACAGCGGATCCAGTGTAACTGGGACAGAAACATGGTGACTTCAGCTGCATCACCTCAGTGGAGGAAAGCGCTCAACTCCATAACTCAAGGCATCATCATATTTCTCCCATCTGCTTAGGAACTATGTCAGATGAGCTTTATGAACTTGTCAAGCTCTTGTTTTAAAATTCAGCTTTGCCAATGTCAGGCAACGAGCGCAAAGGAAAAATGGACATTTCCAAGCCATCGACATGGCAGGAAGTCCCTCTGCCACCTTTCAGCATGATCAATGACATTTGCACGCTGCTGGGTGTCCTGGGAGGGATCCAATGCGGTCGGAATACGGAAACTGCGCGACCCTCGCTGCGGGCTCAGTCGTGTGAGACAATATGACGGAAGAGGCATTTATCTACTGCCCAAAAGCTGACTTTTAAAAATAATTTTCAGGTATTTCACATAAAAAATTGTGAACTTCAACTAAAAATAAAAGAAGACAGGAAGTTAATGAAAATACATGTTGGAAAACAATGGAGACAGCTAAAGAAGTGCATTATCCAGTGTCAGGAAACTGCCCAGGGAAGCAAACCGGAATCTCAGCCCGGGCACACATTGAAGTGTCAGCACTATCTGCTGGTGAAAACGAGTGGGGGAGGAGGGAGTTTGCAGCACATTTTACAGGCTGCAACTATCTTTCACAGTACAAAAGACCCTGGGGACATTGACTTCCAAAATTACAGCTGAACACCATCTATTAAGCATTTGCCTCTCCATGGTTTGCTTCATTTATGCACACAGAATGTAAAGAAATGTCCCAAGAGGCTCCATGGCCATGGAATTGCAACAACCAACTACTGGAAAGGGAATCACAACAAACCCATTGATTCCAAACTATTTCAGTCCACTGCATCTGTTAGAAAATGACCAGGATCTCCTCACACGTTGAAGAATTAATCTGCGTTTCATTTTGCATTGACTGTATCAAAGATCTCCAAGGGTCTTGCAACAGACTGGACCACCAGCTTTAACACGCTGGCTAACCAACAGGAGGATACAGCTCCTCATTAGGCAGAATGCATTGCCTGCACATAAATGCTTCATTCATGAACACATCTCACTTTCAGGAGCTAGCATTAGGCATAGGAAAATATACTGACAAAGAATCTATATAGTAGGAAGCCAAGTAGGTGACCTAAGCATAAATCCTGAAGGTAAATATTTCAAAGAGTACGAAAAGCTCTAAAAAAGGGAGGATCAGTTTTACAAAGCCACCCCTTTCCAGCAGAAGAATCAACAAACACACTTTTAGTCTGGAATCTGTGAATGACTGGTGTGCAAATAACCAATACTTTGGAAAAAAATGTCATGCAAATTAACTGCTAATTTGCCTAAAGAGCTACCTACACCAATGCCACTTTCAGCTGACTGGTGGAAAGTCCGTTAGCAGCTGGTAAGTGATCAGTCATCCGAATGTTCTCTAGAAAAATGTCACCAGTCTCTGCTACGTTCCTGTGTAACGTTACATGTACACCTTACATACATTCCAACCATACGTACAGCACATGTACCGTCCTTGTGTCTACATGGAAAGGCAATAACAACAACAACACAAAAGCATTCTATTCACTTCCAGAACTTCCTCGTGCAGGTGTCTGCTGTCTGCACAACATGAGGGTTTTCAGAGCTCACAGCTATCCTTGGGTTTCAGAATCCTTCCTCCCATTTTTCAGCAGGGAAGCAAAAACTATTCAGATTGTTTCAGACAGTTTCTCCAGCAGGACCGATTCCCTTTCTTTGTTGACTCACCTTGATTTAGGAAGTTAATGGCTTTCATGCACGCGTACTCCTCGTTGCTGACCTTCAGCTGGTTGAATTTGCGAAAGAGGTAGATCAGCCGCTCCATCACCTCCATCCCCTCTTCACTGAATCTGGAGAAGAGATCACACATCAACGTATTCAGGACAGGGCACACAAGGAAGGCAAGGAGCTTATTTTAATACCTTCAGAGATTCAGGGCTCATTGTTTATATTGTGCCCTTGATAAATGCACATTGAGACCCAGCCACAGAACCACTGCTGCCAGCGGGGCTGCCACGGGCCCACCGCCGGGACCCAGAGCCCCCACCTGCACCAGCCCTGGGCAGCTCTCACCACGCACAAGGTGAATTCATTTCTGCATGCACGTCGCTTGCATTCAGAGCGCTCCCAGCTCAGCACAGCCACACTGCTTCATGTCAGCACAGCACAGAGAGCAGACGGGGCTGTTTGTCACACAGCACTGCTCAGGGCCAGCAGGTGAGCAGCAGATACGGGCCCGTGTGGGAGCCCAGCGCTGAGCGCACGATAACGCACATCCACGGAGCTTCAGAAACAGGAGGGGGATGAGATGTTTTCAAGAAAACCATCAGCTTCAGGCATGGCAAGTCTGCTGAAAACAAGTTGCAGGCTTCTCCCTCAGCTCCCACCCCGGCCGAGAGAAGCCAGGAACTGAGGGCTGGCAGAGGGCACCCCGATGCACAGGGTGCACAGGATTCTGCAGGTGCAGAACCAAGCCCCATGCTGGCTCCAGAGGAGGACAGGCCCTGCAGCACAGCAGCAGCCAGAGGCAGAAGCAGCGAGCTGTAGGGCTGCTCCCAGCGCCTGCAGGCGCTGTCCCACGTGTGCAAATGGCCAGTGCTGGCCTCTCCCGAGTGCCTCTCACTGCGACACCACCGGCTTCAGAGAAACTGCCCTGCACAAACCCCCAGAAGTGGGACAGAAGTGTTTCGGCAAGCTCCAGCTGCGCTCCAGCACTGTACAGCACAAAGAATAAGAGCGCAGCCAGAGAGTCAGCTCTGAATAGAACGAAAATAGAATCCTTTTCACTGAATAACACCTTATTTTGGCATGTGTGTTTGTTTACTTCAAAGTTATTTGTAAAATGCATGGTGGAGGTTGGCCTCAGAGAAGTGAAAACAAGCTATCTGAACTTCGGGTCAGTTCTTCAGGAAAGCAATATTGTAAGCGATGAAAGCCTTGCCGGCTAATCTAAAGTTGTACAAGTTTTCTTGTTCTCAAGTTGACATTAAAAATCTTGCAGGTGCAAGATTGCAAAGCTCAAGAAGTTAATGAGCACAAAGACCACTCAGTTGACTGCGGGGTTTAATTGTTTTTATAGCATGCACATTTTTACCAGCCACTCATCACTTCATAAATCCAGGAGAGCTCTTCTCTCATTCCTGCAGTTGAACTGTCTTAGTTTTCCACGCATACTTTCCTCCCCCTTTCAAACAAAGCTGTTCTGTTTTTCACAGCCCTATTTCTTGCTGAGGACCGACTCCTCCACACGCGCTTCCTCGCGGTTTACACCAGGCGAGCTGCTGGCTATGGGTTATCAGGATCAGCTGGAAGAGGGGGAAGAGAAGCACTATCGGGAGAGTGCTGGGGGAGGTCAGGAATACATTCATTTCATATTCATCTACAGAAAAACAGCACAATAAAAGAAAACATTTGATCTAGGACACCAAGAGAACATTCAGCACGCTGCTAGAGCAGATTAAGATATAGGAGCTCATCCTATGCATTCATTCGTCACCTACACAAGCATTTACATTGCTCCTGTCACTTTGCTAAATACTGGAATTAACCCCACGTGCCAGACCAGCACAGCTCACAGCAATTTCTTTCTGTCGGCCATGAGACAGAACTTCATTTTGCAATGATCATTAATCAGTGCTGGAGTGCTCCAAGGGAACTGCAGCTCTCCAAGAAAGCCCCCAAGGCAGACCCCTCTCTTTAGGAGCTCCCTCACAAACCTGAAGGAAGGAGCTTTTCAGCAGCGTGCATCCCCCGCCGTGTGCGGGCAGCCACGCTGGGGACAAGCTGCCACAAAGCACAGAGGCTGGGGGGGCACACAGCTCGCCCCTCATCTGTGCAGCTCCCGCGAATGGCTTTCGGTGTACGTTTTCCCATTTTCCCTAATGACAATTAGCGACACTTGAAAAGCTAAATCAGAAGAAGAGACTGCCACAGCATTCCGCTCCTAAGAACACCTATTTTCACCCATGTGCACGGATCTTCTCTGAAGGACTGTTGAGGCTACCGGCTTTGAATCGCCGTTTCTGAAGGGCGAGGAGTCCTCCTTTGTCTTGCTTTCTTACCTCTCGCTCGTATTTATCACAAACCCAAAATGAAACACACGCTTCTCTCTCGAGGCTCTGACCAGGACAGCACGAACAAAAGGAAGGATGAATACAGGAACAAGTGTTATTGTGTGTCTCTCTGACCCGCGCTGCTCCCCGCAGGAGCAGCACAGATGCGGGCTGAATGGCCGGGCTGAGCGGCAGCACGGGGACCTGCCCAGGGAACGGGGCACCTGGGGCCAGCCCTCGCCTCCCCCGGCCCTCAGCAAGTCAGCCTGATGCACAAAGGAACCTCAAGAAACCGCCCGGTGCTACGCTGACTAAGGGTGCAGACGTGTTTTAAATCTCTCCTTACTAAACATCTAGAGCTCCCGGTGACTCCTGCAAAATTGCCAAGCGTAGCAAAGGCAGAGCACAAACAGCACAGGTGTTAAAGTGCAGCACCCTGGGTACATCCCACCTATTTTGTCATATTTTGTCAGATTGTGAGTCTGCTATGGAAAGAAGGATCTGTCTGGAACCAAAACTACAAAAGAAAAAAAAAAACACAAACTACCCCATCACTCTGGCCAAAATGATAAATGAAAGGCAGGTTACCCAGAGCATCAGATAGGACAGACTATGGAAAAAACAAGAGCTAAGTTGCAACATCTTTGAATTTATGCAATCAAAACAATGAGATAGCAATTAATAATGAACACTTTGATAGTAAAGACAACCAGCTTTGTGAACAATCTATCCACTGGCCCAAGCAATTTTTAAATAAGACCTTCTGCTCTGTATCGCGGGGTTACCCAAAGTGTCAGGCCAATCTGTGTACCCCTCCCCACAGTGGCGATGGTTTGTAGGGTTGTGCTGGAGGGAGCATTGCTACAGCAGAGCCATCCCTGAGATGATGCAACCAGTACCTGTTTTCTCCTCCAGCAGCTGGAAAGTCTCCGACTGAGCTATCTGCTCAGGGCAGCGGGGAACCTCCCTGGCTGGTAGTTTGAAAACAAAAGCTAGAAATGGACTTCATCCACACTGTTTTTTTTCCCCTATTTACAGTTTGATTTTATCAATTTCTCCAACTTTTACCAAAGAAATACGAAAAAAACCAGAATTTAAAAATGTAGGGAAGACTGTTAAAGAAGGATGTAGAGAAAGTTCAGGTAAAATTAGGAAGAAATCTGCCACACACAGAGAAACACAGAACACAAGTGTTGGTGAGCTGCACGCAGCCACAGAGACCAGACAAAAATTATCAGTCTCAGTCGAAAACACAAACTGAAATCACAGGACAGCTGCATGGCCAAAAGGAAAGGAAACATCACAGGCCTGACACCCCTCCCTGCGGCAGGAAGCTCTCTTCAGCCCCGACCAGCCACGGCCTGTCACACTTGAAGTCCCATGAGCACGTTCCCAGCACAGAGCTCCCACCAGCACCTCACCTGTGCAGCTCATCGTCAGAGGGCGAGTACTTGGAGGTGACGTCTGCGAGGTCACCAAAGATCTGCTTGCTGTAAACGGTCAGCGAGGAGAGCAGGATCAGCTCCTGCCAGGTGGAGCTGAGCAGGCAGGTATAGTCCTTGATCGAGAGTTCGCAGAAGAACGGCAGCTTCTTGATCCAAGCAATCTGCCTGAAAAGCAATTCATCCGCCAGACGACACAACAATGCAAACAGCTCTGCCTGAGTCACTTTATACCTGCAGGCACAGTTAATATGAAGGCATAAAAATAATTAAAAACATCGAATGACACAATCTGACAAGGCACTTGAAAAGCAAAGAAAATGTCACCAGAACTGGCATGCGAGCGCCCGGCAGCCAGTGCCCAGAGTGTCACCTGGCGGCGGCTGCGGCGATTGCCAGCACCTGCGGGGACCAGGGAGCCCCGGCAGCTGGGGCTGCTCCTGAGCACGGGGAGAGCGGCCCTGGCAGGCTGACCCTGCTTTATTCCAGCCCCATGTGCTTTTCCAGCCACGGTGCTTGTCACCAGCCCTCGTGCATGGCTAGTGCAGCCTCAGGGCTGAAGCCATCGAACCCCACTGCCGCACAGCCTCAACCTGGCACGTGCAGCCCAAAGCACTCTGCAAAGCCCCAGCCACAGGCACGGCCCCACCACAGGACAGCTCTGGGTGCTGCCCACGCTTCAGCTGCTCCCCAGGCAGTGCTCCCCATGCTGCCAGCACCCCACCAGCACCCCATGGCAGCTCACCGAAGCACAGCCCGAAACACAGAGCTCGGGGCTGCCTCCACCGCGCCGCAGGCACTCACCCGTCTTCAATGAGCATCGGCGTGCCGAGCGGCTCCAGGTCCTCCGCTGACACCAGCTGGTTGATCAGGCTGTGCGACTGGGGGTCCAGGCTGCGCGCCTGGGGGGGCACCAGCGCCGAGTGAGCAGAATAGCTAAAAAGGTGCGGGAGGTACTGATAGTGCGTGGACACCGGCGTCCCAATGTACTGATCCCTGAGTGCAGCGAACCCGTTCAGCTCCACGGACCTACTGGAAAAGGAAAAGCTTTTTAATATACGAAGACAATTCCAGCCGATTCATTAAAATGTTAAAAATCCAGCTCCGTCACAAATGTTAATAAAAACAGAAAAGAAAAAAAAAACAAAAGAATGAAAAATGCATTTGTGTTTGAATCCGGCACTGGAAATAACAGAGCGTGCAGAGCGGGCGCCTCGCGTTGAGCCTGGCTCCGGGCAGTCCTGCTCGGTGGAGTGAGCAGCCACAGGCACCAACTGCAGCAAGCTCCTCCACTCCTGCTTTCTTAAAGGGCCAGAATTTAGGACTGTAAATTCAGGAGTTTATACTGCCAGGGAACACAAAAACCTCCCAGCTTACGACGCAACTGGAAGCAGACGGGCGGCAAGCCGGAGATCCGTGCTGTGCTTGCAGTCAGCAGCTGGATCAGGAGGAGCACTGACAGTATAACACCACCAATTAGCAGCACAAATGGAGTTCAGTTATTTCCCAAATCTGAGCACAGTGAAGCAAAAGAGCTTATACGGAATGAACAGTGAGAGCTCATCAAGATTCCATGGTCTGCAGGACAAAAATAAAAACAATACAAACTTAGAGCTCGATTTCAAATATTAAAATGTTAACATTGCCTTCTTTTTCCATTTCACCCCGAGCATTTCACCTCTCAGTTGGGTACTGTTCAGTGCAGTGGCTGTCTTTCTAAAAGCACATTTAGAGATGTAAGAACGTGCAGGATGTTCCATTTACACAGAGGTATTTCCAGTGCAACTTTTCCTACGCTGACCCCAAGCATCACTCAGGGAAACGCAGTCAGAATTACTACAGCACGAAGCCCTTGCAGAGTTAACTCCCACCTTGAAGATGGAGTAGACACAGGTGAAGGCTGGTTGCTCTCAGAAACTCCATTTCCAGGGGAACTGTGGTCGCTGTCTCCATTGTTGCTCCATGACATGTTTGCCTCTCCCTCAAATTCTTGTCCAGACATAATTCTTTCAATCTCCTCCTCCGATATCTTTCAGATATAAGACCATTAATTAGTGCCAAGCTGCGACTTCCACTGAGAACAGACACGAGGCAGAGCTTCCACACGCCCTGGCAGGAACATCTCACTGCTACCAGAAACACCACGCTCTCCCTCTACATTTAATGGCACAAATGAAAAATTCTATTTACAGCTGATCGTGGTGACCTTCAGCTCCAGCAGTACAATTCAAGTGTCAATAACAGAGCAGACAGGAATGGACACATGAAAAGATTATGTCAAACACACACAGCAATGAGCCATAAATCAGACACCGACACACGGAGCAAAACCAGGGAGCAGGGGCGGTCAGCGCATCGAGAGCATCGCTCAGCACTGAGCAGGGGAAAAGGCACTCGGCGGGCAGGGCGGGCTGTGCTCTGATGGAGGGACTGAGAGGCCACGTAGCAGAGATCAAAGTAGTCAGGAAAACGCTCACAGGGAATTGCTGCTCTCCACTTCTCCCCAGATAAGAACCAGGTTGCAGCTAAAGAGGCAATCAAGCATCTAATACTTAAAACAAGTATTAGAGAGTAAGATTTATGAAGCTAAAATGGACTAAGAAAATTGAATTCTCTGCTGCAGGATACTGGAGAGCAGCAGAATGACATTTCAAGGAGCTGGGGACACTCCTGGAGAAGAATTGCATCAGTAGCGAGGAATATGCAACATCAATGTTTTGGGCTTTTTTTATTTTTTTTTTAAATTCTGTGCATTAATTTTTAGCAATGGCTGTCTGAACATGGGAAGACCTCATGTTAACATGATGGAAGGGACTGTAGTGAACTATGAACACCATTTTCAAGAGCCTAACTTTGCTTGGACAGTTCATTCCAGTCCTGAAAACTTACCAGAAAACCGTAGTAGGCATACCAGGTACAGTATCTGAGGAGTGCAACAATTCAATTGTCTCACCCCAGGAAGTGGAGATGCCCGGCACTGACCGACCACACAGACCTGAGAGGAGCAGGGCCCGCTCTGGCTAGCAAAGGCTCTCACTGACTGGGGCTGCATGTCTCAGAGAGGCAGTAAAAACACCTGGCCAGAAATACAGGTTTGTTCTTCCTTGACAGACCCACATGGACTTTGAGAACCAGTAACTAATAAGGTTATATACGTGATGTTTGCAAACAGCAGCAAGTGCTGTATGATTTCTAAGGGAATTCTGCTGTTGCTCTTTGAGCTGGCTCCTTCCAACGCTGGTGCCCAGCGGGGCTGCACCCTAATTCTCGCCTCCTGCTCGGCCAGCGATGCAGGACCTGCGCCTTCCGGCTGCCTGCTTCTCACGTTCTTTGTTTTGCACTGCAGTGAGCAGTGTTTTCATAGGCACATCGTCACAGAATATGCTTTCAGTGCTCTTTCTGTTTTATTAAAATAAACAGTAAACTTTTTAAAGACCTCTTTTCCAGGAGCCAGCTGGAAATGGCCATCACTTCTCCCGCACGCAGTACGAGCTGCCGTGCTGAATTACCTCGCGTTTTACGAGGCATCTCCAGACAAGCCACGCCATCAATCAGCGAGACATTTACTGGGAGCCCCTCTTCCAGCAACTTCAGAAATTGCAGAGCACAGCCTGTGAGATTTACTGGGAGCTTTGGAGGGATTGAGGTCCCTGTGCTGCTCATGAAGGGCAGCAGCTCTGATCGCTCCAGCAGCACTGGCAGGCACCTGCCACCGTGCCCCGGAGCTGTGACACGTCCTCACCTCGTGGGTGAGCAGAGCCACTGCAGGGGGAAGCCCAGCTGCTGCAGAGGTGTGTGCCAAGGTCAGCAGGACAAGAGCAAAAGAGAGCCCTGGAGAAATTTCTGCACGTGCTCACCTGGACAGGTCCAATACTTTTGTTTCTGCCTCCTGGCATGCCATCCTCTCTGATTGCTGAAAGAAAACAACCAAATCTTGGTAAGGAACACTGCTATTCAGTATTAAAAAATAGATATGTACTATTTTAAAACAATTTCTATATCTTAAAAGATTGGTTTTTCCTTGTAGTGCACTGGAGTGCACTGAGATCCTCACCCCAATGGCAATAACCGTATTTCTGTGGCACCAAGCATTATGTGGGGAGTTCAGTGTGATCCCTGAGGACAGGGAATGAGGGAATGGTCAGTCCTTTATCACTACTTCGTATTAATTTGAGAGATGGCATAAGGAAAGCAACCCTACCGCTCTTTCTGAAATAACTCAACAAATGTTAGAAAATGAAATGAGCACAGCAGCATGCCTGACCACACTGCACGCAGCCCGCGAGGCCCGGCGGCACCCGCGCAGACTCTGCTGATGCTGTAGACAACGCAGAGATAAAGCACCTCGCCACGGCTGGCCCACACCACTGCTGCTCCAGAGGGTCAGCTCTCCCAAAGCAGTCTTGGAAAATGGAGGAGATATTTCACCAAGCCGGCTGCACGCAAAGCATCCATTTAAAATCTGAGTTACCAGACTGAGCTATGTGGCTCCATCTCAGAGAGCAGCCCAGTTTCTCCATATAGCAGCTGTGTTTTTCAGGCTCTTTAAACAATGTCCAGAAAGCTTCAGTGCAGCCCGATTACAGAGATGCTGCTGGAGCTCTCCTCCCACCGCAGCGGCCCCACAGAAGCGCATGGTGTCTGCGGCACCTCCTCTGCGCCCGGTCCCCATCCCCGTGGTTATCAGGGCCCAACCTCGTTCCCAGCAGCAGGGCAGACTTGGCAGCAG
The DNA here is from genome assembly GCA_013396635.1 of Penelope pileata. Classification (NCBI taxonomy): domain Eukaryota; kingdom Metazoa; phylum Chordata; class Aves; order Galliformes; family Cracidae; genus Penelope; species Penelope pileata. The sequence continues at coordinate 18,671 of WBMW01005334.1, forward strand.
GCTCGCCCAGCTGTGTTGTGACCTTGCTGCCACCGCTGTCCCCCCCGCATGGTGCACGGGGCTGGGGGGGCTCTCCAGAAGCAGAGAACTGGACAAAACCTAAGGAAAAATTCCTGTGGCAAGAACTTCCTGTACCATACCTGGAGATGCTTGGCAATACTTTCTGTTTGCTGCGATATTTGACCTGGGTATCAGCAGAGATAGCCACCCCTGCTGGTAGGAAGCTCAGCCCTTGCTGACCAATGCCATTCCCTGCTGTTTACAGCTCTGGTTCGAACTCCCCTGTCTCCCACATCACCGTGTGCTCAAGATGTTTTGCCTAAGTGTGAGTTTTGGAAACTTGCTAGCTGTGTAAGCTGCAAAACAGCGTCTGGGTTCCAGGCTTCCAGAGGGCTGGCTGCTTCTAAATACACACTGCCCAGGAGAGCTGTCTCGCTCCTGGCAGGCAGGGCAGTCAAAGCCTCCTTAGAGCAGCTTCCTTTCAAATGTCAAGCTCTATGCCTTCAAAAATCAGCTATAACTAACAACTATATTTAGGCCTAGTTATGAAGAAACGTTGCAACTTGACTATGCAGCAACCTTTGCACACTGGCCCGTCCCCAGCCCAGAAGGCAGCGCGGGGCTCGCTGCAGGAGCTGCTGCAGGAGGTCCCTTCCACACCAGCTGCAGTTTGTGTCGGGGAGGTTTGCACCACGTGAGCTCTGCAAACATTTACGTGTAGCTGCAGATCCCCACGGCATGCAGTGGTTACTCAGTCCTGACATGCTTGCAAAGAGCCCTCAATAACGCACCCCTGAGCCCCTCCAGCCCCGGAGCTGCAGGACAGGGAGACAGTGGCCGGGAGATGGCGGCGCTGCCCCACGCCATGCAGCTCTGCGGGCTGAAGGACACGTGGGAGAGCACAAGGGGTTCTCCCCAGGACAGGGGCGTGCAGCAGAGACTGGGATGGCACCAGGGCCACTGCCAGAGCCTCCAGGAGCTCCCTGCTGGCCATGCACAAGGGATCTCACAGCACCAGCAGAGGTAGAGATTTCACAGTAAAATACTCCGATGTATAAAATTCTGATGATAAGATACAATCAGTTCACCTTACAGACACTAATCCACCAAGGAGTCCACCCAGTGTGTTTGATCACCCAAGATTACCCTCCTCAGGTTACAAGATTCCTGAGAACTCGTGGGCGTTCTCCACCAAACAAAATTCCCAATGATAATTTGTAATCAAAGCAGTCAGGAGATAAGCTTTCATCTCATCCTCCAAATCTATTTTGTAAGAAAGAGCTTGGTGGATTTGCAGTAAATTTATGGAAGTTTCAGAGCCTTTGATGGGCAACTTCCATATGAATGATGATATTTAAGGTATCAGTAGCTCCATTTAACCAAGATGACACTTGTGTTTCTGAGGCTGGGCAGTGCTCCTTCTGCATCAAAGTGTGAGCCCAAGCAGATCCTGTGCTACAGCAGCTCCTGCTTCTACTCAGTTTCCTGCTTATTGTCATTAAACTATGGAATCTCTGCTTTTAAAGGTTAACAACCTTATTTCTGCAGATTAAGAAGTCAAGTGATTGAAGACTAGAGACACAACACTGAAATAAATCCCAGACTATTTTTCAATATTAATTTCTGAGCTACTTAAGATTTCTCACCCTGAAGATGATACCATGACATTCAACAGCTCAGCGCATCCGCCAGCCACAGCTCAGCACATCCACCAGCCCAGCCACTGCTCCCACCTGCACAGCCCAGAACTGGGAGGAGCAGGGACTCGCCTGCCTCAGGGGCAGGGGGGGCAGAGGCAGGCCAATGAATTCCAGACAGGCCAAGATTTATTTCAGCTTTTGCTTATTTGGGCAGGCTGAAAGGGAGAAGGCTGGTTCTGTCTTACACCAGCTGCAACATTAGTTCCACGCCTGTGCCTCCACCACCACCAGGCCCGGGTTCCTTTACCTTTCCGGTTCATCCCCATCTGGAGGCATTTCAGCAGCCGGCAGTACTGGCATCTGTTGCGCTGTTTGCGTGACATGACGCAGTTCTTGTCCCGGCTGCATCTGTAAACCCGCTTGTTGCAAATGCTCCTTTTGAAAAACCCCTTGCAGCCCTCACAGGAGATGATGCCATAGTGCAGACCCGTCGCTCTGTCGCCGCAGATCAGGCAGGTGCGCTGGTCAACCCGGTCATCTGGAAGACAAGAGAAAGGGCTTTGTGGTCAGCAAAACAACTTCACCCAGTGGTCTTACCCTTCCCAAGGGGACTGGAGCTGCCTCCGTTGCCCACAGACCAAAGCCCTCCCAGAGCAGCGCGTCTCACAGGTGCTCACGCAGCGGCCGGTGCCGGAGGCACAGCGAGGCATGCAGCACTGCTCTGCTGCACACAGCTGCCAGCAAAACCGCCTCCGTTCACCACATCCCATCACCTGGATGCTAAGCCCAGAAATTCTCAACAAGTGGCAACAAGAATGAAGAACAGCAAAACACCAGTTTGTTTCCAAAACAGCCTCTGGAAATGCCCTCTTAGTATCGATTAACCAGAAGTGTAAAGCACTTGGGGTAACGAGGAGCTTTTTGGGCTGTAAGAGCACACACCCCCTGCAGCAGGTCCCAGTGCTGAACGCACAGAACACAGGGGCACCAGCAGGACACCGTGCTGCACGCGGGAGGGTGGCACCGGGTACGGCCAGGTGCAGGACAGGCAGGGGGACATGGGGAGAACCGGCACCCACAGCCTGAGCGGGCGTTACTACAGAAATGATAACGAGGTTAAGCTGCCGTGACTTGATTTTACTATTCCTTTTCCAAACCTTCGGAAGGCCTCTGGATGACAAAAAATGGAAATTGTACGACCCCCAGCAACAGGAGCTGTAATATTACATTCAGTTTGTTAAGACTCCGACATCCCCTCTGAGACAGAAGAGGGCTGATGCACAGCTCAGCGAGAACCTCTGTGAGCACGCAGTAATCTTCATAGACGTGGATGTCAACCGGAAAGGAAAAAGTACATGACGGCTACAGCAACCGACTTCGTTAACCCAGATGTGGGCTCATTATCTTGCATCTGCACAGGGAGACCTCAATCCTGCTTCACACTAAAAGTCAGCTGCACTACGATGCTGGCGAATGGCACCAGAAGCCTCCTGCAGCAGCCACGCCAGGTGACGCTCTGCCTTCCCCTGCCCCAGTACTGCAACCCAGCAATGCCAGACAGCTGCAAGCAGAGTGCATTCAGAAGATGAGCGCTACTCCCAAGTGCTCTGGGACACAAGGATTTGTCACAAACCTCACCTGGCTTCTGTCTCAGACATCAGTCACTGGGTGGACACAGCCCCTGGCCTGGGCACCAGCCCTGACGCACAGAGGGACTTCACCTGGGGTTTGGCTGCAGGATTTGGGGACCACACTGCTGCCTCTCACCGCAGTGCGTGTCCTCTGGGTGCTAGTTCAGACGGATCAGTTCTGGTATTTCCCGGCCTGAGCACACAGCTGTGCAGAGCTGTCCGCAGCTACCGCGCACGCCAGGAGGTGGCAATGGTTCCCCGGAGCTGCAGGGGACGGACGCTGCGACCCAGCTCCTGCAGCGAGCCTCAGCCCTCCCTCTGCACTTAGCACACAGGTTTACACACAGCTGGTCAGAGCAGGCTGCTCAGAGGGAAGCACGTACGTCCTTCAGGGCCTGACCTGTGGATGTGTCTCCTTCGCTGCCAAGGGTCTGAACCACAAAACAGAAACTCCCCTGCCCCAGAAGCTCCCATCACAGGCACATTTCAAATTAGCAGGGAAACGGGAAGCGTGCGGCAGTGCAAAAAGCCTGAAGAGAACACAAAGACAAGAGCAGGAGCTCACCCCCTGACCACCACCCCGAGCAGACACTGTGCTAAAGCAGGTGGAGGGCAGATGGAGCGGGCCACAGCCCCACGCACTGCGCCTGGCCCGCGGCTCCTCACCGACCTTGGTAAGGCTGAGCCACCCGACAAACTGCTGGGCAGCTTCCTACTACCACAGAACATCTGTGCTCAATAGAAACAAGTGAGTCAAGCACATTAGGGTCAGGAACCAAACCAGTTCTCAGCTGCACGAGCCAACCAAAAATCTAAACCAGCTGCTCCTCGTCAGCGGCTTTCTCTGCAGCTTAAACCCAGCAGCAACCACAACCAGCTGGCACTCATTTTTCACAAGACTCACCAATGCACAGCATGCAAATCCGCACATTGCACTGCAATTGTTACAGAATATTAACAAAAAGGGCTGAACAAAGAGAACACAAACTTTCACTAGAGAAGCCTTGGTGGTGCCATCGCCGCGCCGAAGCACTCCCAGTTTTACAGGACTGACCACTTCAGGTATGTGCCCGAGGAGGAGGCAGAGGCAGGCCGTGAGGATGGCCGGCAGGCTGTGGCTATCGGAGCATCTCGCTGGAGGCCTGTGCAGACCACAGCTGGGAATTGCATAACCCCCACCTCCAGCTCTGCTGGCTGCGAGGGGGGTGGGCCTGGGGCAGAGCAGCCCTCTGGGGGGCTCAGTGCAGCCTCAGCTCTGCTCCTCGCCCCCTCCGCCCCCAGGGCCACAAACCGGGCTGGTAGCGGCCTCCAGCCCTGCACCACCAGGCCCAGCCCAGTACCACCAGGCCCAGCCCCACACCAGCAGGCCCAGCGCTGCCTCCAGGCCCAGGCCCCAGGCCCAGCTCCCCACGCTGCCCGGCAGGCCGCAGCGCATTGCATGGGCCGCGAGCCGATGGCGGGGAGTTCAATGAGGGCTCATTTCCAGGCGCAGCTTTTTTGTTGTTGGAAGAATAGGGCTGTCGCCTAGAGAACATAGGAAGCACGGATGATGAAGGCGGGCAGGAGCCGGCCCGGCCCTCGCGGTGCCCACTTCCCTGCTAGCAGGGCAGCGCGAGGCTGAGTGACCCCACTGCCACAACAACCTCGGGCCGCACATGGCCGCGCTGCACAAACTAATTGGGTGTTTCCAGATTCACATTCACTGTGGAACAGTGGCACACACCACGAACAAAGAAACAAACCTCCAGGGCCCAGGGAAAGGGACGCGCACGTACCCAAAAACTGCTACTCAAACAAAACCGGAGGACAGAAATAATCACCTACAGAAAGTCGTGGAGTTTCACTGGTTTAAAAATCCCACAGGAATTGTGGTCAGGCCCACGACGATCCCATTGCAGCCCCCGGGTTTGCCAGCCTCTGACCTCTACTGTTTCCCACCCCACTTAGCACAAGCTCCGTGCGCGAGCGAGCACCAGGATGGCAGGGGCTGAATTTCACAGAGCTCGTAAAGCACGGCCGGATTTAAAGGAGCCTCGCACAGGGGGTGCCCCGAGCTCCCTGCGCCTTGACATTTCCCCGGAACACTGCAGGTACAGCCATTTGAAAGCCAAGAAGCCCTTGTCCTCCCGGACTGCCGCCACCCGTCCCACCGACCCCTCTGGTTTTAGCAACCACGCTGATCAAGAAACAAAGCCACTGACAACACGTTATTCTGATCGGCTTGCATGTGGTTTATCTGGAAACATCTTTCTTTTCAGCGCTCCTGATAGGTCTCACAGGGAACGGGCTCGCACCCGCGATGTTCCGGCTTTGTTCTCACTGCCCATTGTGGCGGGGGCCACTAAATCAAACAGTTGCTGCTACGACAAAAGCACTCACAAAAATCTCAACCTCATCTTGAACCCTGAAGATTTTTATGGCTACTCCCTCGCTAACCCCTCCCCAAAGCCACATTAAAGGAGGTATTGTTTTCAAAGGTCACGGTAGGTTTCATAGCACGTTTTAATGCAACGTAAATTCTGGAGGAATATGACGATGTTACGCAGGAGGCACACAGACCGTGCCGGGGAGCAGAGGGGACCTCTGCTTGTCTGCGTGCTGCAAGGCAAGCAGCAGAAGCCGTGCACTTATTTTTTAAAAGACTTACTTTTCTCCTCAATGAAATGAGTACTCTTGATAATGTTAAAAAGAAAATCTCTATGAATTTTCAAGAGGAAATACCTTAGATTCCTGGTGAAGCACACGGCATTCAACTTTCTGGGCACGTTTGTACACAGGCACAGAAAACACAAGGACGGAAAACATTAAAACACAGAAACGAGCACCTGAAACAGAGCAAACGAAGTGTCAGGCCTCGTGCTCTGCCTGCAGCACCGTGCTCAGCCTGCCATTGCCCACAGCTGTGCCACCTGAGCGAACCCTGCGGGCAGGGTGTGGGGAAGAGCCCCTGGTGCTGCTCATGGGACGGGATGGTAACACCGCGTGTCAGGGGGGGACCAGATGCTGGTGGAGCCACAGCCAGGGCTACAGAAAGGCCTCACAGCCACACCTGCAGCCACAGCTCAAAGCACAGCGGCTCCCGCTGCCGTGGGAGGCTCACCACGGAGATCGCAGGCAGTGCCCATGCGGTCGGTGCGCTGCTCGCAGCACCGGGCTTTGCAACATCGACGCTTCCCAGCCTGAGGCAAGAGTGAAGATGTAAACCCCCACCAAAGGTCCCATGAAGGGAACGTGTTGGGATTTAGCTTTGCTGAGAAGGGAGAGGGAAGATGATGAAAGCTGTAGTTTTCAAGAGTTCCAGCTTGTGCAGCTGAACATGCCTTACAGCCAAGAAAACCTTCCCTAGAGAAGAAGATTGCAGATGACACTCAACACCGCAATTCATCAATAGATTTAACGTCTCCTCCACTTGGTATCATCCCTCTGCTCCCTGACTCCCTGTCCCGGAGCAGCAGCCCCACAGCACTGCTCAGTGCTGAAATCCCGAGCGGCTCCGCAGCAGCTGCGGGTGCGGGGAGGGCAGCTCTGACACGTGCTGCCCGCACCCCGAGCCAGCCTCGCTCGCCTCTCCCCTCCGATGGTGCCTCAAACACCAACAGACATGCGGAGATCCCTTTTCCCCCTCATCTTTCCTAATGATTTCTTTCACTTAACTTTCGTTTCAAGAAAAATGTCTGGTTAAATTCGATGCGGAGGAGCAGCTGCCCTGTTAGCGGGGCTGGCGGTGCCGCTCCAACGCCCGCTGGAGGGGCTGCCTGCAGCTCATGGTCGGGTCTCCCCGCAGCAATGGGACCACTGGGGCCTGGGCATTGCCCTGGTGAGCTGACACCAGCATGTGGGGAAGGTTAAGGTGTATGGACAAGCCCCAGGAGAGAAAAGAGAAGGAGGGAAAAGAGGTGGCCTGCAACCTCATTCTCATCTAAAAAGACGTCATGCTACAGAGGCACAGAAAGGTTGGCCAGCGCACTCCAACACCCAGCAATTACATCCAACACACACAGACCTATTCCACATTGATGTTGTTCCCACAGAAGGATTCGATCAAGAGAAATCTCTCCTCAAGAAGCCAGTGGAGCCCCGCTGCCTCCGCACACGCGTCCCCGCGCAGCCCTGGGCCACCACCGGCATAGCCCGGCTCACCCGGCCCCGGGACCGCAGCGAGCACGGCACGGCGGGAGCTGAGCCGGCTGCTTCACAAAGCCCTGGAACAAAGCCCCTCTCACCCAGCCGTGCCCCGGCACCCTGCAGCTGCTGCAGCAGGCGTGGGCCCTGCTCCCAGCTACGGAGCGGCTCCGAGCTCAGCGGCCGGCTAAAAGCGATCAACGTTCCGTAATCCGATTTGAAAAATAAAACTTCGCTGCTCCAGCACAGCCATATGCTCCCAATTAACATCCGGTTTAGATCATTTTTTAAAAATTGGTAAATTGCAAAGCAGTAAGATTATGAAGCAGTGTCCCTGCCCAAATACACTGCTGGAGGAGCCGCCGGAGCCAGCTCCATGCACAACCACCAAGAGCAGCGCGGAGCGAAGGAAACCTCCGGGCGGGGAAGGGCCAGCCCGCAGCGCTGCCTGGGGCCCAGGCACGGCCAAAACAATGACTTTCACAACGTGTTACCGAACACAGAACGCATCTTTCTTAAATATTTTTGTCCTCGCTCTGAAGCACATTTGGTGGCGGCTTTGCCACCGTCCTCAATCACAGAGAAATAAAAGCTGCAAAGTATCTGCGAAGCAGTGCTGGCCCCAGGGGAGCGGAGCTCTGCTATCAGGAGCCCGCATGACCCCGAAACTATCAATAATTAACAATACGAAAAAAAAAAAAGCTTTTCCAGATGGCCGAACGGATTAGGAAGTTTAAAATACAAACAAATTAAGCCACAAAACAAACGAATCTTTTTTTTTTTTTTTAAATGGCCGGACCCGGGCGGCTG
>WBMW01005334.1:27342-39163 GCA_013396635.1 Penelope pileata
CCATCTGTGGTTTTTAGGCTACGAGACCCCGCATTTCCCAACCGTTCTGACCAGGTCCCTTCACCGCTGCGGCACTCAGAACACGGCTCCCCAGCACGGCAGTGCCAGGCACAGCCACACCAAGCACAGCACCACGACCAGCTCAGAATGTTCCTGTGACCCGTGTGCGCACAGCAGGGAGCGGTGAGCATGTCCTGGGTGATGGGCAGGCAAAGGTCAGCACAGTGATCAGACCTTAAAAATAACACCCACAGCAGCCTGTCAGCAAGCTGGCATTCACTTTTTAAATGGAAAGCAAAGACAAGGGCTGCCCTCAAAGTAACACCTCCTGTGTTATGATGTCGGCCCACGACGTCAGAGGCCGATGTTGGTGGGATGGCAGCAGAGGCTGAACCTTCTACCAGTGTCCTGCTCCATGTTGTGGCCGTGTGACAGATGGCAGCAGAGGGGCACTGACACAATGGTGTCTGACATGGAGCTCTAGATGGAGAGAAGGGGTGGCACTGAATTCCTCCATGAGGAAAAAATGGCACCCACTGACACTGGTCAGCACTGCTGAATGTTGATGGAGACCAAACAGTGGATGTGAGCACAGTGAAAGTCGGGCTGCGTGGGCAACATCTTCCCGCAACACCACCATCACAGCAGCCGTGAAACAGTGGCCACCTCTGCTGGTGCAGATGATTACGAGCGTGGCATGCAGGCTCTTGTTTATTGCTTGGGAAAATGCACAGCTAATGGTGGTGACTACGTTGAAAAACAGCGTTCTGTAGCTGCCAATGCGCTCTACCAAGCAGTGTCATTGTGCTCTTTGTATCTGATGTCGTCCTTCTGGGCTGACCCCGGCCCACGTGTCCCCGTGCCCAGAGCCCGTCCCAGCAGTCAGTGCCGTTCCACCGAGCCCCAAGCAGTGCTCAGTGCACCCACACAGAGAGCAGCCAGAAGTTCTGCTCACGCCCAGCTCAGCTCGTCCTCAAGAAGCCTGCACGGGTCCAGCTCAGCGGCCACCGCCTGCTTCTGCTCCCCACTGCAGGCTGCGCTCAGAGGAATGGCTGACTGAACACAAACAAGTCCCAGAGGCAACAAAAGAGGTCAGATTTCACTCGATCCCGAGCCTGAAATCCTATTGCTTTCAGGTGACACCCAGCGATGCCCACAGCCCCCAGCACATCGCTCTCCAGCTCCCTGTGCCCTGCTCCACCTGTGGCCAGGTCCCCCTGGGTGCTGCCCGTGCTGCCGGCCCCGGGGCAGAGCAGGTGCACGGCGCAGGGGCGAGGTGCTGCCAGCAGCCCTGCAGCGGGCCGGGTCCTTGACGCGCTCGCGCTGTAAATCTGCAGAGCTGCTGTGTCGGTCCTTGACACGCTCTCTGCATTGACCTCTCCTTTCTCGCTGCGGAGGTTACCAAAGCAGGGCTCGTGCGAGGAGCCCGTCAGCCCGCACCCCCAGAGCACGGCCAAGGTAAGCCCAGCCCCTGGCCGTGCTGTTTACACAGCTGCTTGCAATCGTGCCTGCTCCAAAACCTCCACATTCTTTATCGATGCGAGCGCTTCGCTCCGCTCCCAGCAGCCCAGGAGAGCTGTGAGCAGAACGCAGAGCGCGGCACCGCAGCCGTGGGGGCTCAGCACTGAAATAAAGGCACTGGGACAGCAGCACCCAGCGCTGCTCACACGGCTGCTGCTGCGATTCCAGCCAGCAGTGCACGACAAAAAAATCCTGCAAATCCACAAAGAGCTGCAAGTATAGACAGAACATGGTGCTGGGAACAGGCTAATTGGCCAGACAACCCAAATCTCCCAAATTGCTCCAAACTCACATTAAATACTTATGTCACAGTTTACTCACGTCCATAATAAATCCTCAAGGGCAGAAAATAATTGCAGAAATCTGGAACTGTTCTGTAAAATGAGAGGCCAAACCATGAGCGGGGCACAGGGCAGGCAAAGACAAGGAAGATTAATTCTATTGTCTGAACCAAGCAGCTCACAGCTACTTTGGTAAAAGGAAAAATATTGCGGCTGTTTCTCCTGTTAGCCTGAATCAGCCCAGACACACAAACAGCAAAGACAAACAAAGAACCATGACACTATTGCAGCTGACAGCTAAAATTTCGTGATACCAACAGTTCACAGCACTAAGAGCCAAAAACGCTGCCGACAGCTCGACAAGTGACAACGCTGCCCGCGACAGCTTCATTGTGCTGACACGATGGCCACGAGGGACGGGCGAGGGAAGCAGCGGAGCAGATCCCAGCACAGCCCGCAGAGGGCTGGGGCAGCAGCACAGAACGGCAGCTCGCCGCCAGCACCCCGCTCCCTGCCCTGCCTCCAGCCCTGCTGCTCTGCACGCAGCGCATCGGGAAGGTCTGATTTAACGTAACACTACGCGAGTGTGGAAGTAAGGGAGCAAATCCTAATGCCACGAAGAAAGGCAAACTGCGGGGAAAACTGTACAAGTCAGAGCCCGTCAGCGTGCCCATGGGGCTCTGCTGCCTCTGACTCAGCCTGCGCCCAGCCCTCGGCTCTGCAAGCGCAGGCAGGAAAAGCTGCGTCCTGCTGCAATCCCTGCACACAGAACTGCGGCACCGTGCAAACCACGCAGGAGACAAAAGATCCCTGCTTAGAAATGCAACCATGGAAAAGGACAACACACCGAAGAGTGGTGTGAGGCCTTCACAGGAATCCTGCAGAAACGCAGAGCGCTGCCGTGGCCGCTTCCTCAGGGACATTTGAGGGGCTCCCACCCGGCTGTGCACAGCGGAGTGTTGCTGCCCGGCCCCGATGCCTGGCTGCTGTGAACACAGCCCCTCCTTCTAAAGAGAACTGCTCGGGAGCTATGGAGGGAGCTGCAAGAAGTGACAACAAACATCCATTTGGCTCCTGAGAGCTCCTGCAGTAACCGTTCCACAACAGCTGTGAGCGGTTACTGCTCCCCAGCACCAACACACCGGGAACGTGGTGGGAATGGCTCCAGCAAAGCCATCCACCCGGTGTGCGTAAACTTCTGCATCTTCCTCCTCTTTAATGTCCAGAGGACATTGTTCAAAGTGGATTCTTCTACCAAATTTCCAGCTTTATTTGTTTGTTCATATTATCACTTGCTCGGGCACTGAATTCCCGCGCTGTCCCACGGAGGGGGCTCAAGAAGGGCTTCATCGCCCCTTGCTCAGCGCGTGACAAAGAGTGGGCACGGCTCTGCGCGATGGGGGAAGGGGAGGAAAAAGGAAAACAAACGGGAGCACAGGAATGAGAAGTATATGGCTTTACTGCCTTAGTGGGCAAGTACAAGAAAAGAGAATTGCAAAGGGACGGCTTTACATCTCTGTGAGCAGGCAATTGAGCTCCTTTCTAACCCTGAGCAGGAGGGGCAACTCAGGGCGGGATGTGCTCATCCTGTGCTGAGCAACTGGTGCTCTGCAGCGGGCCAACAGCTTGCTGCTACAGCTGGCAGAGTCCTGAGCAGCACCTCCAGCAGCACCTGGTGCCCCGGCATCCCCAGGAGAACCAGGCAGCGAGGGGAGGGGACGCTTCTCAAACCTCAGCCTGACAGCAGAAGGAAGAGGGGAAACACCCCAGCCCTGAAGCTGCAGATTCTGTACCTGCACCACGCACTCCATGACTGCAGTGCTCATGGGCTGTTTCAGAGCAGTGGGAGCAGGCAGGCACCCACGGGGCTGGGCAGGACCCAGGGCGAGGGGAGCGTGGGAAGGGATGCGGGGTGTGAGCGCGAGCAGGAAGGCCCGAGCTGTGCATGCTGCCAGCAGGGCTACTGCCAAGCAAAGACAAATGCATGCGTTCTACTGAAAGAGAGAAAACGTCCGCAGTCTGTAATACCTGGGATTTACAGCAGGTTTAAAAATGTGCAGCCCTAAAGTGTTCCTATCTCCTGCAGCGAGGCAGGGCCCTGCCCTCACCTTCCCCGGGTGCACCCGTGGGACAGGGGTTGGGATCTGCAGCCAGCGCCTGGTGCAGGAAGAGCTGCAGGGGGGGCAGCTGGACAGGAGGGGGCAGCACCTGCAGCACCACAGCATCCCCCAGCATCCCCCAGAAATCCCACAGCATCCCCCAGCATCCCACAGGAATCCCACAGCATCCCCATAGCCCCTGCAGCATCCGACATCTGGACCACAGCACCCACAGCATCCCTGCAGCAGGATGCTGCCTCTTTCATTTTTATACAGTCCCCATCTTTCAAATTAGATATTGTTGTTATGGGTTTTGCAGTCTTCCTCTGGCTCAAAATTCTCAGCTCAGAAAATCTTTTTAAGCATTTTGAATGTATAATTGAGGTGCAAACTCAGAAAGTCTCAAAGCCTCCTGTATGCTTTTGAAGAGAAAGCACAGCTGAACAGAAATGTCCTTCTAGAATTTCTGACAATGGGAATACAGCTAGGGAGGACCGTTTGCTCTGCCCTGACAATACCGACGCACTTCCCTTTTGTTCCCAGGTAAGTAGCCAAGAACACAGCAATTCAGAAAACAGCATATTCCACTGAAAAAAGAACATCATCCCAACTCCCAGCTTCTGTTCCTAACTCTGCCAACACCTCAGCTTGAAGACCAAACAATTCCCTGTGTTAATGTACCTCCCCTGAGCCCCCTTTACACCACAATTACTTCACGAGATGATATCGACCATGTAATACATTGCAAAGTGCCAAATCCCTGGAAAATAAGTTTGTTAGAAACACAAGGACAATTCAGTGAAGACAAGATGACACAGACAGCAGGGCAGGAAACATCCCCATACGGACAGAACTGCGCAGTGCGAGCCCCCCACAGCAGGAGAAGCAGCAGCAGCAGCAGGGCCCTGCCCGTGGCAGGGGGGGACCTGATGATCCCTGGGTCCCTTCCAACCCAAGCCATTCTATGATTCAGGGCAGTTGTGGCGCGGGGATGCTCCCGGCACGATACACACACTTCAGTTTTTAATATTTTGTATTAAAACATAAAAAAGAGGGCAACAAAGACATACAACCAGTGGGTCAGACACACATGGCCTGACCCAGTACTAATCACCCAGCCCGAAGCGTTATCTGCAGCTCCTTAAGAAAGATGCCTTCTCCATTTCATGTTTCTGCTTATTGCAGATGCTGGAAAACTGCTCCCATAAGCTACGAACGCTGTTGCCCCCGAGAAGCCGAACCCGGCCATGCAGTGGGGCCTCAGCTCGGTGCTGCAGAGCACAGCGCTGGGAGGTGCCACCCTGGTCCAGCTCTGAGCTCAGGAGCAGCCCGGGGACACGGGGCACGGCGGCCCTGCTGCTCCCTCCCTTCCAATAAAACAGACTCCATTTTCACACAACACCACCCATCACAGGCAGCACGAGGCCCCAGACTGAGGTGTACGTGACTGCAAATGAAAGCCAGTGGTACTGGGTGAACACCATGCAAAAACCCTCCCGTCCTCTCCCTTTGTGAAGCTGCACAGCGCAATCCGCCCGCACGCTCACGGCCGCCGCGCAGCCCGGCTGCTGCAGGACGGGCTGACGGCAGGGACTGAACCAAACACGCAGCCTTTGAGACAATTAGATTCTCAAAGAAACTACACTAAACATTTCTTTCATGTGTAATCAAATTATGTTAAAGCAAACCCCATAATTCAGATCATTCCATTGGTCAGCTCCTATTTGTTTTCCCTGCACCCTCATTTTTGCTCCAGATCTGTCACATTACATTAACACCTTTCCTACTCACTGCCTACAGAAATAACAGCCTTCGACATGCCTGCACAATCCATTTGTCCTGCTCTAATTACTTTTTGACATAGCCTCTTTCGCTGCTATCTTGCCTTTTCTGACCTCTGCCTGTATCAAAGCCATTTAAACCAATCTTTAGACTCCGTATCTGTTGTGATGTGTCTTATACGATGCCGCTGGAGCACCGGGCAGGAGCATCTTGTAAATCCAATATTTAAATCTCTGGTAATGCCACGATGTACTGGAGGAAGGCTGCTGCACACTGGCAGCAGCTACAGCCAGCTGTAAATACAGGGAGCCCAGGGGCAGGATGAGCCCCTGCAGCCAAGAAACTGTTCTGTGTAAGCAGAGTGCTCCGAGACAGACAGGGTCCTCTGTGCAGCAAGGGATGCCCCTGAATGTTGCAAATAAGGAAGAAAGCAGAAAAACTGGGAAAAGCGGTCATCTTATACATATAACACAAAATAAACCGCCACCAAAGAAACTGAGTGGACAGGAAAGGACCAGGCAGGGCACGCCAACCACGGCAGCTTCAGAAGGAAGCGTGACAACACTTCTCCAAACCCGGAAAAGAAACCAAGATTTTTTAATCCCAATAGTCCCCTGTCTTCAGCAAACCCATCCAAAACCCCGTGCCCTCAACCACTCTCGCAGCCGATTGATGCTGAAGACGAGCCCTGAACTGCAGCTCCTCGACCTGTGCCAGGGCAGCGTGGCCACAGTGTGCCAAGCACCTGCGCGGGAGCCAGGACCTGTGCTGCACAGTGGGACCTGGCACCAGGCTGATCCCCACAGGAGCCAGGACCTGTGCTGCACAGTGGGACCTGGCACCAGGCTGATCCCCACAGGAGCCAGGACCTGTGCTGCACAGTGGGACCTGGCACCACGCTGATCCCCGCAGGAGCCCAGGACCTGTTCCACGTGATGGGACCTGGCCCCAGGCCGTCCCCTGCACACATCTGCTTTGCGGTGCTGTCCCCCACACGCTGTACTCCACACGATCCAGCCTCACAGCACTTGCTCTGGGAGCTGCTCAGTACTTCTCACACCAGAAGACACTCCTCAGCCCAGCACTGCCCCGGCTCAGCCGCAGCGCAGTTACCACGCTCGCACCACGTCCCCTCGCCCAGGTGCACGCACCCAGCACAGACACAGCGCAGCTCCGCCGCCAAGGCAGTGCCCTAGGTTTGCTCTTCTAGATGACAGCACTGCAAAACCAGCGGGCAAAAACGGAGCCCAGTAAAACACACAGCACGTAGCCAACGATGCTATGGTTTGCGACGGCCGTCCAAGGGATTTTGTTCCTTTGAATTCCTCTGACGTTGTCCTCAGGACATCAGGAGCCCCGGAACGCTGTGGCACGCTCTGCCCAAGGCACCTGCCCGCACACATTCCTGTCTTCCCCTTTTTTGCAGTGCAGAGCCTGAACGCCAGGGGCTGTGGGCAGCCAGGGGCACTGCGGAACCGGAGGGGGCTGCCCAGCTCAGCTCCTGGGTTTCTGAGTTAAATGTTTGGAATTCCAACCGTAATATACATCCAGATTTAATTCCAGGTTGCTTGTTTAAGGTAGGCCCATTCATTTTTTTAAAGTTAAAACAGAAAAAAACTGCATTCGTGTTTTTATGGCACACCTCAGAACCGAGGCACACAGAAGCCCCCTGGTGCCCAGCACAGAGCATCTGTCTGCAGGCACCCGGGGCCGTCCCCGCTGCGGGATCCCTTCTTTGCACAGGGATCTTTGCCGTGGGATCGTCCCCTCGGACACAACCCCTGCCAAAATGCAGCAGCATTGCTGCACAGCACTCAGCAAAATGCCAACGCTTTCCTCGTGCCCTCAGACAGCAGCCACAGAGCAATCTCGGTACCTGCAGTTTAATAGATACTGTTAAGAGAGCATGAAGTGCTCTGACCCAGTGGTAGCCAAGGACTAAACTGCTAAAAACTTCTTGCACATTTTATCTGCGAGTGCAGGGGAGCAGCTCTGCAATGGCAGCAGGAGCAGCTTACGGGGACCGTGTAACACGGGGTCCTGCTGGGAGCCAAGAATAGCACTGCCTTAAAAGGCAGCGATGTTGAGATCACAAGGAAAAGAGAATTAGGGCACAGCTGTGGAGTTCTGTAGGCTAAAACATAGACTCAATATGTCAGAGAAAATTAAATCACAGAGCTACATGTAATTTCTGGTCTTGTTTATAGCTTAGCTGTAGCGGTGCAGAATTTGTGCTCGGGTCATACATGTGCATTGCAACGTTTCTGCACACAGAAACAAAAGGCAGAATTAATTTCAAATGAAAAAAACAAAGAATCCGTGTGCAGGCACCACCAGGAGCATCACTGCTCCGAGCGCTGAGCTCCACTGTTGCGCTCCATGGCTGCACCGCGGCTGCGGGGGATGCGCAGAGCCCCAGCACTGCTCTGGGCAGCCGCACACGAAGCCAGAGCAGCACAGGCACAAAGCTAAGAGCCCAGCAGCGTGTCCCTATGGCCGTCAGGGGTGTGGTAGGGACCCTTCCTCAAACATGAAGGTACCAAAGCTGACAACAAACTTTTACAGAGAGGTTTTTCCCCTGGGGAGAGGCGATGCTGTTCCACTGATCAGGGCAGTGGCTGCACGTGGGCCCCCCAGCACCTCCTCACAGCAGAGCTCCTCTGGAGGCACCCAGCACCCATTTCCCACTGCTGGGACCAGCCTGAGCTGCCCGCGGGCACGGGGAGCCGCGGGGACACCACCACGGGGACACAGCACTGGGAGCAGCAGCAGGGAGCTGCACACAGCCGTGACTCTGCTCTGCCAAGTGTATTTCCCATGGAGCTCACAAAGCACAACTGTGTGCAAGGCACGCGGAGCTGCTGCTCTCAGCCATCCTTTGTCCCCAAGGAGGTGAACGATAAATCCGATTGCAGACGGAGTTGGGAAACCCAAAGGTTAGGCTCCGGCTGCAGGCAGAGCTGGGGAGCAGCAGCCCACGGCCGTGCTGGGCTCTGGGGGTGCTGCGTGCCGAGGTGCAGCGCACCAGGCACCCACGTATGCCACGAGGCAACTCAGAGAGAAAATGTCACATCTCGGGGCCGAGAGCTGTGCGGGTGAGTGTTCTCCTGCAGCTCTCCCCGGGCACCGCGCAGCCCAGGCTGCGGAACGAGGTCACCCATCCCAGCAGCAGGCAGGGAGAGGCTCCCGGCAGCCCCGGCCCCGCGCCCTGACCCACTTTCCTGCAGTATTTCTGCATAGCGACAGAGGTCCCAGCAGGACAGGCAGAGCTGCGCCGCGCGCGGGAGTCTCCATTTCCTATTGCTGCCGCTGGAAGAACGCGTTCACCATCTGCACACACACACACGAGCACTGCACACAGCCGGAGAACGCACACATCCCAGGAGCAGAGCAGGCGGGCAGGACCACAACAGAGGCCCCATCTCACCTGCAGACCCCAACAGCCCAGCCCCACACACACACACACACACACACACACACACACACACACGGAGTTTGCTCTCCTCTCAGGGCTTTGTTTGTTTGTTTGTTTTGTTTTCTAGCAAAGCATTTGTATTTCCCCACTATGAAATTTTGCGCTGAATCTATGACAACCCAAAAATCTCAACGGGAAATTTCACCAACAGAGGATTATGACTCGGGCTGCAGAATAAGCAGCAGGAGCAGATGGAACTCTTCGGAAACAATGGTTCTATTTTCATGCAAATTTCCTTAGCAGTTAAAAAAAGACGAAAAAAAAAAAACACAAAAAAAAAAAACCAGGGAGATATCAGAAGGTCTCTAACCCGAGGGCTCTGAGCAATGCTCCAGGCCAGGGCTGGCCGTGCTGCACAGCCTCAGCAGCTTCAGAAAAGAGCACCATGACCGACTGACAGCGGCCCCTGTGCACGCAGCAGCACCGCGTGCCGGAGCAGGGCTACCCCGCAGCTCTTTGGACTTCCAGCAGCACCGCAGCCTCCGCAGCAATGCACACTGCAGAGCTCATCCTCGCGCTCCTGAGGAGCACGGCCCTCGTTCACGGGGCAGCATGGTGACCCTTCACCGCTGGATGAGTGCAGAAGGTGACAGTCCCCGAGAGAAAGGCGGCCCCGGGGCCAGCACCGGAGTGAGCACGAGGGCTGCCCCAGCACAGGAGCAGTGCCGGGCTCTTCCCACAGCTGGAACAGGGACACGGAGCTGAGAAACTGCTCGCACAGAACAGCAACAGGACAGCGGCTCCTGGCCCTGCTCCCCAGCACTGGCCTTGTGCTGGGCTCCAGTGGTGCCACTGGGTCCTGCAGTGCTATCAGGTCCCGCAGCAGCACCAAGTCCTGCAGTGGCACCAGGTTCCTGCAGTGGCACCGGGTCCTGCAGCCATCCCCACCCCCCGCAGGCCTTCCCGCGCTGCTCCTGGAGCTCTGCGGTGTCTCCACATTTCCCCCTCCATTCTGTCACACAGCTGCTATCTCCCCTGGTTTCACGTTGATTTTTCTTTAATTAATTTTCTCCTTCCTTGTTCACTAAGAGATAATGAGGCTGGCCCTGGGTGTGACTGTCAGCAGAGGCACACAGAGGCCTCTGACCGTGGGGGCACGGCCACCCGCCACCCAGGGACCACAGGGCACTCCCAGGGCACAGGGACGTGCCCTGAGCACAGCACCATCTGCATTCAGAGCAGTGGTCGAACACCTCCACAAGCGCAAGAAATATTCGACATGGGAGACAGGAAGGAAGCTGGAACCTGGAGAAGGGACGGGGTGCTCCCGCAGCAAGAGGACGGCAGAGAGGGGCTCTATCTCCTCCGCACCCACTGCTGGCAGCGGGCTCCCACCCACCCGCAGCCACTGCAGCACCCCCGCCCTCTGCTTCCAACTGCTCCTTTTTGGAGACTGCCACACCGCTGTCCTTTAGTTTTCCATTTCATTTTCATTTTCTACTTAATGCTTTCACCCAGCCGTTGAGGGTGATGATGGAAACCCATGTGAAGAACATCAGGAGGGACCTCCAACGCCCACCATCCCAGCAGGGCTCCCATCGCCACCACGACACCAGCCCCCAGCAGCCCCACGCAGGACACGCGCTGTGCTAGGGATGCAGTTCCTCCCTCCCATCGATGCTCTCACAGCACCGTGGCAGCAGAGGAAGGGGCTCCAGCCACCCGTGGCTCCAGCCATCCACGCTCGCTCAGCGAGCCGGGCACTGTGAGACCGCCCCAATGGAAAAGCCCCAGACAATCAGTCCCTGCTTGAAGCATTTCAACAGCAGCAAAATATGAACAGAGAGAGAAGGCCACGTGGTGTTAGAGCACAGAACAAATTTGGGTTGGAAGGGACCCCCAGAGGCCCTCTGGCCCCACTGCAGCGCTCAGGGACAGCCCTAGCTCCATGATGGGCTCAGAGCCCCCGCTGACCCCGAGCATCCCCAGGGATGGGCACCCACCTCTCCGGACACCGTGCAGTGCCTCGCTGCCACTATCACAACAAAGAACAAGAGAAGAACAAGAGAGCAGAACAAGCAAACCGCCTTCTCCCCACCCACCCCTGCAGCCCCAGGACGCGGTGGGATCACTGTCCCTGGAGGTGTTCAGCACACATGGACGTGGCATGTGGAGACACGGCTCGGTGGGGATGGGCCGCAGTTGGACTCGGTGATCTCAGACGTCCTTTCCAACCCCAGTGATTCTGTGATTCCATCGTTCCCACTGAAAACGGCTCTGTGAAGCCGGCACATCCCCGTCACACAGCCCCACACCACAGTGCCTCGCTGGGCTGCTCCGGCCCATGGGGACACCGCAGACACAGCACCAGCCCCTGGAACTGTACAGCCATCTGCTGGGAGGGCCCCGGGCACAGCCCTGGCCTGCACCCACTGCCTGGCTGTGTCCTCGGGGCTGTGGTGGCACCTCAGGGACAAGGAGACAGACACCGTGGGGAAAGAGCACGTCGGGGACAGGGACATTTCGGGGACAGGGATGCCTCGGTACCTGGGGAAACCTTTCCCTGCCCCACCCGATCCCCACCCCGGGGCAGCCCGAGGCCATGGCTCGGCAGACGCCGCTCGGCTCGCATCAGCCCCAAAGCACCGACAGCGCCCGACGGGCGGACCGCCCTCACCCCCACGGAGCGCGCTCTGCAGAGAACGGCCCCGCACGGCCGCAGC
>WBMW01005334.1:43779-68120 GCA_013396635.1 Penelope pileata
ATAACCTGAGGATTCCTTGATAGTAACACTGCCTGCCAGGGTGAGCTGCCAACACAAATGCACCAGGTCTGACCCAGCTTAGCAATGCGCTTGGCAATTTAACAAAAAATGAGGAATCTTAAGAACTTCATTTTATCTCAGTAATAGCCAGCAGATGCTATAATCACTCCAAAACCATATGATTGATTAATATCACTCAGAAGGTTCATGCATTACGAATTCAGAAAGCAATCAGGTATTTTTCTATTCAAGGTGAGATAAAGGCATGCTTTTTTCATAAGCAGCCCTGATACGCAGATCAATAAAATCACTTTTTTCAATAGACTCCACTCATTCTTAGTGTCCCTGAGAACAGTGAGTGCAGGTCAGCAGCTGTCCCGGCCAGCAGCGCCCACAGAGACCTCAGCACAATCAGTGACCAGTACATGAAGCTCCAAATGCTGAGGTGCTGCATCTCCACCAGTGACAGGACCTGCAGGAACCACTGCCTGCACCGTGCACACGAACAAGAGCTGCTCGGGCTGAGAGCAGAAGCAGTGCTTGCTGAGTAGCAGGTCGCGTTCCATCTCGGCTGTCTTAAACCTGTACACTAGTTGCTTTTGCAGCCCCACTCTGCTCAGATCTCCAGACTGAGCCAGGAGAAGGCTCTGGGCGGGGGCTGTGTGCAGCACACCAACCTCCCCCATGGGCTTTGCCATCGGGTCAGGGCAGGCTTCCCCCCAGCACAGCTCCTGCCCCTAGCATGGGAGGCACCTCCTGTGCCAGCTGTGCATTGAGCAGAGCCTCAGGAGCCATGCAGTCACCTCTGGCCAAGTACAGCAATGAGCGAGCTCCAGCAAACTGGGGGTTACCAGCCCAAAACATTCCTGTGCTACACTCACTGATTCTTAACTGGTAACCTAAATGAGCTTATAGTTTTCTTGAAAAAATGACGTGACCATTTAAGGCTTTATTACTTCATTTGCTTTGGACTTACTGGCAGCCCATACGTTTGCCTTAGCACGCATCCATCTACTCTCACATTAGGAAGCCTGTAGTGCTGCTGCAGATAACGCTACATCCAAAGCCAGATGCCATGAACACAAAGGGTCACGCTGCCCTGAGCTGAGGTGGTCAGGGTTGGACCAAACACCCGGTGCTTTCCAGTCTCCCATGCCATGCCCACCCTCACAGCTGCGCTGCATTCCAGCGCCCTGAAGTGGCAGCAGCTCCCAGTCAGCAACAGCAGCACCTCCAGCCCGGGTACCTATAGGTCTCGTGCTGGGCTGAGCCATGCTGAGCAGGAGCTCTCACCTGGCTGAAGCACTGCAGCCACGGCTGCGGGGATCCACGGGCACAGCTCTGCAGCTGTACCCTCAGCAGTGGCTGTTAGGGTGCAGATTCCTTCAGGTGGAGTCTCAAATTGAGATTTTTGAGATGATGAGCACATTGGCAGACAAGGTTCACAGGGTAGGTTCTAGGTATAAAAGAACGCATTCAAATTTACCGTATATTTCTTCTGCTGAAGATTTAAATATCATGCGGCTTCAGCTTTCTTTCTGTTCACTGAATATCAAGGTCAATTAGGACTGATGTCTGGCTAGTACTCTCAGAGCAGATTAGACAGTTGCATCAAAAACTGGGACCACGTATAGGTCATCTGTTACTGTGACCTAGATTTCTGAGAATCTGTTCAATTTGTTTTATTCAAAATGTGGCACTGTCTCAGTTCTGTTTCTCATAGTAAACCTCTCTCTAATAGCAGAAAATAGCTTTATTAGATACTTATAGAGACACTGCTTGCTACTTTGCTAATACACAAAGAAAATCAAATCCATGCAGCAGACCTGTGTCTGTCATCCATTTAATTTTGAAATAACTTAAGGTTCTGAAAGGCTTATGCCTTATAATCTAAAGCATTTGGTCCACATGCCAGATACTAAGCAATCTGAAATACATAATGGCTTAGCTTCAGCTCTGCTTGCCCTATTTAATTCATTTTCCTTCAGCAGCCAGTGGGTAGATGCAGTGCTCGGTGTTACGCTTGGAAAATGAAGAACATACCGAAGCACTTGAGCAAGCAAGGCTGCCTCATGTGCATCATGGGGGCTGCCCTTACAGGACAGTTGGGTTTTTATGGCTCTGTCTGAGAGCAGAACCAGACTTCCTTCCAAAACTTCATACTTGAGTATAAAGATTTTACTCTCTGTGGTTGGACACTAGTGCTCAGCATGTACTGCATCAGCCTGTGCTGCCTGGGCTGTCATTCTGAAACCACAGCAAGTGTTCCAAAGGGAAATCTGCTTTCCTGACAGATTCCCTCCCCTCTCCCAGCGCTGAGCTGCTCCAGTCAGGAGGCGAAGGGATGCCAGGCAAACACCGTGCTGGTGGCATTTGGGAGGGAGAAGGGCAGAAAGCACCTTAAAGTATTAGAAAATATTTTCTAAACATCAATGAATTCTGTGTAGAAGGAAAATGTGAAATAATGACATGATTGTCAAACCCACAACTCAAAGAACAGTGCACTAACCAGACTTTGGAACTGCCACCTGCAGCCTCTGCGGCTCAGTGCTGTGCTTTGATGGCTGGCACAAAGCACACCTAGAGCAGTCGTGCTCTCACCACAGCCCGGGAGAAAAGGCAGGCAGTGGAATCAAACATCCACAGAAGAGAGCACAAAAATAAACCAGAGCCGACAGATGAAGATGCAGAGCACCCAGCCCCAGGCAGCGGAACAACAGCCCCTGCTGCTGCAGTTCTCAGCTTATTTTAAGATATTTTCTTGTCTTCTTTCCCTGTGTTTTGAGGCACCTGGGCCTTGGAGGGAAGTGGACACTAGTGCACAGCCAAGGAATCGTTAGTCTCAAAACCAGGGTCTGCGTGGGCTGTACAGGAGGATACGGACTGCCTGGATGTTTCACACTGGTGTGAAAGATTCACTGGCTGTCCTCTTCCCAACCCTCAAGATGATCTAAAGGATCAGTGGTCTCTAAGGCTTTTTTTTTTTTTTTNGTTTCTCCCCTGTGATGCTACACAACGTTGTGTTTTAGCAACAAGAGAAACCCAAGTGGCACCCTGTGCCCATGGATGCTCTGGAAAGCTGTGCGCTCAATTACAACTGCCCTCTGATGCCCTGCAGGCAGAATGTTTGCTTGCATCACATCCTTAGACATACAGACTTGAGAGACCCCTAACCCAGGGGAAGGCAGCTGGGCTCAGTGCTGCCCACCCCTGAGCTGCTGCGGTGCTGAAGGGTGCAAAGCCCCATGGGGAGGGCACCCAGCAGGGGAAGGGAGCCTGCATGTCCTTCATGGGAAGGAAAAATTAGGTGCTTTGTGCACTTAATTAACTAACTAGTGATTATTAGAAGTAAAATCTTTACCATCCTACATGCATCTTGAATGTATACAAGATGGCAACGTAAAGTCGACACAGAGGTGTGATACTTCCCAACCTGAGCCAAAAACAGGGAGGTTTTAGAGGTGCTTCTTTTGAGCAGAACTGCAAGGCTAGAAGTCTGTTAGATGAGAACTGTTGGATTACATAGCTGAAAAACAAACTAATTATCTTCAAAGGATGAGTTATCAATAGATCAGGAAGAGACGTCATGATTATGAGAAGCAAATCCTTCATTTGGTCCCCCTCCATCCACACCGCAGATAAGCTAAGCTTTATCCAGCTGGAATTGTTAATATTCCCTGTAAGACGCCCGTCCATCCCAGCGCGCACAGAGCAGGCTGTGCAGCTTGCCCGGGCTGACCAGGAATAACAGGGAATGTCTTCGTAATCCCCACCTGCACTCTACCCCTATTTTTCTCTGAGATGTAGCTCAGTCTGGCTGCTGAGACTCACGTAAAAACAGAAAACATTTCTGCCCCCCACCATAAGAAGCCTGGCCAAGGCCGGCTATTCCCCATCCAAAGGCAAGCAGTCAGCCCTGCCCAGCAGAGCCCGTTTCTGCTCACACAACTGTCACACTGACAGCTGTGCCGGAGTTCCTAAAAATACCAAAGGAAGGAGCCGAGCAGGCCTGGCACTCGCAGCAGGCTGCAGTCACAGCTGCCAGCATCGCTCCCCTCGGCTGCACCCGGGCCTGCGAGCAGGGAGCATCCTCAGCACAGATCAGCTGCCAGGAGAGACCAGGAGAGCTCCTCTGGAGGGAGCACGGATCCTGAATTCACTGCCACAGTGATGTGCCCTACGTCTGCGCAATGCGGGATGAAGAACCCTAGCGTGTTTGATACACCACCAGGCAGCGTTTCTATCTCCAAAGCTGCTCGCCCAGCAAGAGATGTGTCAGAGCACAGCACAGCTGCAGCAGGTTATTTTTAACCCAGAGGAATCTCAGGTATCCTGACAATGAATCTGATACTGACAGCACTCTTCAGGGCAACAAATGTCCTCTTAGAAGGTGCAGGATAAGAAGTTCACTGGGACGCTGGACAGCATGCAAAAAGGAAAATCCACTCATGGTTCCTGAATGCACAGAGGCCAAGAGACAGGGAGCTGAAAACATCTGGAAGACAGGAGATGATGAGCAGGAAATAGGCGAGTTCCTCCTGCTTGTGTCCTTCCCTCTGCACCCACTGACCACCACTTTGATCTGTGTTGATAACTACAATTCGGTACTAGTCTCAACATCACTTGGTTTCTTTTTTGAATTAAGCACTGAATATTTCTTATGTTGAGTAAAATGAGATGAAGCAGCACTATCTAAGACACCCTGGGCTGAGATGGCCTTTGCTCCACGTTCGCTGCAGGTGCACGGAGCAGTGCTGCTGGGCTGCAGGGGCTGCGCCCACCGCCCCGCGCCAGGTTGGCCTCGGTCCTTGGGAAGATGTGGGGAAGAGGCAAGCAGAGCCGGCAGTGCCGTGCAGCTGATCCCTGCACAAAACCAACTGAGGAGACAGGAGGCCGAGCTGGAGCCTAACGCAGTGTGATGGCTCCTGTAAGCAGGTCAGCGAGAAGGCTCTGGAGCCTTCAGCCCAGCACGGCTCTGGGCAAGCCCATCTGACAGGTCCTGCTTTCAGCAGGTAACAGGAGCTGCAGGGCTCGACGTTGAGAGCTTGCGTGTTTGCTGTAGGAAGGGTAAAGTGAGTTTCATTTGAAAGAGTACAGCTATTTCAGCCTCTGTTCCCGTCTTGTTTTGTGCAGCATCACCTCCTGGCAGTTCCAGAAAAGCTTTTCACTCTCCACGTGCTCGTGAAACAGGTTCATGCCAGGCTTCTGAAGCAAAACCCTTTTCTCCCACTGACACCCAGCCTGAAGGCTCTGCCTCTGAGGCTCCCTCTGAACATTCTCCCCTCAGAGGTGCTCCAATTCCCAGCTCCCACGCAGCCAGGGCTGCCCTGAGCAGCTCATGGAGCAGGGGCAGCTCTTCCCCATAAAGCCCACGGGACAGTGACACATTCCTGGTGACAGGCAATGCACCTCAACCACTGACAGCAACTGTCCTATACATCCAGAGACTCCTGCCCTATGTTCCTGACACTGCCCTCTTACAAGCAAGCTTTTGCTCACTGTATCCCTAGCACAGGTTTGATCTGCTTGATCCTGGCCCCATGCTGAGCAGAGACTGGCATTTGTTTTATTTGCTCTCTGCTCACCTCTGTAGAAACCCCTTCAGTTCAGTGATCTCTTTAGGGCAGCCTGCACCAAAGAGGACAAAGCATGATTTCAGCAGTTTAGTTCATTAAGTGCAGATGCAGCAGCCCCTGTCCCTGCTCAGCATCTCACGGTTGGCAGCGGGTGAGCGACCACAGCAGCACTGCTCACAGCAGAGCCCTTCATGTTCCAACACGGCCTGTAGTCCTTGTTCCCAAACACAAAGCTTTGCATCTGACCAAGACATTCACCTCTGCTTGATTTATCTAGAGATCCAGGTTAATATCTAGCCTTCATTTTTCCTTTTCATTTAAAAAAAAAAGTCCCGTAACTCCTGAAAGCATTTCTCCCAGGCCGTTAGCAGCCGTGCTTTACAACATGGCACGCAGCCCCTCCTAAGACTGCACCACATTGGTTGAGTTCCCACTTAGGATTAGGCTGAGACCTCCCCACTTGTCATTTTTTAATCCTTTTAACATTTGCCACAGCAGATTTGTACCATACCAGTTTAAGATGTCACACATTATTAAGCCAAACACCTTACAGAAGTGTAGGGCTACCCTGCATCCACCGGTGTCAATGCACAATCAGATCACAATAACTTGTTAAATCCTCCACAAATCATCAGAAACAGCTATCAGTTGCATTTCCCTCAGGTCCCAGAAGAGCTCTGTGTTTATTTTCTCTGGGATCAACCTCACAGCATCGTATTCTAAAAGGGCAGATGGAGCAGATTGGTACCTTTGTCCCCTGACCTCACGTTATCCCAGGAGTTACCAAGCAGTAGCCCAGGGAGCTTCTGGACAGCGCCAAGAAATAAAAGCACACAGTGCTAATTGTAAAAGCTGCTGATTCTGAAGTGTTTGGCAGTGGCATCACTGCTTACACACTTCCCCTAACTCCAGCAAAACAGCAGTAATTGAGACCCCAGCGATTGCATCCCTCTCTTCCCACTGGTTCCTCATGGGATACCTGCACGCTCACACTGCTGAACCCATTTACACCTACGATGAAAACACTTCCATGGCACAATTAGAGCTTGCTACAGGACAATGTAAATGTGCTTGCACATGGCCATCCCACAGCCTCAGGTCAGGCACTGACTCACTGAAAAGAGAACATGGATGTGGTAGGCACTTCTGGGGGTAACATCTCCAACAAAATACAGGCTGGAAGGACTTCAGGTCTATCCCAACCCTTGTGCATACGCCCAGTTACATTGTTTAGTTACGCCCAGTTACATTGTTTAGTTACATCGTTTATAGAGTTTTGGCTGTTTTTCCCCCCCATCTCAGAATCTTTCAAAAAATCTAGCTGATGGGAGCTTCGAGCTTTTGATGCTTAATGGCACCATTAAAATCAGTCCATGTCAGTGCAGACTGCAAGCCGTGCTCTGGGAGAAGCACGTCTCCCAGCACAGATACAGCTTGCTCAGTATGAGCAAATGCATTGGGGTGAAGGATTTCTACAGACAATACACATATTGCTAAGTTGCACAGATCAGATATCATGGATAATTCTCTTGTTCTTAAGACAAGAGAAAACACTGAAGTAGAAGCAAGCCTATGGAATTTTGAAGTGAGATTCTAACCACTAACTTTGCAGGCTCCATTCACACATTCCACTTCTAGAAACTAAGCTGCAAGCAACTTGTCTCTCACACCATGCAAGCCAGGTGGAAAAAGTGAAGATAACTGGATGCAATGTAGAAATTTAAAGAGAATAAATCCCAAGTGACAAGGTTGGGAGTGTCACCGCTGCAGCCAGCACGGAAAACGCTTCAGCATCAGGTTAACCCCTGGGAGCAAAGGGCTGAAGGGCAGCAGGGCAGCCCCTGCCCAAGCAGCAGCTCTGCCCCTGGGGGCTCCTGCCTCAGGAGGAGGACCCCAGCTCTGTCCTGCGGTGGGAATGCCTTCAGACAGTGGCACAGAGCAGCCTTTAAAAACCCATGGGCAAGGGGAGAAGGGAGAGTGGAAAAATGGATAGACACGATGCGCTCTGTTGAGAAATAGATCCCTCCTGCTCTCACTTCTGTTTGATATGCTTACAGGTGCTGCCCCCACCTTTTCTTTATAAAGTTCACTTAAAAAAAAAAAAATGAAACACTTAAAAACCTGAGTAGCTACTTACAATATGCATACCTGCAGGAGGAAAGGCTCTTTCACAACCACAATTCAGACACATTCAAAGCTGTTTTAAGAAGCACTAAGTCAGCACTGATAACAGGAGCGTTGCACTCCTGCTGTTCATTAGTCCTCACGGCTCCATTTGGTAATTAAAATACTTGCCGTTTAAGACTTTGCAACAAAGAATGTGCAGCCCTCAGCAGTGTTTCCACTGCTCCTCTATGGAAAACACATGCATGGAAAGTATGCGCAGTGCCGGGACGCGGCCGTGGCTGGATAGCTTCAGAGAACATTCAACGCTGTCGGTGAGTTTGAGAACTAAGAAAAACCATCGACCGTTGACTGTACCTTGAGGTTTATCACCAACCCTCTGCTAGATGGAGAGCTTGAGCCTGCGTAGCTGTTCACATGTGGTTGCTGTTAACAGGTCGTGATTTACAGACCATGTTGAGAGCTGCAAAGATGGAGTTCTTCCAGTTCTACGTTCTCAAAAAATGAATTGGTGTCTAAGAAATGGTTGTTTTCTTTTAAGAGAAGACTATGAGCTAGACCAGAATTTCCACAAAACAAAGTATCCGAGAGTAATGGAAGACACTGTGTGGACAGCACAAAAGCAGTAACGTGTCCAAACCATATGGTACACTTGGAAGCAAATCTGAGGATGGTGTATGTTCCAAACAGCAGAATACAGACCAGATCAGGAGGGAAACCTCCCTTCCGTTTGGACTGGCAACTTGAGCTTGGCTGGAAGCAGCTCTGGAATGTCAGTCTGTTTGCTCCTAGGACCCTGTGCTTGGTTTCAGCAGCTGCTCACCAGGAGCACTGGCCAAGGAGCAGATTCCTCCTGGCATGGTCCAGCTGCTGCTGTGACTCACGCTGTCACTCTGCAAGCAGGAAAACACCCTTCCTTTCAAAGGAAAGGAAAGGTGAAGGCCCAGCCCCAGCAGCACCTGCTCTGCCTGTCCCCCAGCTGATGAGGTGCTGTTACAGCATTACAGGGACTGTGGAACCCATGAAATGGGGGAAGACCCAAAGCACACGCCTGCTGTTCTGTTCTGGGCTGTTGTAGAAGAGATCCTGTAACACATGGTTTACTTCTGACTACAGTCCCAAGGTACCTGTCTCAGGCCCAAGAGAAAGCACACGCTCCTGGAAGCTACACCTGTTCCTTTGAAGCATACCCTGCACCGTTACCTTCTTATGTCACACGATCCACCAGAGTTAAAGCATCAGAAGAGGCCTTTGTCAAAACACTTTTGCCAGCACAGGGCACCCAGCCCACCTGCCAGCACCGCCTTCCTGCTGTAAGGGGCTGGAAGCCTTCAGCCACCCAGAACCTCCAGGGAACGGCGCTGGGAGCACAGCCCCTGTGCCAGGGAGCAGAGTGGTATGCATGCTGCTGGGCTGAGGGGTGACCTCAGCGAGGACAAGCACTTGAGCAGGATGTCTCTCATACTGGGGGAACACAGGCATTTCTGGAATGAGGCCCAGCCCTCATCGAGGCTGAGGGCAGTGATTGTGCTTGAGAATTGTTGGAAAATTATTCAAATGAGAGCACAGGGAAGGCTCAGTGAATGTGCAGCTCTCGAGCCCCTGTGGTACAGGGTCCAGAGTGGCCTTCACTGTGAGACCACTGCCAGACAGCAGGAAGCTGTAAGGGGAGTGACCAAACAAACCACCTTTACCTACAAGCAATTTATATCCTATTTTCAGTGCTGTTTGCAAAGCAAGCACAGGATGTTTTCTCCTGTTCTCTCTGTGTAAATGTACTCCAGAAGCCACCAGGACCTGAGAAGCCCCACAGCAGCTGAGAGCCCCGAGACCACCGTGCTACCACAGGGCCCATAGGAAGACATGGCACCGCAGGCCCGGCCCAGCTCTAATGGCTGCAATCAACATTCATTGCTGTCGGTGGGTTTTCCTTGCTATCAACTCACTGATCAATGAATGCAAACTGCGGACCAGCTGGCTAAGAGCTGCACGCCGTGCTGCGCTGCCTGGGGCTCGCCCTGCCAGGAAGGGGGCTGCGTGCTGCCTGCTGAAGGAGCTCAGCAGTGGAGCTCTGCCTGCCCCCAGCGGGAGCCGTGGGGTGGGACCAGCCAACCTGCTCCCCCGCCAGCACCTGCACACAGGGATGCTCTCCGGCACCCGGCAGCCTCTGCAAAGATTCACGTTTCACAAAGCAGTAAGTCTGGGATAAAATAAGCATTCCTTGTAGAAAAGCAGATGCTCTAACAGGGCACAAACAGCTTTTTTCAAGGCTGTGTTTTTGTTACAGGACAACCACCACGCTCCAGCTCTGGCGCAGTGAGTTAGCCCTGCCCCTGCCATTCACGGCCTTCAGGAAGAGCTCCTCCCTGGGGGCTCCTCTCCAAAGCACACAGGCAGCTGCCTGCGTCCATAGGAGCCCTGGCCCACCACAGCCAGGAGCATCTCCGTGCCAGCCCGTACCATTTACTGACACACATTAAAAGCAGCATCCTGTATTGCTACTGTGAAGTGTTTTTTAAATGAAGTCTTACTCATGCAAAGTAAAGTTACTGACAAACAGAAATAGATTATTCATTGGCATTTAGCAGTGACTCCAAGGATCTTCCCCACATATACGTGAAGTTGCATTCCAACTTGTTTCACAATTTACTTATTAAAAAAAGACCCAGAACATGGGCACTGCTGGCCGGGGAGCAGCGTGTTAGACCTGGGCAGTGCCAGCTCCGTGCAGCAGCCCCGGCTGCTTCCCCCAGAGACGAGACCAGCGCTGCCTGGGGGTGCAGCCCCACATCCCACCTTGGAAATCTCCAATTTGTTTGGAAGACTCATTCACCAAGTATGAGTGCACAATCTGGACTTCCTCCAGGGGTTATTATACAATAAGCAAGCACTTTCATGTTATTTTCAACACCAAAAATATCACTTGGCCTACTGGGTTTCCCCACGCCTGTTTGAAAATACAAAAGAAAATCTCAACAGATGTTCGTCCTTACTACAAAGAAATATGAGAATTCAATTACTCCTAATAAGATTTTGGACAGACAAATAACTACAGTACAGCCTGCTAATGCATAAGCAGCAAGTTTAAGCGCACACTGCACAGCTGCACGCTGAATGCACAAATATACATAAGAATTCAGCTTTCCGCTTCGCTGGGAAAATCCTTATGTCTCTTTAATCCTGTTTGGTAATGAGACAGCAAGAAAAAAAAAAACTATGAGCGGGAAAACAGGTTAGCAGACAGATTCAGAGTTTGTGAAGACCCACACCTGGGACATTTCAGCTGGTTCTGGCACCAGCTGCTCCCTGCTCAGCAGCAATCACAGCCTCAGGTGCCACCTGCTCATGGGACAGCACCAAGCCCCAGCACACCCAGTGCTGCCAGCGTGGGCTGGGGAGGTGCTGGGGCTGCCTGAGAGGCACTGCCAGGGCTCAGCTGTTGGCACACGGCTGGCACAGCTCAGCACCCCAGGGACCTCCACCCGCTGGCAGCACAGACCAGCCTGCCCACCAGCACTTGCAGCAAAAGACAGGAGGACATCAAAAGGACTGGAGGAGCTCAGTTTATTTAGTTTATGTCAATATCTTCATAGGGAACAGAAGTTTGACAGGCAATTTTCAGCTTAGCAAAGATAACAGACAGAGCAGTAGCTAGACAGATTCAGACTAGCAGCAATACACAGTTATATAAGGGAAGGAGATTGTTCAACTCGCAGTACGCAGCCTTACTGCTAGGATTTGGCAGATGCATCCTGAGGTGGGAATACGATGGAAAAGTTTTGTTTAAAAAGCTTTTACTGCATCCAGGCCTCCCGTGCATTAAGCTATGTCAGACTACAAAGATTCTACAGAACATGAAGCCCCATTTTCATCAGCTGTACATTTGTCATTGCAGAGGAACCACAGTTCTGCAGTGAAAGAAGTGCCACCAGCAGAGGGACAGTGGTGGCGAGGCCCTGTCCTGCCCCTGGAGGCTCCTAGCAGCCATGAGCATCTGACCATTGCTTTTAATGGTCTGTTAATTGTCTGACACACTTGAAAATACCAGTGTTTCCAAAAATGACAAAAAGTTGTTCTAAATAAAATTTGCACAGAGCTTATCCCTCTATTATGAATTGTTTTGAATTTAGATCCATAACTTCTGACAAGGACTTGTTGCCATCTAGTGGATTATAACCCACAAAATGCATTTGGTCCTTGGGCACAGCAAGTACCACTAGATGGAGTATTAAAGAATTCTGTATTAGCACTATGTTATGTGTGCAGCAGCTCAGGTTTTTAGTCACAGAATGTTACAGGCACAGAATTGCACTGCAACAGGAGAGGATTTTACTGACTGCTTTCCATTTCCTCAGGAACCCCCAGCTACAGGATTTCCAAGTGTAACATGGATACCCTTGAGATAGATACTTCTAGGACAAGCTAATTCACCAGCACCTCAAGTTTTACTTCCATTGTATCACTGTAACATTCAGGCATCAGCTTTACAGCTCTCCCAGCTGTCTCTCCAGCAGGAGATCATCCTACCCCGGCTGCCCGCTGCTGGTAGGCGTGGGGACCACAGACTGTCCAAGCTCCTTCTGTGGGAAAGAGCCAACCCAGTACCAGATCCTCACCTCTCTAAGCATGAGCTGTAAACTTCTTAAAGTCTCTACAGTGAAGTAAGAATTCATCGCTTTATATGATCTCAGAGTGAGAAATTCAACCTCATTCTATGTGGCAAGAAAAAGAGGTACTTACTGCCCACGGAGTTCATAGGAAGGACAGGAGAACTCATCTGCTCCACATCTGTAGCTAATGGGAAAGTGAAAATGAGAAAGTTGTGATGTGTGTTTTACCAAGTGCCTTAAGAAGTCTTCAATTTTGACAATTCACGTGAGAAGCAGTTTTTAAAGCAATGCTGCCCTTTCCTCTTTTAGAGCATTCTCTAGCTCACATAGCCATTGCCTGCAGCTCTGCTTTTCAGAGCAGCCATCCCTGCAGTCTGACCCGCAGTGCTTTAACAATACCATTTCAGAACACTTCTCACCATGAAGAGATTTGAGTTCTGTCAGCTTAGAGCTGTATACAATATCATTTTCTAAGTGGAGCATTACTGCAGAACGAAGAGATGACATCCTGCCTGTGTCCAGCGCAACCTCCACGGATTGCTGCTAGGAAGACAGATTGCTTCCAGAAGGGCAACGCTGGCATTTAATCTCAAGGAAAACCAGAAGCAATGTCCTTAGAGACACTCAAAAAGCTTTATTTTCTAACAGCTGAAGGAGCAAACAGACCTCCCTCCCTGTGTCCTGCTAATAACAAACACACAGAACGGGATCTGAACCAAGTGCCAGGTGCACATTGGGAAGGATCCAACTTCCCGGGAGCCAAACCAAGACAAAGCCGTTTTCCAGTAACAGGGTCAGTTCCAAGCTGAGATTAGGTAAAATGAAAATGTATTCTCTCTGGGCCTTGATCTCTCAGAAAAGAGAGCATTCACTCTCATCTCATTACCACAGATGTCCAAGTCCAACAAATCAGTCCCCATCGCTTTGATACCAGTAGATACCACAAGTATCTAATTAGTGGCTTTTGCTCTAAGACCCGGTAGGCACGTGCTGCGAGCTCACATTCCTCAGCCACAGCTCAGTCCCAGCAGTGCAGGCTCAGCCCCCAGCCAGGGCCTGCTGTCAGCCCACACCACGGCTTTCACGTTCTTACAGTTCTGATTTATTTGGCAGCAGTGATTCTGAAGACTCCTGTTTACACCGAGAAGTGGAAAGTTCTGCTCCAATGAGGCCAACCACACACAGATGCAAACACTTCAGCAGCCCGCTGCCATGGGCCAGAAGCGCAGACTCTTGTGCCAGCTCCTGCCATGCTCTGCTTCGGAGACTTGGTCGTGCTGTACAGGACCAACAGCTTTAGTTCATGTACTCAATGCCAGTGACAACAAACACCGACAGCTTTACTCCAAAGTGCCCTGCGTTCTGCCCGGCCCACGCTCTGTTGGAACAGGGACGCTTGCTGCCCAGAACTTCTGCACAAATGGTCACGCGTACGACTTGGCTCTTCCTTGTATTTCCTGCACCAGTGCTGGGAGAGCTGTGCCTGACTGACACTCACGCTCCACGGAATGCATTTTCCAGGTTCTGCTGATCTGCTTACAGAAAAAAAATGGCTTTGCACCTTCCTGTTTGCCACCTTGTTTCCATGATCTCCCTACTGCAGGAATCACTAACCTTCTGGAAGAGCTAGGCAACTCAAATGATATCTGTTTTGCAAGTGAACAAGATTCTTTATAAACAGTGTAACAGTTTCAGATACCCGGGAAGGTTTTCACAGTTGTTGGGGTTTTTTTTGTTTGTTTTTCTCATTTAAAGCTACGTATGCTTTCATACATAGCCAAAATAAGTGCAGCATCACTTTTAGATGGAAAGATTTATCCCATGGAGACAGTTTTGTGCGCAGCTGAGCTTTCAGGAAGGCTGTGCTAGCAGCTCAGCAGATGGCCACGGAAAGGTTACCTGCTGCTCTGGCAGAGGCAGCCAGCTGCCCCGGAGCAGATGGCAGGGAGCAGCCCTGGGATGCAGCTGGGGGAGCAGGGCAGTAAGGTACACCTGCAAACAGCTGCAGTAAGTCATCAAGTATCATGCAAAAGGCACCTAAGTAGCAGGTGCCTTTGGAAGAGTAATTTTTGAGTGGTAAGCATTTCAAAAGCAATCTGGTGCAGATTGCTCAAGTCCTGTAGTTTTACATTGTTTACTATGATGGCACTTCAAATGTTACAGACAACAGAAACATCTTCTAGCTGCGCTTGGAATGATAATTTCAGTTCATGTTTGAAATTATGTACACTTTTAATTACCAGTGCACTCAGCAAGGCCAGCACCCTGTGCTCACCACCCCCAGTTGCTCCAGCCTGGAGCTCCCAGAACCCAGCGATGTTCCAGCGAGCGCTGCTGGAACCCAGCAATGCCATCCCCACCGCGGGCCGAGAGCCCCCAGACCCCCAGGCCAGGCCAAGCCCCGACACCAGCACAGCAGCAGCCCATCAACGTGTCTGTTCTTATGCTACTGGCAAAGGGGTGTTGAGAAATTACTAATCTCAAATCACACTTCCAAATTTTTTGTAATAAGTTTGAAGCACAAGCAGTTACCCTACAACTTGCCCTGAATAGGCCAACTATAAGATCTCTCATTCACATAAATGAATATTTTCAGTATTTCAAACAGCTCTTTATGAAATATGGCAATGCTGGTTTCATTCC
The DNA here is from genome assembly GCA_013396635.1 of Penelope pileata. NCBI lineage: Eukaryota > Metazoa > Chordata > Aves > Galliformes > Cracidae > Penelope > Penelope pileata. The sequence continues at coordinate 58,733 of WBMW01005334.1, forward strand.
TATCTACATCCCTCCCCTCCAGTCCTTTTCTTCCCATAATTGTATGCAACAAGCAGCTCCTAAGAACGATTCAGCTAAGAGAGGAGACATGGATCAACAACCAGCTAAGACTTTGGAACAGGTTGGCTCTAAAAGATGAAAAGGACAAAAGTCTGCTCAGCTATGAAGAACAGCTGTTGCCAATACAACTATTTATCCTCTGACCTTTCCTCTGCCCAATAAGTGAACAGTGCCAATTGTTTTCCTCTATTATATACTGTTTACAAGCCCTGCGTGGCATGAAAGGAATTAATAATTCAGCTCATGGAGCTGACGACCTTTATTGGGGTACCCCCTATTTGCTGAGCAGAAATCAGAGCAAAAAGCTGCCTTGAAGCCACGGGGTTGCTTTAAGAGTTTCTCACTTTACAGCCTAATTGGCCACCATAACATAAATCAATTATTTCTCCTGTTTTAAGCAACAATGCTACCTATTCTCACCCACTCGCTCTCTAACTTCCCTTGTATCAAGCCAGGCCTTGTTCTTTGTCTTTTACAGCTGTATAGTAAACACGATGGCAGGGAGAGCTTGGAAGGCTGTGCGGGATGAGGAGCGTTTGGAAACGCTCGCAAAAAGAGGTTATGCTATTCTGAACTTCTCCTGACCTCTGACTGCCCCTGTCCTGTTCATGCTAATTGAAGGGCTACTGCTCCTAGAAATGAACTTAGCCTGAACCTGTGCCATAGCATTGGACTTTGGAGATATTGGTGCACGAGTTTTGGTACCCCACCACAGGTTGCCATCCTCCTACATTCAGGAAGAGTACAGTGTGCAAGACGTGGTACCCTGAACAAATGCAGGAGTACCCAAGATCAGAACAAGCAGCAGAGCATGCAGATCCTGTGAGTTACATCTGGCACTGCTTTACCAGCTGAAGATTAATTTCACCCGTGGATCTGTCTGGCAAAGCACAGTGATGCTTGTAAGCTTGCAAGAAGGACACTGGCAAAGTAAGATCTCAGTAGGTTAGGTAACATTTTAGTAAAGACTGTCTATAAAATATGGGTGCTAAAAACTTCTGACCTTAACAAATGCAGATAATGTAACATAGGTTATACAGGCTTCTCCCTCCAAAAGCTGAAAGTGAGTCAAAACCTCAGGAGATTGCAGCAGCGTCTCAAAGACCTTCCAGTAGAATTACACTTATTGCTGAATGATTCATGTTGGAAGGGATCTCTGGAGCTCCTCCAGTTGGCCTCCCCCTGGAAGCAGGCCTGTTTTGAAGGTTGGATCAGCTTAGTCAGGGTCTGTTCACTAAGCTTTGAACACCTCTAAGACCCCATGGCCTCTCTGGACACCTGTCCCCGTGCTGCATCGCTCCCAACAGAATTTATTCCCATCCTCCCTGAAACATCCAGCAGGCATTTCCTTTCTTGCAACCTGTGACCACTCTCTTGACCTTTTGCCATGCACCTCTGAAAGAACAATCTGGCTCCATTTTTTATCTATAAGCACTTTTAAGAACTGGAGGACTGCCAATTAATCCCCACTTAGCCTCCTCTTCTGCAAGCTAAACAAATGCAATCCCCTCAGCCTGTCCTCATTTGTCACACGCTGCAGCCCTCCTCTGGGTGTATCACAGCTTGGCCCGTCTGTGTTCCAGCTGCAGCTCCACCATGTCACACAGGAACTCACTCCCCTCAGCCTGCTGGCTGCACATAAGCCAGCCCATGGTCAGCTCCCATCATCACCAGCACGCCCTACAGACACCTCCTGAGGTTCACCAGGGCCCCACATCCTTTCCTGCAGAGCTGCTCCCAGCCCACACCGCTGCACGGTGTTACCATGTTCCAGATGCAGGACTGACATCTATCTTGGTGACCTTTGATGTTTCACTCAGCCCATTCCTTCAGGTTACTGAGGCCCTTCTGAACAGCAGCTGTGCCCTCCAGAGCATCAGTCTGGTGCCATCTGCAAGGCCGATGGGCACGCTCTGTCCCATCACCCAGCGGGCTGGTGCAGCCGCTCAGTAACATCAGCCCAGCACTGACCCCGAGCAGAGTGCTCGGGCACTGGCCACCAGCACCCTCTGAACAGCTGGCTGCTGCCCCTCGAGCCAGGTAGCACAGGCAGTTCTTCACTCGTGTCTCCCAGGTTGGCTACAAGGATTACATGGCAGACTGTCAGGAGCCTTGCTTCACGTTAAGGGAACGGCCAACAGCTCTCTCCTCATTTGGAAATCCAGTTGTTTCTTCAGGGAAGGAATGGGGTTGGTCAGGCACGATTTGCTCTTGGTAAACCCAGCGTTGCTGTTCCCAATTCCCTCCTGCCCTGCATGCCCTTGGGAACATCTGAGGAGGATTTGCTCCACGCTCCCCCCAGGGGGTGAGGCAAGGCTGAGCAGCCCGCAGCTCCCAGCTCTGCTGCTGCTGCACAGAGCCCAGCTCAAGGTGATCCATTACCCCTTATCAGCTAATTTGACCATGCAGAGACATTCCTCCCCTTTCCCCTACATCGGGTGGAGCTTCTCCTCTCATCTCAGGGCTGAAAACATGCTGCTTGGAGAGAGCAGCGGAGTAAGGCCATCTCCTGATAAATATTTTGAGTCATTTGTGTTAAAACAGAAAACAACCACAGCTCCTGTTTACAAACAACTGAGAGGAAATAATCACAGCAGCTCAATGTTCGGGGTGCTTAAAGAGCTGTACCTGCCCTGGATTCAGCAAACACTATACAGACATCATCATTTTAAATGTCTGTTTACATTCCAGTAAAATTCTGTCGGTGTGGTGTCTGATTTATTGATGCCATCAAAAGTCACGGGATTCCTGAGATGCCTCCTGAGAGGCAGAAATCAGAGCCGCGTTGCTGTGGTATCGGCTTCGCCATGAGCTCCAGAGCACATTTCCAGAACCCTTCTGTTTGCTCCCAGCTGGGATGGCCCCCCTGGGGTGCAGCACCCATAACAGGGAGGGTCCCCACCCCGGGGCAGCGGGGCTCCTCACCCTGCAGCAACGGCTGGCTCACCAACATCCTGCCTGGCTTTAGACTTTGGCTACAGAAAGGGAAAATTTGCTTAATACTTGTATTCAAGAAGCAAAGCTTTTTTTTTTTCCTACAAAGAATCATAATTACAAAGAAATCCTCCAAACAGGGCACCAGAAGGGCTCCGGGAGGTGCATGGGATAACTCGCGGAAAGGGAAACCACAGCAGCCAATAAACATCCTAACAAATGTCTTAATAAACGTCTGCTTCTTTGCCTTTAAACTGAGATTCACGTGAATCTTTCTCCACAGATTAATTCTGAAATGTTTTTTACAAACTGTCGGTGACGTTTCCTTTCCAGGTGTTTCATTCATAACCAAGGTAACGAGTTCTGAATGCCGAACAAGGCAGGCAACGACGAGAACAGCACTGCACGTTCCCATCCAGCCACCACAGACAGATGAGGATTTCAGAACACAACATTTCCCTTACTCACAAGGCTCATCTACTTTTAAAGGCTGGTTATTCTGATTTGAGGGCAAAAAATCCTACAAAATGAAGTAGCAACTAACAGTAAAAAAAATTAATTTGAATTCATATTTTTAATTTGAATTCATAGTTTCAGCCTGCAGCCATTTTTTTGGGTCCTGTTTAAACTGTAAACTCTATCCAAGGTATTTTCTCAGCAGCTGCAATTCAACAACGTAATTATCCAACCTTTCTGATGAGCTGAGTAAGCCAAGACTATCAGGCTGTCTTGATCTTTTGGGGGCAATCCCCCGTATGTGAGCAATCGCCAGCAGGGCTTTATGCAGCCCCACGATGCAGCACCCCAAGGCAGCGCTGGCAGGCTAGGCAGCAGCACTCCTAAGGATGTGCTTCCAGCTTCCCAAGGACCGCATCGGTGCTTTCTGCCAAAGCACTGCCATGACAGGCACTTACTCACACGTATGCTTCACAGCCAGCACTTCCCAGCACTAATGCCCCCTTCCAAAGGCATGCTGCCTTTGTTCTTGGACATGCAAGTTTGTATCTGCTCTACCTGGAGCAGTTTTGGTTGAGCAGGATATTGCAGCAGGCAGCCCAGGTTGCTCCAGTATTGAAAGATCATTGCATAATCTTTCTGCAAATCTTTGTGCTGTCTACACACTAGTGGAAATCCTATATTTACCTTTTGATCAGTGATAAAACATTGTCCAACCCAAGTCCTCAACATCCTGCTATAGCAAAATCCATCCATTCAGTCTACTACGCTTACCCACGTTAAAATAGTAGAATTAACTGATGTAATACACAAAGTAGAGATGCCACTGGTTTCTCAGAGTTATCAATACAGATTAATACTCACCCACCAACAACTAACAGCACATGGTGACACACGGGATATGCCAGCAGTCGGGCTGTCCATCAGCCAGTGCTCACACAGCTGCGTCTCCCAGATGCCAACCACCAGCAGGTCAGCCTGGAAGCACTCCGGGCCTCCCCACGCAGCAGGAGGTGCACGGCTGCTGGACTGCAGGGGCACGTGGATGGCTCTGGCAAACAGGGATCCTGGAGCAGCACAGACATGCTACAAGCTCTGAAAACTGTTTTCCACTAACCCTGAGGTTAATGAATTTAACAGTGTTTATCTTCAAATTTTAATTAGTGGAGATAACATTACAGCTTCTAGCTGTAATGGACTTCACACAGCCAAAGCTGCTAGGACTCAGCTCTGCACTGACCTGGGAACAAGAGAGGACTAACCAGGACTGACCAGTGGGGGAATCGTGCTCTGTGGAAGGATCTCGACAGAACCCCAGAATGTGCAGAACAGGGCTAAGCACTACCCATTAAAACTAATTCCCTCATTGCTACTACGCAAAGACTGAACCAATAAAATCAACTACTGAATGCATAACCAACATTAAAACGCTGCATTAGAAAGAGTGAAAGCTTTACAGAGGCCTAGGTACACAGCCCCCTCAGGCTTAATGCTAGAACAAGGGAGCGGAGCTGAAGCAGGTCCGTGTGCAGAAACCTACTGCTGGCATTCGGCATTGAGAGCTAACTCGTCTCCACCACAGGGAAGTGGCAGGGTTTAGAAATATGATCTATTCTTTATTGAATAAATCAATCACCCGAGGTGTAGCTCTTGCTGCAGGTCACACCAGAGGACCAAATCAATGAACAAGCTCAACACTGAGTCTGTCAGCATGGGAGCAGCTGTGGTGCTCCTGTTTTTGTGAGGTCAGTGCTCAGTGCCCCGGGTGTGCACTTCCAGGTGATGCAGCAAGAGCTGCAGCTGCCTCGGGGCCAGGCACCAGGCTCTGCTGCCCAGGGCCAGCACCAGCCCCGAGCTGCTCCCCAGAACCAGGGTCAGGGCTGCTCCTCTGTAACCCTGCAGTTACCGGGACCCACGCAGCGGTCACAGCCTGCCACAACTCAGTCTGCTATGGGATATCAGAGTTTTATGCCCTGTTAAAAATGGTTTCCCTCCTCTACTACTGATTCAAACAGCTTTAATGACATTTGGGGACTTACAGCCTTCCAGTTCAGGGAGCACTCCCTTGCAGCCCTCCCAACACCAGCTTTGGGCTTTGTTAGCATGAGAAGCTTCTGCTAAGCATTTGGCCTCCTAAGGACAGGGATTGCACACAGACAAGAATCAGGGGAAATTTGATTCTCTCACCACCTACCTCTGCCTACTGTCCCCCATGTTTGCAGACCGCATTAGGCTCCTGCTGCTCCCAATTCCAGCAACTTTCCTTTCTCTTTGGGCCTCATTCCATCCACATCTGTCTGCTGCTGTAATCTCATTTTGCAGGATGCCATGTCTTATTAGCTTTTAAGTGTGGTAACACATTGAAGCACCATGAAAAGCACACCAGAGAGTGTGAGAAGTAGAAAATAGTTCTAATATAGATGCATCATTCCTAGCACTCAGATATTTGACTCCAGTTGCATTAGGTTACCTTAATCACAGGAAAAACACCTGTATTTTAAAAAGTAAATTCCCATTCTTCCCAAAGAAAAAAATAATTTTGAAGTGAATTTAGGGTTCTTTAAATCTGAAGCTTTAACTCTGAGTACAAGTGCAGCAATTAACCAGTACTCCATAAAATTGAGTCAAACATCCATAAAACACCAGAGCAGCTCTACCAGCTCCCAGCAGAAATTCACCCTTCCCTTGCTTACTCTGCTCCTCCAGCATCTGCCATGCACATGCTCAAGGGGACAATTGCTGTCACCAGGCCCTGCATGGCAGAACCGAGGCACAGGGCCACCGTGTCCCAGCATTGCTCCCCTGGCAGCTGGCTCAGCAGCATCCGACACCTTCATGCTTACAAACCAGAGTCACTTGAGGTCTCTCCTCGTGTTACACAGAAATCAAACACTATAAAATCAAAGTAAGGGCACTCCGGCCCTGGGAGCCCCTGCTGCCCACCGCCATGTTTCGCAGATGGCCCACGTTCTGCTTGGCCAGCAGTGCGGCTCAGGGCTCATCCTTTGAGCGCTGGCCTACCTCACCCTACCCCAACCTCCAACCCTGTCCGAGCCTGGAAACAGTCTATCAAAAAACACATTAATCCCAGTGTGACCTGATCTTTGTGGACCAAATGAGACAAAAGCAGCTTGAGCACTTCCCCAGAGACAGGCAAGATGGCCAGGAGACTTTCCTTCAAGCATCCACAGCATAAGCCACAAGGGTTTAAAGCACATTACAGGTTGCCCTTTTGCTGGTTCTCTCTTTAAGAGCTACCAGGCATTACCTTCCTTACTGACAAATAGGAAAGCTTTATATTGAAAAAATTTCAAGATTCGTAATAATCACAACTCAACCCAAAAGGCAACAGATCAAAATGAACATGAGAGAGTTTCAATGTTATCTTAGACCAAAATAGTGCTGAAAAAGAGGAACCTTACAGTTATTATCAGCTACATTGGAAAGGTGCAGAACTGGAACCACGTTTCAGAGCCATGGCCCACAGGAACAGCACCTTGGGATGGCCGAGCCAGAGCTGGTTAAATCCATACAAACCTATGGTGAGACCCACACACCTACAGAACAGCGAGTGGCAGTGCCCCTGCTGACCACGAGGAGAGGAAGCAGTTTTTAAAAAATGAGCATTAAACACCCAGTTAGATTTCTTGCTAGGTAGGGTAAGCCATTACAGTTAAGTGTTTAAAAGAAAAAAACTTTCCAAGCTATTAGGTATGAGCATGTGGTCTTGTTCTCTTTGGTTATTTCCACACACAGCCCACTTCATTGTTCAGTTTGTTTCAGAGCAGAGCTGTGCTTGCAGCCGCTGTGCATGGCCGCCCTGTGCCCCAGCTGCACGCTGGCTATTTCTGATCCTCACCCAAGGCTGCCATTAAACATGTCACTGCACAGTACGCCATTGTACCTCTTTTGCAATGAGGAAAAGCCATAAATTTACTGCAGGACAGCTTTAGATTCAAGGTCATTTCAAAGCTTTTAATTACTGACCGGGACCATGCCCGGCATCGTGAGCAGCAGCGTTACCACCGCAGAGCCATGGTGCCCAGCCAGGGCTGAGCCCAGCAGCGGTACGGGCACAGGCCCCAGGGGCTGCTCTGCCCCATAAACCATCCCAGAACATAACCTGATGTGCGTTAAACATGGGGTTTCCTTACAGACTGGAGTACTTCTGATGAAGTACTTCTGTTCTGAGGGTCAGAAATGCTCCTCTCACCAGACAGCGGCACAGGAACAGCACCCTTATCAGCTACATCAATAGAAATACAGATCTAGAAGCAACTCATAGCTCAATTTAAACACTGGAAGCAGCACCTTTAGCTTAGGTTGCACACAGGAGGTGCAGCAGCTGTCTCCAGGTTGCCATGTTCTGTCTGTGAGCACAAAGTGCAGCCCCTCACGCCGGCCGTGTCGGTCACCACGGGCACGAGGCCCGTCCCGGTTCCCACACTGGGTGATTAATCATGCTCTGCCCCTTAGAGGGGCTGATTGGTTTCCTGGTGCCAGGAAAATGATTGATGAATATTTCGAGCCATGGGCCTCCCTTCCTGCTGGGTGCCCTTTTTACATGTCTCCAGCGGGCCTGGGGAGCTTTTTCAAGACCAGGAAGTGTCATTTTTATGGATATCATCCTGTGGCAGGGACAGTTCACTGAGGAGAGCTGCTATATAAATGGAGATGAAACAGGAAAGGTCAGCCCATGGGCTAGGGCAACAAGCTAATACAGCAGGCATCAGGTAAGCGGGAGAACAGGAGGCAAAGGAAAGCTTCCCAGAGCCAGCGAGCAGAGCTGCCAGCCCCAGACAGCCCGTCAGACTGTGACTGCACGGCAACATCAGCGAGCTGACACAGCCCTGCCCTCAGCGGAGGCTTCCTCAGTTATGTAGGCCAGGAGCAAGAGCTTCATGGACATCGACTGAAGCCTACTTTTGACTCAATTTGTGTCAACAAATCCTCTACCCCACTAAGAATGCTATTACAGCCAAGCTGGAACTCCCCAGTGAGGAAGGCACGGTCCTCCACAAACCAAAGCCAAGGTTTCAGCAGCCAAGAAGCTCAGCAAGCACAGCCAAGCAGAGCAGCTCCAGCTGAACTGACACCCGGATCTCTAACCCTGAGGGAAAGCTACTCAAAAAAGCATCTTATTTTGCAGTAGGATGTACAAGACCTCAGCTTGACTGCTACCCATCCTGAAGCAAAGCTCCAGGAGCCCAGAACAGCACAGGGCATTAGGCAGTTACTCACAGGTGAGAACAATCCCTGCTCACAGCCAGCAGACAGGGCACTTCCCTGCAGCTGTTCCTGGAATTGGCTCAGAACATAGAATCTCCCAGCAACAGTGTATGTAACATATTTACAGTAACAACACACTTCAGTCAGTTCTTAATAAGCATTGCCAAACAACAACAACAAAAACATCAGTTACAGCTGTGAGACAAAGACCACTTCTGGAAGACCAGGCAGCATTTGGCAGGATTTCCACGGAGCAGAAATCCTCCACTTTGTTACCACCCGCAGCAGCCACCCCTCCACCTCCCAGCCCCAGGACCCGCTGCCTGCAGCCCTGCCCTGGCTGGCCCCAGGAACCCGGCACCCGCCCGGCTGACAGCACCACGAGCTGCACGCAGCCTGCGCCTCCAGACATCGGCACTGCCTCTGCAGTTCTGCTCGCTTCCATATGAAAAATTCTCAGATCTAGCCCAAGGGCTGTCAGAATTCCAGGCTACATTTCCACGGTATATTTAAAGTTTCCATCAGGTTTCAGCAGGGAGACCTGTTTCAAGACAAGGACACCCCAGCAGTTTGCAGGCAGCCTGACAGTACAGCTCGGGTGAATTTTTAGCATTTTTTTCTGATACACACAAAGGAAAAAAAAAACTGCTTAAACTGCCAGTCCTTCACACGGACCAGAAATGTCTCCAGCTTCAATTTCAGCACCTAC
>WBMW01005334.1:88105-144697 GCA_013396635.1 Penelope pileata
GGCCCCGCATCCCTGCTCGGTACCGCGAGGCGCCCGGCGCCGGGGGCGATGCGGAGCGCCCCTGGGGCGGAGCCGGGAGGGTCGCGCCGTGCCCCCCCCATCCCGCGGCGGTACCGCCCGTGCGGTTCCTGCGGCCGCGCTGTGCCCAGCGGAGCGGCCCCGGCCCGCAGAGCCGCCTCGGGTCCGCCCCAGCGCTGCCGCTCCCCGTGCCATGGCTCCGTGCCGTCGGTGCGGCCCCACACCCCGTGCCACCGCCGCTACCCGCGGCACAGCCGCAGCGCCGGGGCCGTTGGGAGCTGCGGAGCCCCCGGCGCGGCGGTGGCGGGGAGGTGGCGGCTGCCGCTGTCACCCCGGGTGAACCCGGTTGTGTAACGGCCGCCGCTCTGCTCCCCGCGCCCGGAGCGGAGGCAGCGGCACAGCGCGGTGCCCGGCTGAGCCCTGTTCATGGCGGGGGGGGGTGCACTGCTCTGGGTCGGGGAATTTGGCGTCTGCTGGAAGCTTTTGGTAAATGGTATCATGTTCTGTGATGAGGAAGAAACAGTGACTCAGTTAATGGGAAGTGAAGGGTAAAATCCCCAGTCAGTCTGGGCTGCCACAGTAATGCACACAGCCTGCATGGGCGCGATAGCCAAGTGTTTGCTACAGAAAATGTAAAAGCCACTGCAGAAATCATATGGAGAGAAGAAATATTTTGCGGTGCTACACAGACGGTTGTCATCATCGCTTTATTTTGAAATTTAGGTGCATCACACAGCCAGAACTCAGCTGGAAACCCATATCCCTTAGAAACAGGAAGGTTTTCCCAAAAGGTGATGAGGTGGGGTAAGCCCTTACGTGTCAGAGTGATGCAGCCCCCGTTCTTTGTTTGCCATGTTCACCTGAGCATCCAGATCTGCAGGAGACACGATGCTTCGGGTGTTCAGCAGCGGAAGGAGCATGCAGCTGGTCTGCATGCTGTTGGCTTCTGTGTTACTGGTTTATTTGGTGGAAAGAAGTCATAAAAATGGAGAAGAGCAATGCAGAATGTTGGGAGTCTTGTAATCCACATCAGTTCTGCATTGGAGTATGCGTTCTGTAGCGGTGCAATGAGAACATGGATCCACTGCAGTGGGGATGGGCTCTGGAGCTCTGCGTGGTGCCCCTGGCCCGGCTGCAGCTGCCCCCCTCCTGCTCTGCACCCCGCTCCCCTTCTGACGTAGCTCTGCGGGCTTTAAGTGGAGGTGTTGGTAAGCAGCAGTGGAAAGGGGCAGTGGGGGTGGATTCCATCGCGTGGGTGCGTTGCTCTGCCTTGGCGTTTGCTGTGGATGGTGTCCTTCAGGCAAGAAGAGTGCTGGTGTGCAAATCTGTTCTGAGGTGATGCTACTGCCTAAATGGGAGAGCAAAAAAAAAGCACAGGGGAAGAAAGAAAAAGGTAGAATATAGCCGTCAGTTTTATCACAGAAATCCGTGTGTCGGTGTCTTCACAGAACTTTTCATAGTTCTTTTCATAGCAATGTTTCGTTTAGAACAGGCTTTGTAGGAGGAAAACCAGGATGTCTGCATGCAATTCTTGCACTCGTTTTCTGTGGTATGTTTGGCTGAAGACATTCTGCAGGCTTGCCTCTTGTAGCCAGGCTGCTCTCCCCAAGCACACGAGCTCTGCTCTGGATATTGGTTTTGAACAGGCTCCAGGCAGAGGAAGGGACGGGGTATGTGCTGCAGCAGGAGGAAGCTGCGTGGAGGAGGGGACGGCGGTGTGTGTGGGAGCTGCAGGAGGGTCAGGGAGAGGTCTGCCTCCAGAAGGTATGCGAGTTAGTTGCCAACACAAATATCACCTAGCTGCTCACATGTGCTGAGAGAGCACAGTGCAGTCCTGCAACAGGAGTAGAACAGAATGAGCGTCGGCCTGGTTCCCCCAGGATATCAGTCAGCACAGGAAGTGTGTGATGCCAGACAGCCTGGATGGAGCAGCAGGTCTGCAGGACTCCTCGCTTGAGGTATTTTTAATTATCGCTATTATTATAATGGAGCACAGACTTGAAACTGATTTATTTTATATAATTAAAGCAGAAGTCAGCAGAGGGATTTCTCTGCTGCCAGGTAATGGTCCAGGAGCGGCTTCTGCTCTGGAGCTGAATTCCTGGTGACAGTGCTCTGTGCAGTGCCATGCCTGCTGGCAGCTCGCTGCTGAGCGTGCCATGGAGAGAGGAAGTGAGCTGACCCGACCAAAAAGCTGTCCCAAGCTTCTGCTGTGCTCTGTGTTGGAGTGAGGATCCTGCTGGAAGGCAGCCACCGCCACCTTGGCTGGGAGCGCTGACAAGATGCAGCGTGCGATGGAGCTGCCCCCGGCTCGCGTGCTGGCCCCAGCCGCCATTTGGGCTGTCTGGTGGCTGACGTGCCATAAAGGAGGCTCCTGGTTCCCTGCACCACGTAGCCTCAGGTTACACTGCATCTCAGTTCTGAATTGTATATCAAAGAGTTAAAACATCAGTCATTTTCTGAGTCAAGGAAAAAAAAAAGCTATCTTGCAAGTGGGATGCTTTTCAGGAACTTGGCTGCTGTAGAGGCGAGAGGCATGTGCTTTTCCACACTGCTTTAGGTGATGGCTTAGTTCAAGGGGGCCCGGATTTGGCTCAGTCAACAGTTGCGTTGGCGTCCTGCCATCGAATGTGCATAAAATGGAGCTGCCTGCAGCTCCCTCCTCGCTCCAATATGGAGGGGCAGCCCGCAGGGACCGGGCCCCATCGCCTCCCGTGGGCTGTCTTGGCTGTGAGAGTTGCATGGGGACGTGCAGTTCCTGCAGCATACGCTGCTGGATTGTTGCTTTTGAGCCCTTGGGTTGGATTTTGGTGCCTTGTTGTAGCCGTGCCTTGTCCCTGTGCTTCCAGAATCCTTCTCCCTTCCCGCGGTGCTTTGTGCACTTTTCCAGATGTGTGAGTTCATGTCTCCTTTGCAGACTCTTCCTCTGCTTTTGTGGCTTGTGTGCATTGCCACAAAATCGAGATAAAACACAACTGGTGCTTTAGCTGCTCCAAGCACATTGTGTGTAAATAAACCACTAAATCATTTAGCCTGCGAAATGTAAATACACACAGCTCAGCCCGCCGCAGCTGATGGTGTTTTTCTTCTTCCCCTCCCGCCCCTGCCAACAGTAGGCTAGCCTGATGTTCTTTTTTCCTCCTGCTCTTTCCTGCAAAGCAAATGACTGCTAAGCACCACGTAGGTGGCATGCAGGCACCACTGCAGAGTCACAGTTTGAATTAGAAGTGGAGGAAAGGAAATAGGTGCATCCTCTTCCACGTTCCTTCTGAACCTTCTTCTGGGGCTCTGGTGGCCCAGGAGCTGCCGTGGCCTGACCTGGAGCTGGGGCTGCTTCTGGGCTGCAGTCAAGTGGTGGGGCAGGGGCTGTGGTGGCAGCTTCAGCCTCTGCCCTTTGCTCATCGTGTACACAGAGGTCATGAACTGCAGCGAAAGAGGGATCACAGGGAGCACAGAGCGCACCAATGTGGAGCAGATTGCCGGTGGCAGGAGCATAAAGGAGAGAAGCAACAGCTTTGTGCCATGGGGGTCACTGGAAAAGGCCACATGCACCCGCGGTGGCAGCGTGCCTGCTGCCGAGCCCGAGGGGCGCAGGGGGCTGCCTGGTGGCCCCTCAGTGTGGGGACGGTGCGGAGCTGGTGGGTGGCTCCACGTCGGTCTGCAGGAAAAGGTGCCACAGCCACAGTGCTGGATAGACAGCTGTGTTGTCAGCAATACAGGGATTTTTCTTAAATTAAAACCCAATCCTATAGACTAAGCACTGAAACTGTTACAATCAGGTTGACACTGCATTCTGGATGTTTGGATTCATTTGCCTCAGAGTGGAGCCGAGCTCGGAGCATTGGCCGGGTCCCTGCGGGGTTCTGGGAGCGGGCGGGGGCGAGGCCGGGCCTGTGGGCCTGCTGGGGCCCAGAAGTGCCTGCGCCGGGTGGTTTTTTTAATTAAAGCTATCCATGAAGCTGTGACTCAGGATGCAGCCAGCACTTGCTCGTACCATTAGCTCACTTGTGGAAGCACACGGCGATACTCTTTGCTCAACTCCAGCGTTTTAATGTTAATGAGAGCCTCAGCTGTAACCCCCAAGCCATTTGTGTTTGATGCAATGGATGAAACTCCAGATCAGCAAGAGTTTGGGAGATGTCCTTCATGTGACAGTTACTGTGCTGTGTTGTTGCATCTGTGGCAGAACTACAAGTCCTGGCATCGGGCTAGGGGCTGGTCAGTACAGCCAACCCGGCCTAGTCCCCTGCTTGGTTTTCAGTTTGCTGTCATCGGGTGGGTGGGTGGAAAAAACAAGAGATTGTTTTCCTCTCCTTCATATTCCCCTCCCCAGCATGAAGCATCCTGCGTTGTTGTGCAAGGCTTGCATCTGCTGTCCCCTTCCGAAGGTCGCGTGGGGGTTATTTAAGGGACAGAGTTGAGAGCTCAGTAATCAAAACAGCTGGAGCCTGAAACAAAATACGGATTCTTGTGCTAATTTTAGCCAAGAAGTTTCACTGGGTCACATTGATTAGTTCTCTGGGTGATAATAAACTTGTTTTTCTGCATAGTGTGAACGTTTACCATCCAAGCTTTATCTCTGAAGGGCTGGAACTCCATGGAGATCAGTGCAGCGTGTGAAGTCACCTGCTACACGAGCCATGTGCTGAGCTGATGGAAGGGTTGCTTCTGAGAGCTGTGTTTGTGCCTACAGTTAGGAAAGTGTAAGATTTGAAGTCTAAATGTCTAAAAATGTAAATTCCTCTGGTTGGAAGCAAGGACAGGTTGTTTATCACGTATGTGAAGCGTCGGTGCTCTGTACCACGTATGTTCAGTAGTACATGCTTTGATTCCTGTGTTAAAATACACAACAGAACAAATGTGCAGCTGAAGTCTGCAGTGAGACTGCTTGCCTCTTGCAGTACGAGGCGAGAGTTTTAAGTCTAAAGCTGATGCTCTAGTGAGAAGAGTTGTTTTTTCAATTGACCGTTTAAGTGAAGTAGATAAAGCACTAACAGGTACTCACAGCTTCTGTCCTCTGTTCCTCTGCTGAGGCTGTCCTGGTTGGCTGGGAGGCAGCAGGCACTCGTGATTCTGCTGCTGAGCAGGAGTGGTGGCTTAGCGCAGGAGAGATTCGTTGTGCAAAGGCTGTCGGGAGGCTGGGGTGTCATGTCCAGCCAACTCTGCTTATGCAGCTCTGGGAAACTTCTCATTTTGCATGTCCATGCACAGCAGAGGTTACACACTCCTAACTCCCATCTGCATGGGATGCCGTGCAGCTGTAGCATCGTTACTTTTTCTGTGGAGTGAGGTCTTATTTCCTTGTAAGTGTTGGGTGATAAGCTGTGACCACCCTCTCCTACCAGACAGCTGAATTGCAGGCTGTGGTAATCCTGGCTGAGTAATACATCTGGCTAAGGAGATGTGCATGTAATGCAGTTATTTAACATATCTTTGCTTGACTTTCATTGTCAGCTGATTTCTTCATTCTTCCACCATTCACAAAGCGTGGATCTGAGCCTGAGCACAGGGCTGGTTGGGAGTGCATACCTTTGACTTGAGCAGGCTTTTTCCCTTCCAACCCAGCCTGGAAAAACCTTAGCCAAAAGACAACCACGGGGAAGTGGAAACGTGTGTGATGTAAGTGACACGTAGCTTAAAAAAATAAAGTAAATACCTGCTGGCATGGTGAAGCTGTCATCTGTTTCCCGTAGAAGCCCTCCTGCTGCCCCTCAGCACCACGTGCTCCACGTAGCCCTGGCACCCCCTGGGATGCCTGTCAGCTCCTCTCTCTGGGGTGAAGGTGACGTCCTGGGTGAAGATGGACATTCTTCTAAAATCTGTGTGGTGTCAGGGGTAGTGGTGGGGATTGTATGTGTGCTTCTTCGAGTCACTCTGCCTCTTGCTCCTCATCCTTGTTGCTCTGAAGTCAGGCTTCTGGTTGCCTTAATACCCCAGGTGTGCCTTGTTTGCAGCACTCTTTTTTTCATTCCTGACCCTGTGTATAGAGGAATAAAATGAACGTTGTAGTGGAGTATCTCCAGGGCGTACTGATTTTTCAGGTGTCTGCAGTGTCAATGTGCTTCAGTGTGGTTTGTTCCCTAGGTTCCTGCACCAGACGTCTCTGACAAGAAGGCAGGCTGTTCCCCACCTTTGCTCCTTTCTTTCAGTGAACACAGGAGGTGCTTTGGCCCTCTGTGTCAGGGAGGGGTCCAAACCCTCGTGCCAGTTGTCATATCACGAAGCTGAGCATTCTCTAAAATGTTTTATTTTCAGCAGAGTGATCTCTTTTTTTTTTTTTTCCCCCTTCAGTTCTTCTGACTTTCCACAAATTAGCATTGTGCTAAATAATTAGGAACTGTCTGGGCTTGACATAGACTTTCAAAGTACGTCTTAACTGTCTACAATCTGAAAAGTCTTTTTTTCTTAATTCAATTGTTCTCATTTTTTGTTCTTCCCCAGCTTTTTATGGTTTCTCTACAGGAATTTTTTTCTGTCTCCTGATACCTTTTAGAGCAGCAGGCAGTGAATTCTCGAGCTTATCTTTTATTGATTGCATAAACAGCCTTCTTTGCAGAGGGGCTGGTGGACTCTAACGTGAGAATTGCAGTTGGTTTTCCTTGCCTGCTCCTGGGCTAGCACAGATTCAGTTGGCCACGGTTAGCGTTGGAGGGGTAGATGAACCATGTAACATAAAGGTAGTGTGAAATAAAATTGCCTGTACCATTGAATTAATTTAGGGAACAATCTACTGACTGTATGAGATGTACTTTGCAATTGAAGCAAATCCCTCAGTTTTTAAAAATGTATCTAAAGTTACCCTAGGGTTTCGGATCTGCCCCAGCGGAGCGCTGCAGACCCAAGGGCCTCGCCGCAGGATTTAGGCCAAGCTTGCTGCCGAGCACACGGGACCTGGGGTATGGCCCCTCTTCCTGAAGTTCCTGAATCACCTCCTGGCTGCTTCTGACATCTGTTTGTCATCTCTCACCGTTCCCTTCAGTCTCATCCGTTGGTGCTCTCAGTTCTGGCTGTTGTGTGTTTCATGCTGTGTGATCATAAATGCTTGGAGATTTCAGACGCAGGCTGGTGCTTTGCAGTGTTCGTGTCCTGCTCTGCTGGACTCATACCGACAGGTTTTGGGGCCTGGTTGGTATGTTTGGAACTCTTGCATTGCCTGGCACCCATATTGCAGTTACCCGGAGAGATGCTTTCTCCATTTTTCTGGAGCTCTTCAGCACGCTCTGTGCAGCGTGCCCCGTGCTCTGGCAGCAGTGCTGTGCTGCACTGGCACGTGGGGCTATGAAAACCAGCGTGTGTGTGCTGCATCCTGTCTGACCTGGGAGGTCCTGGGACGGCTCGGCTGGCAGCGCGTGCTCGCTGATGTCCCCCAGAGCTGGCGGGACTGCCGATGTCTTCTGCATTTGGTGGGCATCAAGTACACGTCCCAGGAGGTGTTTCTGAAGTCTGCCTGGTTGTTGTGAAGGTTTATCCTTACAACCGATGGAAGATACCTGTGGGTGCTTTCCAGTGGCTGTAAGGAGTTAGCTGTGCCATTTTCTGGCCTGAATTGGGACTTCTGGGTAATTATTTATGCTAGTAGGGTCCAAGCAGAGCCTCTGCACAGGTGGAAAATTGTGACTTAATAAAAATGCTTACCAGATTGGGCAGAGAAGTTGCTGGAAGTGGAAGCTCTGCGTTGGCCCAGTTAGCCTTGTGTTTATCTTGCACTCCAATTCTTGGAGAGCGCAGAAGAGCCAAAGACCTGGCAGCCATTTTAAGACCATGTTGTGTTGCTGCTGTTGAGACGTATGTCTCTCACCTTTGGACATTACAAAGGATTATCTGATGTGTCTGTGTGTTTCACGTCAGATTATAGAAGCCAGGCTGCCTTTGTAGGCCTTCACGCTCCCTTTCTCAGCACGGGGCTGATCTGCATTATATCTTTGGTTCTTTGTTCAGGTCATTACTGTACGATATGACATTTTGCTCACATGAACAGTAAAAATAGATTTGCAGGTATAATTGTGGGCAGCACGTGCCAGGGAACTAAACAGTCATGGGGAAGTAGAGAGGAAGCAGGAGGATTTTTTTTTTTTTTACCATTTTGTCCAAAATTGCTATGCTATTACAATAGCAGCTAGTGAATTATGGTTTTTGACAGTTCTAGAAGAAAATGAAATACAACCAGAACTAGGGCTAATGTCTAAATACAGCCAGGGGATAAACACCTCTGCAGAAAGGCAAATTTAGAGAAGGTTTCTCTGTCCAAGTATGAAACCCAAGTGTTGTTTATGTTAAAATCCTTTTGGTGGCAGTTCTGTGCTTGTGAATACAGTCCTTAGTTATTTTATGACTCTTGTGCCATTTTTATTTTTAGTTTTGCTCTGTTATCTGGTGCATTGTGCAGTAATGAGTCCCATGCTTTGGTTCTCAGCTGTTACCTTTAATGAGCCTTAAGAAGAGTAACCTGTGGGAGAGTTGCATGCTCGTTGTCACCATCCCTGTGGAGCATGCATGTACTCTGGCTGAGCTCATAGCAGCCCTCCATTATTGAGTAACATGTCTGTTTTCTTCTTCGTAGGACTGAGTTTGCCTAAAAGAAATCATGTCATCAGGAGGAGCTGAAGATGATATTCCTCAAGCAGAGAGGAAGACAGTTACAGATTTTTGCTACTTACTGGATAAATCTAAACAGCTCTTCAATGGCTTAAGGTTAGTGCATGTTTAACAGTATTTCTTCAGAAAAGCATTGGAGCGTGCACTTGAGTATGTGGGTGATGCTGGATCTATAAGGAGCATTTTAAACTCAAAACCATTAGGTTGTTTAGCAGAGAACCGCATGCACTTATGTATGGATAGTTTGGGACCATACCTGTAAGGATGTCTGTAGGAGTAGAGGTCTGTGCATTTCTTCTGAGGCAGTGGGAGGGACATGTGAGAAGTGTGAGTTAAATGTCTCCGTCGTGTCAGTTAGCAGTAAGATAGAAGCTGTGAGTTCCATGAAATTGATTGAATTAGTGTTTGAAATACCTGACTGAGGACCAGATGTTACTGTATAGAACAGACTGCTGCAACCTCAGAAGAGAGCCCCATAGAAACCCCCTGGTCTCTGTGCAAGGATGGGGAGGATCGGCTTAGGTGGGAGGGAAGGTGATGGGGAGGATATTTTTTGGAAAAAAATTAAAGTGATAAACAGCAACATCCAAACCATAGTCTATATTGTCTGTGTCTGGTGAAAGAAATGTTTAATCTGAACTGTGAGGAAAGGTAAGATCTGCTGTTATCTACAGAGCGTTTGTACTCCATCTAGTTAGGTGTAGCTGTTCTGCCAGCACCAATGAGAGAGGGGAGGGAAGGGGAGGGGAGTTTAAGGAAAATAATTCAAACTAGGACAGCAATATAGATTTCCTGTTTCTGTCAATGTATGCTGAATTACAGATCATGTGTTTGAGGCTGTTTTGTTTCTAAGCTTTGCTGTAGGGTCTCTTAAGCAGCATGTCTTTAGCTCCTGTCTTGTTGGCAGTTCAGCCCCTTCCTGGTCTCTGAGTAATGCTGTGTGTTTGGGCCCGTATAGCTTGCTGTTGTTCAAACACAGATGGTTAGCAAAGATGTCCCCCTCACCCAGCAAACTATTGATAATGTCTTTCATGTGCTTTAGAAGTTGATTACAAAATCTGAAACACTTTGTGCTTCAGAGTCTGACTGGTGAGTGGGCAGTGGAGGCAAGGGCTCTGGGTGGTTGCATTCAGCCTGCTGCGAGGCAGGCTGCAGTACTGAAGGACCAAGATCCCAAGGGCAGGATTTCCAGTCCCTTATATGCCATTATGTTGACTTTCTGGTGCATCTGGCTCAAAATTTTGGCCTGTGTCACTGAGGAGTACAAATGAATATTGTTTTTGTTTGGATTTGTGATGCTCGAGCTCGTGTCAAAAAGATGGCAGGGTACCTACAGCCATTCTGGCTTTTATTTTTGGAGGGAATTAGTATTTCTATGGGGTTTTCAGATGAGAGACACAGTTTTCATGTGCATCTGTGGTATTTTGACAAAAAAGAAACCTTATCCAGCTAGATGTAGGGAAGATGGAAAACAGCTTTGGGTGGGATTTGGGCAATAAAAAACGGTGAGATTAGTGAGAATGGGCCTCAGCAACCAGCTCTGCCGAGTGGAAATAGGAACATGCCTCTGTCCTTGTAGCTTGACACAACTAATGTAGCTGTTTCTTGCACTGAACTTAACCACCATTTTACCTACAGGACCTGTGATTCCTGTGGCTCTAATGGCTGAGTAAAGCAGCGTTATAGTTTTCAGGCGTCTACTTTGTTAGTGCTTGTTCTCTCCTAGGTATTTCTACCTGGACTTGGCCAGATCCTGGTTGTTGGCCCAGTTGCTCGCTTTTCCCTCTAGTGTAATAAATAGGTTGATGCCTGCCTGCCTCCTTCTGTTTTGAAGATGATGGCCCTTACTGCTGTATTTCATGGCAATCTCTTCTCTCTAACACGTTTCGTGGAGAAAAAAAAATGTTGGGGGAGGGAGAGGAGAGCAATGACTTCCTGAAATCTCCTCTGGGCACTTCAGCTACAGGGAACTGAGCCTATAGCTGTGTTGGCAGCTGCTTAGTTATTGCTGCTGCCAAAAATGCAAGGGCTCAGCCTGCCACGTCTTTGTTTCAGTAGCATTTCCTTCCTCTCTTCCCAATACAGATGCCAAATACAGCATTTGAGGAAAACATATGATGCTCTGCCAAGGGTGCCGCTCCAGAGTGTACTTCATGCCCACACTACCATCCTTTTGTGGCTGTACCTATTAGAATAACTTAGAATATGTCTTTCTAGTACCTGTACTTTGTTTGGAGCACCCTGAGCTGTAAGTTATCAACAACTGTTAATTAAGTATGTGCCAGGTTCTCTTTCCCCTGCTTTCCCCACTCCCACTTGCTTTTCTCTCGGAAAAGTGCTGAGGACAGGAAGCATGTTAGAAAACAGCTTTTCATGGTGTATTGTCACCAGTATTTATTTTCAACACTAAAAAGTGCTTAAAAGGTGTTCAGTATCACAGAGAAGTTTAAAACTTACATGAGAAGACATTTCACATATATCGTTCTTCCCCAGATTATAAAGTCTTGTTAGTCATAGTGCAGGCTGCAAGGATCATGGCTGCTCCCCTTTCAAGGAAGGAACTGGCAGCGTTTAATTGTTCGTTCCTCAGACTCCTAGTAGGACGCAGATTGAACCTCTCAGCTTTATGAGACACTGCTGATTTAGAAACAACAGGGCCCTGTCAGCTTCAGGTGATGCAGCAGGCTCTAGCCCTGTCTCTGCTGGGAGGGACCTGGCTTCTCACGCTGGTGCATCAGGGAGGCAGTTCCGTGGGTGCTGCGGGTGTGCTTGCTGTGCTTGTGGGTGGGTAGGGACCGGGGGGAAGCTGTGCTGAAACCCTGTTCTCCAGTGCTGCTTAGGCTCGGGGAATAGGAGCCTGTAATTACTACAAGCCTGTGAACATAAAAGGAAATTGTCCTTTTTATCACCTGTCAAAACTGCAAATGTATTTAAAGCTCTGAATGTTAAACTCGGAGTTACTGTAACCTTCCTTTTGCATTGAAGTGTACTGCTGAGTCTGTAGGACTTTCTCAATATCTTTGAGTCTTTTTGAGCTATGTCCCTATGTGACAGCTCCCACATGGTGCCGGCCAAGCAAACCTCAGCACCTTTAATTGGTTCCAGTGCTGTCTGGCTCCTGCCAACAGCACAGATGAAACAAACTACCGGTGGAAAATGAATTGCAAGCACAAAAGTAGTGCTGGTCTGTGCTAAGACTGTACAGCAATAACAGGATAAAATTCTCTGTGGAATGTGTGCACCAGGCACTGTAGTGCAGGAAGGGAGCTAGTTTTCTGTGCCCACTGTGAGAAAGCCATCCTTGCAGAACACATGAGGTTTTGTCTTTGTGTGCAGTTTGGAATATTGTAAAATACAAAATTGTGCAACAGGCTCCATTTGTTGCTGGAGGCTGTTTTAGTGAGGTGTGGGCAACCATCTTCCTTGGCTGAACAGAACTGTCCTAAATCAAAGCATCTCAGTTCTCTCTGCACCTGGATTGCTCCTTGCTGCCACGTCATCCCTCGTGTAAAGCTGATGGTGATCGGTAAAAGCCCGAGTGAGTGCCCCTACCATTGCCTGTTCTGTACCCAGTGCCAAGCACACCCCAGAGGAGGAGGGGGCTACTGCTTTGTCTCCATGTGTTATTCCATTAACCTTCTCTAGATCTGGAAGCAGCGGAATGTCTTGCTATAATGTGGGTCTTGTGCTCTCCAGCTGGGTGTGCCATTACTTCTGGATCCTGTGTTCCCTGTCTGCTTCAGTGGGAGAAGCTGTATTTATAACCCACTGTGCAGCCAGCCCCGTCGTTCCGTTCCTTTGGACTCCTGTTTCTCACCAAGTGAGGTGGATCCTCTGCTCTGGTTAAGGAAACTGTGCACTAAATGTCCTCTCTTGCTTATGCCGTCTGCTTTCTCACGGCAAAATTTCTTGGTACGTGGGAGCAACATGCATGATGAGAACACGAAACAGCAAACGGGAAGGAAAATGGGTGGGAGCGATGACAGGGCTTGTCTGCAGAAATCTGTGAGGGAACCATGGTAATGCATTGTCATAAATGAAGTTTTATTACAGCCATGTCAGAATACTATCAAAAGAACAAGCGCTGCTGTCTGTTTCCATGGAGATCCTTCCCGTTCCCCGGGGAGCTGGGGAATCGCATGGCATTGTGCAGCTCTGCCAGCTGCAATTAGGGGAGCGTGCAGCCTAAGAAATGAACGTGTGGACACCCGGCAGCGGCCGCGGACAACAATGCCCAAACACGTGTGTGCTGCGTGACAGCAGCTTTGTGGGATGCCTCTAGTGTTCACGTGTTCAGCCCGGCGCGGTGCAGCGAGTGGCAGTGCTGCCACTGGGCTGCTCGGGCTGTGGGGAGGAAGGCGCAGGATGGAGCGGTGCCGGCTGCCCCAGGGAGGACAGGTGAGGTACTCAGAGCTGCTTGGCTTACTGATGAGGGATAGGTGCATAAGCATCAACAGCAAACAGCTGCTTATTTCTGAATTGGTGCACATACCAACTTCTCAGTATTTAGGGGAGGAAGGGTACATCTTGTCTCCTTGTGTCACACCTTTGCTCGAACGTTCCAGGCAACTTGGCCTAGAAAGCCCAAGTGAATTCTGTTGTGCTTCTCTGAGTCACTAAGTCAATGCTAAGGAACTTTTTTCTTTTTTTTTTTTAATTTTAGATGATGAGTTTGAGTGTTGTTTTGTATTTGTTTTCTCTTATTTTCTTTTTCTTATTGCTATTTTAACAGTGAAACTTGTGGGCATGCTAATTAAATTTAACATTACCTCTTGCGGTACCAAAGCCTGCAGTGTATCTTTGGACAATTTATGAACTTTTGTTTAGCTATACTGTTTACATTTATTACTTCAGTAGAAAGTAGTGAATCGTTCGTTGCCTTGCCTGATGTAAATCTGTGTAATTTTGTATCCACCAGTATTTGAATGAAGACACATACTGTGTTCTACTCCTGCATGGTACACCAGTGTGTGTTCCACGATGTTGAACAGTTTGAGAGATCTTTCATTTTTGGGTGAAATCCTACCCAGGTTCCTTGCTATCTCCATAGAATAGCAGCAGCAGGTACTGGAATGGTTTTCCTGCTGAGTGTCATGGCTGCTAACAGGTTCATCTGACGTACGCTGGCTGAGCTAGGCCCGCTCACGCTGCGTGGGAAGTACGGGTGGCTGATGAGCAGAGGAACACTCATTTCCTTTCCTACCCAGGGTGCTGCTAAAGCAATTCCAGTTAGCAGAAACACACTGGTACGTTGCTCTGGAAATCAGGGCGTAGTGCTTTGCCTCTTACTCTTGCAGAGGCTGTGGCATGGTTTCCCAAAGGGGATGTTTTGCTGCAGCCTGGATAGCCCAGGCTTGGAAGTGGAACGTGCTGCTTTCATGTGCAGGTCTGCTGAGGAGCGAGGGCTGGGTGCTGTGTTAGCCAGCACAGTGGCTCGAGAGAGCGTTCCCTGAAGGAGCAGTGCTTGAGTTAAATGATGGATTATGCCATCTTGAAAGAGCTGCTCCAGTTCCACGTAGGGTCATGTGCCTCCTTTGAGTCAGCTTCAATACAGGTTGGTAAGCAACAAGCGAGACAGTTTCTGATCTCCTCGATTGTGTTAGTTCCAAGACTCAAGCAGCTCTCAGGTGAAGGCTGAGATCCTACTGGGATCTTGCTGGGATTGAGAGCACGTATCTTTAAAGCTAAAATCCTTAGGACTGCATCATAGCTGTAGGGTGGAGGTGGGAGGAAATACATCACAGCATGCAAATTAAGTGACGGCATGAAAGGAGAACTGAAGAGGCTTGGCTAACTTGCCTTGTGGCACTGGAAATCAATGTGAAAAAGACAAAATCTCAGGTTCCAACCTGTCACTGTCTCTGGGTTAAACGGTGACAGGTGTTGCTCCGCTGCTGTAACCTGATCCAGTGGATGTTAGCTGTGGGCATGTCTCTTGCCTGCTTGGCCTGGTGGTGCTTGGACAGCTGGTCTAGGTGGGGTGTTAGAGGCCTGTTTCTGAAACAGTGAGCAGCCTCATTCATTTAATAAAGATGATTTCTTTGGTGGATAGAAAGAAATATTATCAATCTAAATTAGTCTTAATGAACTAATTACCATTAGATTGTTCTGCTCGCTCTTTGGTAGATGTTTGTTGTCATCATTTTTTTGCTATGACATTTTAAGAGTCTAGCATAGCTTTCTGTACATTAAACCAATGAAATTACTTCTCTTGTTGCAGGGATTTACCTCAGTATGGGCAAAAGCAGTGGCAATCCTACTTTGGGCGAACATTTGACGTTTACACCAAGCTCTGGAAGTTCCAGCAGCAGCATCGGTAAGGGACTGTTGTCGGCAACCATTTTCTATAGATTTAAGTGCAACTTTAATCTCTGGTATTGCAGTATGCTTGGGGGCCCCCGTTAAGATTGAGATTTCACTGTGTTATTCAAGCATGAAGGGAGGGAATAGTCACTTCCTGTAGTGCTCACAGTCTAATGAATTAAAATATTACAGTTTTCAGTGCGAGTTTTTTTTGAACAGAACCTTTTGCTCTACTTGAATGCATGTTGCTTTAATGTATTGCCAAGGAAAAGCTGGGATGATGGCTTCTGCAGTGCAGAACCCATCTGGAATGGTGTGAAGTGTCTTGCTGCAATGTGGGCTCTGATCTTTCACACCTTATGCTGGCTGTGTAGTTGAGTGTTCTCCTGGGAAGTGGTGACCTTTTTGTTTGGTGTATTTTGTGCAACATACTTATGTCTAGCTCTTGCAAGTTTTTGCAACATAAATGGTCCTTGTTCCTGGTGTGCATATGCAATGTTGTTGGCTCTGTGAGGGACTGCTACTGGGGATGCCACACCAGTAATGAAAGCTGAAATTGGCCCTACAGTGGCTTTTTGTCTTGTCTGGTGTGATGATCTGAGAAATTCTGGAATGCCTTTTAATCTTTCTTTTCTCTCTTGCGAAATAGACAAGTATTGGACAATCGGTATGGGTTGAAGCGGTGGCAAATTGGGGAAATTGCTTCCAAGATTGGGCAGCTCTATTACCATTATTAGTAAGTAAGCACAGACAAGGATTCAGTAGGGAAACGCAGTGTTAGTGGCAATTCCATGCTAATTATCTGGATACCCAGTCAGGAGCATGCTGAGGTAGAAATGAATGTCAGTTGAGTCATGATGCTGGTTTCTGAATGAGAAGGCACTTGGGGCTGCGTGGGGGTGCTGCAGAGAAAGGCACCTGTGAGCCTGGTTCGATACTGCTAGGGTCACATCGATACTGCCTAAGGACTGACCTCCTACCTCAGAAGTGTCTCTGAGTCTTCCATGTGTGCTGCATTTGACTCTTGTTCAAAAGTGCAATGTACAAGTTTGGGAGCGTAATGTTCCTTCAAACTCTTGATTAACCTGTTCATATGGGCACAAGATGGGCAGATTTGATTGCTATCAGAAATGGAATCCAAGCTCTGGAATCTGTCTTCCCATCATACGCAAAGAATGAGAGTCTTGGCCTTCATGAAAAGTTACTTAAGGAGGGAGCTTTGCTGGTGATGCACAAATGGTTGAGGGGGCAGGAAGGGAGGGTTTGGCATGGATCTGCGTCTGAAGCAGTGAGCTAATCTGATTCTTCCTCTACAGCTTGCGCACTTCTGAAACCAGCTATCTCAATGAAGCTTTCTCCTTCTATTCAGCAATCAGGCAGAGGTCATACTACTCCCAGGTCAACAAAGAAGACAGGTATATCTGAATGGATGCCCTTTTTTTTTCCTTTCCCAAGACTAGAATGGTGTATGAAAGTAGCATGTAGTTATAAACTGTAGGAACATAACTGAGATGAAATCAGTGCTACTGGAGGAAGTTTCTTTTAACCCTTCTGCCATGATTAAAATCCTTAGTATTAATGAGAGCTTTACAGGAAGACTGGAAGAATATCCTATTGTGTGTCCCTGGCTAGAAAGCTGTTAGCCCCAGAGTTTTTGTCGTTTTGAGTGCTGTGCCGTGTTGGTGCTGGGACCCAGTATGCTGCAGCTGGAAGATAAGTCATTTGGGCTGAAGCAAAGAACTGTTTGTGTCTAATCAGACGTTCTGTGGAAACATCAGTTAATAGTCACGCAGCAACCCTCTGTAACTAACTGGGACAAGGTCCAAAAGCTGAAGGGAGTGTAGCGTCTTCCTTGGTCACTGTACTGACAAAGGTATGCTCAAACCAAGGATGTGTTGTGGCAGTGGAGGAGCTGTACTGACTGCCAAGAACATGGGCAGATATAAATAAGGACAGGTAAAGAACTCAATTTTGGATCCTGATCTTATGTTCTAGACAGCAAACCTTGGTTCCCTTATCAAATTAAAGTTGGGAAGAAATGATCTGAAGTCATCATCAAGATAAATGCAGAAAGTTTAGTTAGGGAGTTTCCTGCCAAGCATTTGAGGATCCCTGGACTTATTTGCACTTCTTCGATGTTGCTAGTGTCTGATTGTGCCTGTGTGACACACAGAGATGAAGGTCTCTCTGTTCTGGTGTCTGTTGATCCTGATATCTTCTCTCTTAAAAATCTCTTAGTTTCAGTCTGAGTGCTTGAGGTTTTCGGACAAAGTAGGACTGACCAAGTGTATTTCTAGATGCTGTCAGGTGATGTTAGAAGTGGTGGGGTAATAATGGGCCATGCTGACTGGCAGATCTTGTCCCAGGTGTGCAGACTGAGCCAGGTGATCGTGGTGTGATGCAGTGGGGTCTGATACTGCCCATGAACTGTTGAAAGGTTTAAAGACGCAGCTGTTACAGCTGATCCCCATGCCTCTCCTCATGTAAGGAGCCTGGGGGGAAAGGGGAGATTGG
Source organism: Penelope pileata (assembly GCA_013396635.1). NCBI lineage: Eukaryota > Metazoa > Chordata > Aves > Galliformes > Cracidae > Penelope > Penelope pileata. The sequence continues at coordinate 105,536 of WBMW01005334.1, forward strand.
GGCTTTCTTGATCTTTGTTTTATATCTCTGTACTCAATTTTAAATAAACCTCTAAGAAGCCACATTACTATTGATCTCTATGTGAATTCAGTTAGAAGAACTAATGTGCAATGTGTTTGATCTTAAACTCCTCCTCTCCCTTACCCTGGCTCCCCAGTTGCCTTCCTATGTTGCATTCTAATCTCAGATTTGGCTGTGATGTCTTTTTGTTGTGTTTAGGCCTGAATTAGTGGTTAAGAAGCTGCGTTACTATGCAAGGTTTATAGTGGTTTGTCTCTTGCTCAACAAAATGGATGTTGTAAAGGACCTCGTAAAGGTAGGTTAAAATGAGGATAAAGGTGCTGAGGGTGGGAGGTTGCTGGTTATTCAGGGCTTTTTTCCTAACTGGGGAGTCAGTTAACATAGCCTATTTAACCTGAAATATCACCTGTTAGATCTATGGTGTTATGCTGCAGCTTAATTTTTTTTTTTAATATTTTTAATTACTTTGATTGTGCTGGTGGATACCACAGAAGAAAAGAATAATATGGACAGAGCTGTGGCAAGATCTCAGTATGATGTGAACATTTGGTTAGAGGAAACATTTACAAATTGATGTAGTTAGTTGGGAATAAAATGTAAGATGCATGTTATTAATCTGAAAGTGTGGGAATCATTCAGTAACTCTGAGCAACTCTTCGTTCCTGTAGTTGATTTAAGACATGGGTGAAATCTCCCCTATGAAGTCTTCATGACACTTCATTGCTGTGAAAACCCATGTCTCCTAGTTTGATATTGAGTTTATTTCTCTTCCCTTCCAAACTGCCATCACTCTAGGACACATCCTGAATATATTTTGCACCTTCCAGAGACCCATCAAAATGAAAACTTGCTGAAGGGTCTAAATCTTACTCTGAAATTAGAGAGGCTGGATCTGCAAATGCCTCTACTGTTGGAGTAAAGTACTGAATACCTGTAACCTCAAGTCTTTGGGTACAAAGGATAAAGTACTGATTGATGTTGATCATTGCCTTTGTAATATATCTGACATCCATCACAGTGAATATTTTCTGTGAATCAGGCATTTAATGAAGACACAATGTTGGAATGATTTGATAGTATTATTTGAACACCAAATGAAATATTCCAATGGTTACAGCCAAGATTGGGAGCTACCCTTTCACTACACCAAAGGAACAGTATGCTTCTCCCAGCAGCATATGCTTCTCAGACCCCTCTAACAACCTTGCTGCAAGCAACTGCTGGTATTGACAGTTCTGTGTGGGTTGCATTACTGTCTTTTTGTCTAAGCTTCCTTGAACTAGCAGTAACGATTTAAAAAGCCGTACAGTTCACTCTCTCAATGTACTTGAAGCTTAAATTTGAGTCATTGGTATCCATAGGCTAAGGTGATAACCAGTGACATAGCTGTATGTGAGTGTGATAGTTGCACGTCAAATATTCAAATATATATACATTCAGATATTCTTTGCATTGGGACCTGCTGAAAAGACACTTTGCATTGCCAAAACCCAGTGCAGCATTGGCATTTGGTCTCATGACTAACACGCCAGCCAAACGTGCTCTTTCAGAAGTGTGCCGCATATGTTTTTAAGTAAAGTGATGTTTTTTCCCATTCTTAAAGGCCAGCACAGCTAACCAAATTGTGAAGTTACTGACTGACTGTTAAGCTCTCAGTTTAAGAAGTAACTCAGTCTTTGAACTTTTTACATTAGGAGCTTTCAGATGAAATTGAAGACTACACTCATCGCTTTAATACTGAAGACCAGGTGGAGTGGAACCTGGTTCTTCAGGAAGTGGCAGCTTTTATTGAGGTGAGCATACCACTCCTTTTTCATTGTCAGTTTAAAAGTGAGTTCTTCTGACTTCTTCACCAAAGTGTTCTTGCATCACACCTCTCTGTGGTAAGGAGGTGTACCACGTGCAGGGACCGTGTTCTTGTCCAATCTAATCATTGAAATGAGCTTACAGTAGCGTAGCAATGACATCAGTTCAAGTGCTGAAAGAGCCAGATCTGGTCATACAGTGTCGTTGTGTAAGGTTGTTGATGGTATTAGGTTCCTTGAGAAAAGCTGAAGCAGAGCTCGTGGTAACTGAGGGAATACAATTTTCTGTCTGCTGAACTTGGAGTGCTTGTGCCATGTGTGCACTTCAAGTCCCTGAAGAGCTATTTCTTTTCCAAGGGGTAGGCATTGTTTCATGGCTTTTGTACAAACATGGCAAACTAATTTTAAAAATTTTGAAAAACTTGTAAGTGCGAAGACCTGATCTTCTACTCTAAATGCAGATCTGTACATTCTGTTGAATTCCTGATTTATTCTGGTTGTCTTTTTAGGCAGATCCTGTAATGGTTTTAAATGATGACAACACCATTGTAATCACCTCCAACAGGCTTTCTGAAACCGGAGCTCCGTTGCTGGAGCAGGGAATGGTAGTGGGACAGCTTGCTCTTGCAGATGCACTGATTATTGGGAACTGCAATAACCAGGTAAAAGAGATTGTGAGGTCTTAGGCTTGTATCTGTGCAGTTCAAAGTCCCTCCCCTTGTGCCATCCCTTTGAATCATACAGCAGACAATAGAGATTATTGCAGTAGAGGCTATTGCTGAAATATTTTGGAAGTGATGTTTGCAGCAGCAGCAAGCAGAAGAGATTCTCAGAAATAAGAGCTTAAAAAAATTGTTGGATTGTACCTGCAGTACTCACCTCTTACTGCTTATTATTCATCATGTTAATTAAGTAGATACAATTGATTTTTCATGTAAGAGTTTGTTCTTAGCAGTGTTCGTGCATGAGCAGTCTCTACGGAATGTGTAGAAAAACCTTGACTCAGGATTTCATCTGGCATACTCCAGCTTGTTCCAACTTCAGTTGTGACAAGGAGGGATTTTCAAAAGATATTCCAGGTCTTGTGTTTTAGATGGTGAGGGTAGTGAAGTTGTGCAAACTTCATGACTTCTCTCTGAACTCTTTTTTCAAGTAAGCAGTGGAGTTGGATCTGAACTAGAGTTTGTGTGTCTTCCAGATTTTGTCTAAATTCACAGTACGTAGGAGATTCCAGCACAACGACTCAGAAAAGTCTGTTTTGTGAATGCAGTGATCTGGCCTCGTAGACCTTTAGTAAATACTTTGTCCTGTATGAGCTCTTCAAAGTCATTCATAGGTCTTTAGAGATTCAGAGGTGATACTGACAGAAAATGGTGTGTCTGGGATGCAGTTGAGGCTCTTACTTGAATAATTCCAAAGAATAGTTTAATTTGTGTCTGGCAGAGTAAACCATTTAACTCTTTCTGCAGGTCAAGTTCAGTGAATTGACAATTGATATGTTCCGAATGCTACAAGCACTTGAAAGGGAACCGATGAATTTAGCTTCACAGATGAACAAACCTGGAATGCAGGTGAGTTCCATTTCAGTGACAAACTTGGCAACAGGTCTTAACAGGTTGGGGGAGGGGGAGAATGGTGTAATCTTTGTGTTGTCACTGTGCAGAGCCAGTTAGGAATGTACACTCACCTGTTTCTTTGTTTTCACTCCAGCAGTCTTGTCACCACGTAAGTTCATCAGCTTGCTAATTTGTATGAAAGTTAAATTCATCTCCTTATCATACTTTACTGTGTATTAGGAAATGCTGCATGGGCAGACCATTTCTGTGCGAAGTATGTTGAAAGTGAGCATTGTAATAAGCAGAAATTTAGAGGTTAATGAAGCTGCTTTGTAAATATGAAGTTGTTTTTTTTTATTTTGTTCTGTTTTTCAATAGGAGTCAACGGAGAAACCAGCCAGGCGGGAAAACCCTCACAAATACCTGCTGTACAAACCTACCTTTAGCCAGCTGTATACATTTTTAGCAGCATCGTTTAAGGTTTGTGAAATTGGTGAATTTTGGTTGCTCATGTGCTCAGCCTTTTGCAGAAATTAAAAACACCTGCTTCCTCATGCAGTCCTTAGGTGCCAAATAGATTTCTCTTACAGGTCTGCACAGGAACCAGGATGTGTTGCTTTTGTAGTCCAGCTGGGAATTTTGAGGGGTTAGGGAAGAGGCAGGTGTTGCAGACCCTGGAATATTTTGGAAACAAAAAATTCCCTTTAGGAACCTGAATTGTTTGGAAGTTAGCCTGCATGCATCATGGCAGCTTTGGGTTTCCATGTCTTGGAAGGCCTCAGATCTGGCTAGATAGTGAGAGAGTCTATGTGGAAACAAATTTTTTTGTTTTTTGGACTGCTGCTTAAAGCTCTAAGGTCAGCCTAAAGGTCTGTGTGGAAATGGAGAAAAAAGTATCAATATACCATCAGTTGACACAGTTGTCTATGTACTCCCCTTCTTGAAGGGGCATACGTAGTGAGGAGTGCTGTGTACACCTGAAAAGAGTGGAGCGAGGGAAAGCTGGAAGCAGGAGGAGCAGAATTTTTAATGGTAATATTTTTATCAAAATGATAGAGTATTATGATACATGTATGTGTTTCTTCCCTTGCCACTCTTCTCTCTATTTGAATTTCAGGAGCTGCCTGCAAACAGTGTGCTGCTGATTTACTTGTCTGCCACGGGCGTGTTCCCATCAGGTCGTTCGGATAGTGAAGGTACAATAAAGGAATGCTCCCTGTCATGAACAGGGCTTGAATTCTCTTTATGTTCCAGGACAAGTGACCAAGAAAGATGTCACAAAGCTCCTTTTAATAGACAAGTCAATTTTATTCTCCTGTCTGCTTAGATAGTCGTTTCTTTGCCCAAGCAGTAGTTAATTCCCCGTGTTTTAATTAGTGCGCATTGACCTGAGACCTTTTCAAAGGACATGGCCAGTTTTGGATGCATCTGAAGTATTCAAAGCTTCACCAAGTTTGTAAACTATGTGGCTCAGTTGATGCATCAGTGCAAACTTAAAAGGGCTGACTGGCACTTTGTGATTCTCGAAGATCTCCAGTGCTGTGGGAACACGCGGCCAGGAGATGGGTGCTAAAAGGGCTGAAGTGTCTGCAGGGACTGTTCTGTTGGCGTGCTTGTTAACGTGACAATTCAAGCCCTTCTCATGATTTTTGACAATTCCCCTCACCTCATCCTCCTGTTACTTGCAATCTAGCAGAATATTTGGATGCAGCTGCAATCTAAAAGCTGAAAAGTGGTTGGCTGAAGCAAACACAGTCAAAAGAACCATTTATATTTTTATAATATAAGAAAAAATATGTTTTTAACATCCTAAATATTGTACACGCCTCATCTGTTGGAGACTTGCATTCCTTTATAAGATGCATGCTTTGTCCATTCCCATGCATGATCTACAGAGCTCTCAAAATGTTAAAGGTAAAAAAAATCCCTGTCAACTTTGATTGTGGCAGTGATTTTTTTATTTTAATGCTTTTAACATTTTACTTTTTGCTATGGCTTGTTGGCGGGTTCTAACTGAACTGTTCTTTACAGCTTGTGTTATGTTCACTTCGCTGCATGTATTATTTCAGCTTAATGCCTTACCCTAGAGCCATCGAGGCTCTCCTTTCTGAAAAGCTGCATAGGCAGACTTCGGTTTTAGTAAATGAATCTCATTACAGCTGCATCCTTTTAATAAGGTACTGTAGTCTGCATGGACCAAAAAGTTCTACCTTATTAAAAGGGAGAGCAGCTGCAAGCTGCCCTGTTGATTGCCTGTGAGCCATTTGTGTTTGACAGGTCATATGTGAGACATTGCTAACAGTGCTAAATTAACGGACGACCTGTTCCTAAGTTTGTATTCCCGAAGCTTCCCTTGAAATGGAAAGGTGTCTCATGTAGCCAGCCCTGAAAAAATCACACTTGGTGGCCAAACATGTGTCAACCAACTCTGCAAACGTACTACAGTATTAGGAAATCCTGATACTGTCTTTAACCAATGTTAGTGATGCCTCATACCCATATCAGTGACAGAAATATTTCTTGGTATCTCTGGTGCATTTACTTCATGTAGGAATTGATATTTTTATAGCCATTACCTTTGTTTTTGCTCTTAGTCAAACAGACAGGCAGATAGCTCAGTTGGACAAACCTAGCAGAATCTTCCTGTAGGTTGCTTAGGAGCACATGTCCAGGCTATGTGCATTTAAAAACTGTAAATTCTGTATTTGAAGTCTTAAAAATAAATCTTTGCTGCAAATTTGAAACCTGGTTAAAATGTTTTGTCCTTTCTAGGAGTACTGAAAGCATATTCATTCTCAGAGCTTTTTCTTCTCCCCTTTGCAGTGTCCTTACTGCAGTTATATTCATTCCAAGAGGCTAAAGGGATTTTGATTGATTTTAGCATTAGTTTTTGGTGAAATTCTGATTTCAGAATGTACTAGCTTATATAGTAATTTAACAAAGGTATTGATTTTTCTGTATGAAATATGTAATGGATTTTAATCTTTTTGCTATGTAGTATAATCAGAGGTGGTATTTGGATCTTTTGTGTTATATTTGTGGATAAACAGTGAATTAATAAGTTAGAAATTATGAAGTTGCATTTTTTTCTTCTATTTGATAGATGCCAAAACTACTAAAAATGAGCTAAGTTCATTATGTAGCCAGTAAAGTCTCCACATTCCTCCTCGTTTTCCCTACAACTGTAGTAGTTCAGATTCACCTACTTTTCTGGAATTTTTTGTTGCTTCCTCCCTTTCATATGTTCATGAAGTTCGTAACAGAGCTGAGTTACCTCTGCTAATTCTAAGTTTCTTTTTGCCATGTGTAGGTCCATATGATTTTGGTGGTGTTCTGACAAACAGCAACCGGGACGTTATAAATGGAGATGCTATCCACAAGCGAAACCAATCGTACAAGGAGATGCACTGGTAAGTCTTGGGGATGTAACAAATGCAAACTCAGAAAATTTCTTTAATACAAAAACATGCATCAGAGCCTCTTGAATGCAAACTCTTCACTGTAGGACATCATAAATGTAGATTGGCTTGAATTTCAACAATTATAAATGAATATGCAACTCTGCATGGTGATGTACGCACTGAAAAGTGTTACTGTGACTTAAGGTAAATTCGTTGTTATTGGAAAGCTTCAAGTTAATGGATGATTAGTTTTCAAGAAGATAAAGGTCTCTTGTTAGGAAAGAACTAACAACAAGTCCAGTAGCCCATATTACAGAGAACACCGAGTTAGCTGTGCAGTTGCTTTCTCAGGATGAATCTGAAGACTGAGGCAAGAGGGATCTGCTTCCTCTTACTTGGGCTTGGGCAGCTGTGTGTCTGAGAAACTTGTGGCCTGTCACAGCTGCATGGCAATTCCAGTGCTCTGTGAAGCTCTGTTTCTCTTTGCAGTCTTCACCCTGGAGATCTCTACCCTTTCACAAGAAAGCCACTTTTTATCATTGTGGATTCTTCAAACAGTGTTGCCTATAAGGTAAGGCTTCTGGAGGCAGCTATTTACATGGTAGGATACAGTGTCAACCCCTAGCTAGCTTATGCTTTTAACAGGCTATCTTTTTTTTTAAACACTTTGTATTCAGTCTTTCTTTTCTTTTGAGGTTGTGCATGCTAGTCAGGATCTGATCCTATGAATAGGAACAAGAAGGAGAAGCACATGAACAGCCGCTCATTGGAAAGTAATAAATCCTCCCGGAGGGAAAAAAGGTTCAAGATTTCCAAGATCTCTGGTGGGAGGTTTATTTTTGTTATATACCAAAGACAACTCTTGGTGTGTGTGCATGGGGGAGGGAGCTAACTAATCTGCTTTTTTTTCCAGTCATCCAGCACTCAGTTGCTTGTAACCAACAGAAACAATTCAAAGCGTTGAGACCCATCTTTTAAAACGTGGGGTGTCTGTGTCTGTGAAGTATCTCAACCAAGGAAATAACAAGATTCCAATTAGCATCCAGCTTTACTGTAGAGTGGTGTATGCTTGGGCAATGAGTCTCATTCTAGGGTGCTATCAACTAAAAGTAGATCTGCTCCATACCAAATCACATTTGGGAATCTGCAGTTTGGGTAATAAAGAAGCAGGCGTTTGCAATCTCAGTCACCCGTTGCATCTGGAGAGCATTATGGCAATTATTTCATTCATGAATTAGATACTAAGAATGTGCTATATCTGGGGAAAATGCCACTTCCTTATGTCTTCCTTTTTTTAGCTCCATTCTTTGCAGTGAGAAAAGTGAACGTTCACAGCTGCATTTCTGAGGAGGAATAGGGACGTCTAGTGGCCAGATGAACTTGTTCTTTGTTCAGTATCCGTAGTCTGCAGCGTTTGTTTTAAAGGCATGGGTTGGGTAATGAGTTGCTAAATCATTGATTGGTATGATTGAGAATTGTTCTGTACTGAGCCATGTAATTTTCACCCGAGAGTCTTAAAAATGATCTGGCCTTTCTGGAGAGTTTTCTGTTTCTATTATAATGTGTTTCAGAGGGCTTTTTAACCACTACTGCACCACAGTAAAAAAAATAAAAAAATAAAAAAAAATTCACCACACTAGATTTCAGTACAAATCTGATTTTTATTAAATTCCCTTCTCCATTTAAAGGAAGAGAAATGCAATTACAGTGGCTTACTTGTCTTCCTGAGAAAATGGGAATTTGGTAGGGATTTATTTTTCTCTGCTCTTTCTTAGTGTTGATTCCAGTATAGCTACAGGGGAGTTTGGTTTTGTTTAGAGAGGAAGCTGCTCTTTTTCCCCTAATGAAAAAGGCTGTAAAGTGGATCAGCTCTGCAAGAGAGAGGAAGGGATTCCTGGACATCTTTGGTTCCGATACAGCTCTGGACATAGCAGGCTTCTGTGGATAGCTTAGAGCAAAGGATCTTTTTGAGGTCATGGATTCCCACCTGCAGACTTGTACCTCTTTTGAGAACAACTGTCAAGTTTTTTCAGTGGAATTCACTTTTTGTACTAAATTTATATTATATTTGAATTCTTTTTAGATTGTGAGAGGTAGGGGTTGTTGGTGTGGTGGTGGTGTTTTTGGGGGGGCACAATAAGCAAAAGCTCAAATCTCCATTTAGCTTTTCTCCTTGTTCTGCTGTGAACTGGCTGTCAGCAGTGTAAACATGCCTGTCTGTTCTGCATGTGCTTACATGCTTGGCTGTGTGCAGCCAGAATGTACTGATAGTGCTGTGCTGCACATACCCTCTGGGTGTGTACTGGGTGCTTCGTAGGCTCAAGCACTGGCACAAAGAGGTTCTGTGCAATTGTGTGAGAAGTTGAAGTCAGTGTACTGAGTTTTTTTCTGCGTGGCTGCTCTGATCTTTTCTGATAGGACAGCAGCTATCCTGACATTTAAATGTCACTGCTAGCAATACCAGCAGCAACAGCAACTGCTCACACATCTCCTAAAACCTACTTCTCATCTCCTGTGCACGTTCCCATCCTCACTGTATTTTTTGAAGATTTAAATAGTGATGACTGAAAGTAAGTCCTTGCCACTTTGTCAAATAAGCAGCACTTACTTGAGCAGCTGCCTCCCCTAGATATTTAGCTGAAAGTGGAAGATAACTGCAAATCAAGCGTATCTACTTAAAGCTCTGAATTTCATGTATATATTTTTGGAAAACCTCCACTGAAATACAGATGGCTGTGTTCTTGAAGGTTATATGTGGATGAAATAATATTTTAATATCAAAATACTCTTGTAGCAGTGGTTGTCTATGGTTATGATCAAATGCAGTCTTAAAGAGTACTGTTCCAGCCAGTAAGAATGCAGGGCCTCTGTTGGTGCTGTGATATAGTACTTGATTTAGGAAAGCTTACATGTGAGATGACCTCTTCTGGAGATGGCGACAGTTCTTTTTTGGAAAGAGATGTTGCTGAGATGTGAAAGGTATTTTTAAAAGCAGCAGTGCTTCTGTTGGGAAACTTGAGATCAAAAAAGAGCAAATTTTGAATCAAAACTGTGGTTTACGCTTCTTGGAGTTGTCCACGCACTGAAAGGCAGGGTATTCCTCATCTGCAGCTGCTGTTAGCATCCACTCTGCAGGGCTGTTCCTGCTGTGCTCCCCTAAGTCCTGGCTGTAACCTGCTCCTTCCCCTTTGTTACATGGATGCGCACAACTCTTTTCCGTGGAAGTCAGGAGCTGAGGTGGTGAAGAGTGAATCCTGATGTTTGCTTGGGCTGTGGTTGGCGGTTGTGTCTGGGCAAGAGCTGAGATGGGTACCTGGAAGCTTGAGTCTTACTCTCCTGGATCCACAGGTCAGGTATAGCGATGGGTACGAGCAGCCGTCTTCCAAAGAGAGAGTTCTGTGGAAGGGTAAACGGTGCAGCTCCTGCTCTCTGTAGGACTGGGCAGTTACAGGGACCTCACCTCTGCTGGGACATCGAGAGTCCAAAATGTTCGCAGATGCTGTCAAGGAGTAATACCCTTCTTGAGATGTTTGACTGACCCTTGGTTTGGCTTTATAGCTGTAGGCAGTGCTTAATAGCAATGTTCTCTTTACTGGGGGAGCGTGTGGGGAATCTGCTTTGGTCTCTGAGCGGTGATACAGGATGGAACCCAACACGTGGCTCTGCTCAGGAATGCTGTGCATGCGTGTTACTGGAGAGTGTGGGAGCTGCCAGTGCTGTTCAGCTCCAACTGGCAACGTCCGTAGTGACCCCTCCTGGAGTTTTAATGTTTATTTATAGTTCAGAGTTACGAACCGCTGGGCTGGCTGCAGCTCCTGTCCTCATCATGGGAGTCATTGCTTCTTCGTCAGACCAAAGCACTATAAATCTCCTTCGGGGTCCTGATGAAACAGGGTTTTTTGGGACTAGTCAGCACTCTGTCAGATATAGGTAATGTTTTATTTTGATTAGACTGGATCACTATCTTTAGCAGACCGGGATGAAATTAATTTGGTGAAGCTAATTTAATTGAAATACACTGCCTGGAAGGGAAGGGTATGAGTGAATTAAACAGAAACCAGAAGGAATTTTAAAAATGAGCTTTTTAATGGTTCTACGCAAGCAAATACTTCTGGTGATTTACACCTAATATTCATAGCCTGCCAATGTTAAGAATATAATCTGCAGAAATATGTCGTGCACTTGAGCTCTGGATGCATAGTGTAGCATGTAGACATCATCATTCCATTTTCTGTGGCCTTGCAAGCCTGTAGTTTTAGGAAAGCTGCTGACGAGATATAGCAGGAAGAGGCAGTGTGGGGAGGTTTGTTGCGGATTTTTTTTGTGGTAAATCATTAGTACCAATCAGTAGACCTGTCAGATGGATACACAGTAGGACAATTACCAGGTAAATGCTGGTGAAACTAGGCAAAGACTTCTCTTGAGGTCTCTGGAGGAATTCCTGTGCAATGTTTACAATGCTGCTGGAAGGTCTACGAATTGGGTATTTTACAGTGAGGCTTCAATGCAGCAGATGTTCAGATTATGACCTACTTGTTTTAAAGTGAACATATTTTAACTTTTCTCCATTGGGCTCTTCTGTTTCATCAGGAATAGTTCTCCTGCTAGAAAAGGAAGTGTAATAAAAGCACTTTGGGTAGTTTGGTTGGTATTGAGGAAAGACACTAGATCTGTTTTGACCTTAACACCATTGGCTTTCATTTTTATTGCAGAACATCCTTACTGTTTATTTGTTTGGTTTGTGTTAGTATTGAAAGCCATATTTCCATGAAATTAGTGTCAGCTATCAGTGGCAGTGAACTGAGAGGATTAAGCATCCTAAAAATGTGCTGGGTTATATCCCTTCTGTGCTGTGATCTAGGAGTAAGTCAACTGGTCAGCTTTACAGCCAGTGCTTAACTGTGGCAGACATCAGTGTGTTGTCTGTTGTGAGTATTCTTTGTCTGTACCCTTAATCTGTTGAATATTCAAAAGCAAGCAGAGTGACAATATTTCAAAATTCTTATCTGTTACAGAATTTCACAAACTTGTTTGGACAGCCATTGGTGTGCTTGCTTTCTCCAACAGCATACCCAAAAGCATTACAAGGTATGTATAGTTTTGCATTTCCCAGCCCCGTTTTGAGATTCTAATTATTTTTATTTATGTATTAATTACTGTTATTATTAGCACTTGCAATTGTTGCTTTTTTATTTTTTAGTACCTGAAAGCAGAATCAATTAAAGGGTTGGCTTTTAAATGCCAGGTCTCGAGCAAAATCTTCTCAGATATGGTTCTGATGCGAAGGGTAAGCCTAGGAGAACTTGGATTTGTATTGCCTGAGAAAGTGGCTTTATAGTAGAAACAGGCAAAGAAACATGTGTTTGTCTTTGTGATTACTACAAAAAATAGAGCTTAGTTCTTGATCAAATACCGGATGCTTATATGGTTCTTACTGACCAGTCAGGAGCGTCTGCTGAAGTTCTGAGGGTGTGGTAGTGTGCACACGGGCACGGCGCAGAGATTTCTTAGCAGACCCTAACTGAGCCCCTGCACCAGTATGGGATTACATCATGCAGGTGCCTGAGTCCTGAAAAAAGAGGAATTGTGCCACAGCAAGTTTGTAAGCGTTGCTGAGAAGGAAGTGGCTTTACTGTTTGGGTACGCAATCTTTTTATGTGCGTTATCTTTCTTTTTTGGCTTCCTGGTTTATTGAGATGAAGCTTGGGCCCCTGCATATCGTTTTGAGCTGGATAGAAAAAATGGGCTTTAAGATATTGCAATGTCCAATAAAAGAGCAACTATGTAGACTTTGGTGAGGTTGTATAGGTTCAACTGTCTGGTCTTGTTGCCTTGAACAGGTCTGTCACAAAAGAAGAGTGTCTGTAACAAGCACGAAGGAGTAGTTCTGTTAGAGAATTTAGAGGCTGAGCAACTCCATCCTGTGGCAAGGACAGCTTTTCTGTTTCATGTGCCGAATGTATCTCTTTGTCTGTTGATTTTTAGATCAGTCTCAGCGGGGTAGCCTCTTCACACTCTTTCTGAACAATCCTTTAATGGCATTCCTGTTTGTCTCCGGATTATCAAGCATGCGCAGAGGATTGTGGGAGAAGTGCCAAGATTACCTTAGAAAAATCAATCGAGACATTGCCCAGCTGCTGACCCACTCCCGCTCCATAGGTACGTGCCTGCAATGTGCAGCTGAGACGTCATCTGCTGCTGCAGGAGATGCTGTTTTTTCTTGCCCAGCCTTTCCAAGGGGACACAATAGCGAATAAGGGGAATGCACAAGTATTTGTGGTTTCCCTCAGGTCTTTTCTTGTTTTTAAACCCTTTCTAAATTGAGTTTTCTTTGTTGCCTTGTTTTATAGATCAGTCCTTTCTTCAGTTTTTTGGGGATGAATTTCTTCGTTTGCTTCTAACAAGATTTATCTTCTGTTCAGCCACAATGAGGATGCACAAAATTTTCCGGGTACGCAGAGATATCTGTGGCTTTGTGAGAACAACAGCTGAGTGCATACAGAACTGCAGGATGAGGGCTAAGTGTATCACTGTGACTTCAGAAAGATAGCTGGTACTCATGTGCTAATGCTTTTAGCTTGCATTGAATTTGTGTCTCTATCTCTCCAAAGACACAAAACCTTTGACTTGCTTCAGTCTTACTCTTCTCCATAAGCAGCAGACATTGATTTACTTAATGTCGCTCTAAACAGCCTCGTTGGTAGAAAAAATCCTCTTGGTAATTCAAGATGATTACTTCTACATAACTAAAAAAAGGACAAGAATATATGAGGAAGTAGGGAGGAGTGGAACTTTATTGCTGGAATATATTTTAGCATGAATGGAGTTTGAAAGGCATTTGAAGTTGAAATGAGTAAAGTAAACAGGAAGATGGTATCTTCCCTCCCTGCTGGTTAATGCTGTCCCACCAATGAAGTCCTGCTCCGAATCTACACCATTTTATAGTTGTCTATTGATATATAAACTGCCTACTCCATTTTAAACATTACAGAAAAAAAAAAAAGTCAAAACACAGAAAATACAGTATTCATTTCATCTAACTGCAGATATCTAGTAGCTTTCCAAACCAAATTAGCTACCTAGGCTTCCTTGATATCAGGGAAAATAGGTCATCAGTGAGTGGGGATAGGTTTGTCCCCCATGTCTTAGGTATTTGTTTTAGGATGAGATGAATCTCCCAGTGGAGATGCTTACATGTCTACAATTTCAAGAAATGAACTCCAGCTTAGTAGGTAAGTAAATGTCAATTTTTTTTTAAATCATCATTGTTGTTATTTTATTTACAAAGCTGTTATGAACGTATGATTAACCATCTCAGATGAATGGGCTTTTGTATTGCCACTCTGAGTTAATGGAAAAGGAAAGCTGAAAGTAGCTTATTTCTGCTAGAATCTTTTCTCTCTCTGGCATGCAAAACAGATTAGGTTATCTCTTATGTGAAATTGGCCTTTTGCAGTCTTCATCTGAAAGGCTGTGAAAATAAATGAATGTCTGATTCTTTGTTTTCACTGTCATCTAGCAGGAAACACGAAATTATCCAGAATCTTATCCTCAGCTGCCAAGAGATGAAACGGTGGAGAACCCTCACCTCCAAAAGCACATTTTGGAGCTGGCTTCCATACTGGATGTTAGAAATGTTTTCCTGGAAAACACTCTCGACGACTATTAAAAGAAACTGTCTTACTGCAAAGGGGTTTCCCTGGCCACAGATTTTGAATGGTGCAGTTTTCTAATGTGAAAATCATAAAAGGAAGTACTTGATTTTATTTTTAAACTTAGGACCATTATTTTAAAAAGTAATAATAAGCAGCTATTAGGTTAGCTGTTCCATTCTGTATGGGGTCAATTTTATAAGCAGAAGTTTTCATGTCTTTTAAATGTTAAACTAAAGAATCACTAGAGGTTTATTTCTGGTCTTGTGGCTATCAACCACATTTCCAACAGCCAATCTTAAGCATAGAAGTATTATTGGCTACCTTTAGCCCGCATTTGTGGAAATCCTTTATTTTTATACAATTTTAAGGAATTGGAAAAAATCGATAGAAAAACAGTATTTTATCCCCAAAGAGTCTGGATTTGAAATGGTAAAGATGGAACCACACAGTGCAAACCAACAATAGCAATAAAACAGAGTCCTTCATAACAAATATATTTTTTCAGTCTGAGGCAAGTAAGTAGGCAAAACTGTGGAAGATGAAGTTGCATTTGGAGGCAGTGGGTTTTAAATGAAGTTGTAAAGAAACTTTATGTTCCCTATCAATTTGACACAGCGATTTTGTATATAACCTTTGTACTGCTGGCCAAGGACAGCTTCCACTCTGCCAGACTGGGCAGGTGGTTAGCAGATTAATGAGTTAAAAACTAAGAAAGCTAGCACCCCTCTCTCACTGTAATAAGGATCATCTTGCCGTTTGTATTGCTGCCGTAATTTTGTAGAAGGGGAGAGCATTCTTCATTTTAAGCCACTAGACAGATATTCTTAAATTTCCAGCAGCTGTTACCCTCCTTTGCGTGGATGGAAACAAGTGGCTCCCAGAGTGTTACCAGTCCCTGACTGGAGCTGAAGGAATGTCCCATAAAGTGCTGAATACAATCCCTTCCTAGCACTTGTTTACCAGGCCAGCCTGTGCTGGATCCCTGTGCCCCAGGAGAGATGCTGGTGCTCCTTGTGCAGATTAAACAAAGTGAGTGCTGCCATACAGCCCTGTTAGTGTTTTGAGTGCCCGTTATTGCATCTCAGTCCTTTATCTGAAGTGGTAAAATCGAGGGGCTGTGATTATGTTTGGTAGCCCTGTTGTCTCCCTTAGTCTAGGTGTGTTAAGGAGTACAGTGCCCTCTGCAAAGGCACTTGCTGGAGAAGGCTATTCTGACTGCTGAGAAAAGTGCTTGCCTGACTTATTTGGTCTGTGCTGCCTTCCCTGCTGAGCTCGAGGGCCTCTTGCAACTCCTGGCAGTAAAGGTGTGAGCAGGGGGAAGGAAATGAAAATGTTTTAATTGAGTCAATGTTCACTGTTCCATGTACTAGAAAGGAAATGAAAGAACAAGTCTGATCAGTGCTTTTATGTTGAACCTCAGCCATGCCTCCATTTCTGTTGGGGAAAAGAACATGCAAAATTTGGTGACTACCATAGTTACTGCAGTAGGATCTGTCTGCGGTGCTGCCATGCAAGGTATGATCTGCTCAGCTGGAATAGTGAAGGGCAGCAGTTCAGCACCAATGGACCCTCATTCAGCTGAGGAGAACACAGTACAGCATAGCAAGAATTGCTGAAGTGAAGGTGGGAAGTTGGTGTGAAGGTTCTCTGTCTTTGGCCTGTAGCTGATGCCACCCATTCGTTAATTTCCCAGGTGTTTTAAAAAAAAAAAAAAAAAGGAAAAAAAAAAGAAATAGTGTTTGTTCTAAGCAGTCTTGAAGCTGTTATACTGGGCCCCCACCACTTGGTGCTGTTCTTTGGACTATGGCAGGACTGTGTTACTTGGGATGTGGAGTTTATTTTAAAGAGTGTGTGTTTGTGTGTGTGCATGTGTATTCTAGGCGTTTGTGTGTATATGTACAATATGCATACATCTACTGGCTGGTGTAAATTGTAAATATGTATATATGTATAGGTACTTGTATATGTATTAAAAAGTATGAAACAGTACAATGTCTATATACAAAATTTATATATACACACATACGCCATTTTGGGTGCATTCCCCAAAGTATTCCAGATCATCTGTGGTTGTCGTAAAGGTTGTGGCTCTTCTGCTGTTGTAATTCTCTGTTTTCAGGGACTCGCACCTGGTCCTTGAAGCAATTCAGAACTGATTTCAGGTACGGGAGGCCTGGGTTAGCCGGGGGAAAGAGTACTCCTGTATGTGTTACAGTGATTGGATTCACAGGTTCTGAACTGTGAAGCAGACGAAGCTGTGAAGCAGCCTTCCCTTCTGGTAGGAGGTCCCCAGTTATTAAAACGTGGGATTGTATGTGGAAGCTAAAGACAGTAGAAAGCCTTTAATGCAGCAGCAAATGAGAGATAGGGATTATCTGTTACCCTGTCTGCTGTTCCTCCTCCAGCAGTGTTCAGCTTGCATGAGAGAGGGGAATTCAGGTTTCCCTAGCTCGCTGCCTTCCAGTCAAATGCTTTTGTTTTGCTTTAGCTTTTGCTTTGATGAAGCTGTTCTCATTTTGGTTCCATGTATCTGGACAACTGTGTGGTAGTTCAAAGCGTAGGAGTGATGGTTCCATTATTGTGAGCTGGTGAACTTCTGCAGGATTTTGTTGATAACAGAATGGGAAAGCCTTGGCAGATACAGTCTTCATTTTAGCTGGGCTGAAGCGAGGAGTCTTTGCTTGTGATCTGAGAGGTTTCTAATCCACTGTGCAGCCCTAAGAAGAGATTCAAAACAAAACTGCAGGCGCTAGAATGTAGGAGGAAAATGTGAGGTTTTGGAAATTAGTTCAGAAGTTGAACTTGTTAGCAGCATTGACTGTCCAAGTCTAAAATTCATTCTGGAGGTCCCTCGTTCTCTTCTTACCTACTGACCTTTGTTTCAGGAAGTTTGCTGCAGATGGGGATACTCAAAGATTTCACTCCTCTTGTATTAGTAGGAGTGTACCTTGCAAGAAAAAGGCTGATACCTTCTGTCTGCTGTAGCTGTAGATAGGATGAGTATCTGGTCTTGGATTTTGAGCCAGCCCCCTCCCTTCTGACCCAAAACAACTGATTTTAAGATGAAAATATTGATATTTTCTCTCCAAGTAAAAGCTTGTCTTGTACGAACTTACTAAGTCATTCTAAAGTTGTGCTACTGTGTGCTGTGTGCTACGGTCATAGGTACCTTCTCTGTGTATGCTTGTATGTACTGAAGAAAACTTTGGTTTGTGTATTTAGCAGTCCTCACTGGAAGCGAAGGAAAGACTGAACCATCCTGAAGTGAGAAGAGAACAGATCCTTTTCTTCTCAGGCTTAATGCCTTCCCTGTCATCTTGCTAACCCTTTGCTTGCTTACCCTGTGCTTATGTTAATGGAGAAGACCTGCTGTCACCAGGCAACGCTGAATTAAAAGGGTAAATTCTGTGTGTTATGTACTGAGAGAGGAAAATGTGAACTGTACTGAATGTCTCTGTATTGGACTGTTTCTGCCTAGCATCCTACTTTCTGCATGTAATATGTTCAAATTAATCCTGCTTGCACAGGAGGCACCTCTGTTCCTACCCCTCTGTTCAGACTGGCTTTAGAACACCTAGCCAAGGTTAGTGTTGCTGCCTTCTATTTTTTCCCCCTTTTGACTTGTCAAAATAACAATGAGGGGAAGAGAGGACTGTGAATCATTACAGCTCTGTTTTTAACTACTCTTGGGATGTGATGTGTCATTTTCTTTATGCACAACTAAATGGAGCAGTAGCTTCTGTGAGCTGTGAAAACTGGAGTTGCTCCCTGGAGTGTTTTCTTGAGAAGTTTCAGGACTGTTTGTTTGGACAGTTTGTCAAAATAGGATCTGTCAGGTCATGACTTATTAAAACTCTCAAATCTATTCCACAGGGAGACGTGTAGAGATGTCTTTTAAAGATCATAGGAAGTAGATGGGGACAGGGAATTAGGTTTCAGGTAATCATCTTCAAATGCTACAACCTGAGTAGCTCTGGTCAGGCTTCTCCTCTAAGGACAAAAGTACCGATCTCTCCATCATTCATCCACTGTACTATCTCTGTACTATCCACACATGCTGTTGTGAAGTGCCTCCCCCACTCTGCCTTCATCCTTACACTGCAACTCCATGCTATGCCTGAAGTCTGCTTTTTCCTAAAAGCTAAAAAGCTTGGAATCTGTCTAAACAACTTTTTTTTTCCTTTTTTTTTTTTTTGTTTTGAAGCTTCTTTTGTAACAGCTTTATCTATGTTAGATTCTTCGGTAGGTGTCCTTCCTGCAGGTCGCTCGTGGTGGCAGTGGCAGAGCCCTGGTGTAGTCCTGCCCTTCCCAGGCCCGGCAGCCAGTCCGTGTGACGGCTGCTGCTGCTCTGTGGCTGAGGGAGCCCCGCAGGCAGCAAGGGGAGGCTTACAGGCAGGGGGAAAAGGCTGAAGAGCTGCAAGCTCTTCTGTGCCACCACAGTGATGTTAGCTGCCAGCCTCTGTGCGAGGGACTCTGGCGCAGGGGATGAGGCACAAGTCTGCAGAGCAGGGAGGTTCCATATCCCTGACACGGCTCTCTGGCAGTTTCTGGTATCTTTGTCTTCCAGAGCCGTTTTGTTTCTGTGACCAAGTCAGTTGTGTGCACTTTGAAGATTCAGATGTCTACAACAGAGCAGGAGGAATGCACCAGACAAATAATGTCTGCTTTGTCCTCAAGAATGAAAGTAATTTTTTTTTTTTTTTTAAAAACTCCATTCCACTGCCAGGACAAAAGAGATTTAGTTCAAGATTTCTAGCTCAGATCTTTCAGAAGTTGGAGTCTCTCTGCATTCCGTTGCTGTGTCAGTGAGCCGCTGCCCCACGCCTGCACAGGCAGTGGGCTCTGCTGGCTGCCCCGGAGCAGCTGGGATCTCGCCAGGTGTAGCAGCAGCTGTTGGCTGAGTGCCTGCCCCTGCCTTGGCCCAGCCCTGTGCCGGGTGCTGCTGTCCCGGGTGGTTCTGTCCCGTCGGGAGCAGCGGGGCCTCCCCAGGTCAGGCGCTGCCAACCTGACTGTGTGGGGCTGGTTGACGTTGTTTTATAATCGTGTGCCTGTATATCGTACTCTGGTAAAAACGGATATTTTACTTAAAATAGAGTGAGATATATGAATAAAATGTTTGGAGCAACTAGACTTTTTCTTGTAAGGGATCTGTAAGCCGCCAAAGCTCTGTAACTCGGAGCCCGCTCTGCCCCTGCGCGTCTGGGGGAGGGGGGTTTGTGTCACTGCTGAGAGCTGCAGGGAAAAGCGCTGAGCTGGACGCGAGAGTCGCTGCGCCTCCGTTTCCGCACGGGCCGCCCTGCTTCCCCCCTCGCTCTGTACTGGCAATGACAATAAAACGCCCCTGAGCAGCGGCTGCCACCACCTGCTGAGCGCCTCTTCCGCTGCGGGCCGTGAGGGCGCCGGAAGAGGAGGGGCGGGCGGGGCGGGACGAGGGGTGGGTCCGCCATTGCACCTGCGCAGCGCCAGGCGGCACTTCCGGCCCGCGCGGCGCTTCCGGGTCAGCGCCGGGGGAGCGGCGGCTGCGCGGGGCTGCAGCGGCTGAGGCGCAGGCACGGGCGGGCGGTGAGGGACGGCGGGCGGGGCTGGGGAACCGGGGAACTGCGGGGCCGGGCCGGGCCCCAGTGCTCGCTTGGGGACGGCGGAGCCTCGGCCGCCTCAGAACAGGACGGCACCGCCGGGCAGCGACCTGCCGGGCCGGGCCGCTCCGCAGCGCCGGGACTGGGGGCTCTGCGCGGGGCGGGGGCGTTAAGGAGCGCTTCCAGCACGGGCCCGTCCCGCCTCGTCTGCAGGTGCTGGCGGCCGTGAGGGCTCCGCTGGAGCGGGCGGTGCGGTGAAACCGAGCGGATGAGGCACGGGGTTCGGTCCCCGCTCCTGGAGGCGTCGGGCCGGGCTCCGGCGCGCTGTTAGCTGCAGCCCGGGCAGCGGCTTGCGACGGACCGTGCTGCGTCCGCGCTGCAGGGCGGCAGGATGTTCGCCAAGCTGAAGAAGAAGATCGCAGAGGAGGCGGCCATCGCCCCCAGGCCCGGGGCTGCGGCCCGCCTGGCGCGCTCCCTCAGCAAGGAGTCCATCACCTCCGTGGGAGCCGACTCCGGGGACGACTTTGTGAGTTGTGCCCTACCCTGAGGTGTGGCCGCGTCACTGCGCTGCTGCCCAGCTCAGCAGGCGGCCACTGTGTGTGGGGGGGATGTGCCTGAATGTGGGGCTGAATCTTGAGCCAGTCAGCCTGAACAGCACGGGCAGAACAGCTGGGTGTTGCTGCAGCAGTTACCAGTGTGCTCGGGTAAACGTGGGGCACAGAGCTGTCTCGATAGAGAGTGCCATCAAACAGGCACAAAACACTGAGTAAACGTTAAATGAATAAAGGTGTGAGGTCCCTCACGTGAAGAGCTGCAGCACCATCCCCTGCAGGGCAGCGCTTCCCAGCACAGCTGGTGTGTGGCAGAGTGGTTCTGTCTGCGTTCTGTTCGTTACACGGCTGTGCTTCTGTCCAGGCCTCTGATGGGAGCAGCTCCAGAGAGGACCTCTCATCCCAGTTGTTCAGAAGAAATGAACAAATAAGAAAACTGGAGGTCAAGCTGTCTGGTATGTGTCTTGATGCACATGAAATCTGATTACTCAAAGTGTTTTCCTTTCAACTCAGGTGTCCAAATTTATGGAAAATATATGTTCTCAGTTTTCTAATTTTATAAAACTGATTTGTAGCAATCCCCTATCGCTGTCATCTAGGTAGCATCCAGTATAACTGATTTTTAAGTTTAAAGATTGAAGACTGATACTTTTCTGCTGATCTCTTGATGTGTTTATGTGGTTCTTTAGAGCAGCTGGGGTAGCTTTCTGTCCCCAGGCTGCAAACAGTCTTTCCCACGTTTTTTTTCATTCTGTGTATGTGAGAGTTTGTTTCCCTTAGGACCTCAGGTTTCTGATGTTGACAGTAACACAGTTGAAATGCAGACAAAGCAAAGAATTCAGCAGAAAACAGTCTTGGGGCAGTTTTCCTTTTGAAGATAATGCTTTGCTCTGTAGAGCTGTCACTAAGGGTTCTGTGGCACTCCTTCCCATCCCTGTTGTATGAAGTGGAGCGTTCTGTGTAACTCACAACACTGGGACAGGTCCTCTTGTTTGTACCACCCTCTACCCTATGGACAGTGTAGGACTACTTGCTTGTGTTCATTGTTATGGTCACTCAAGTTTTCCTCAGCAGGAATGATTTTCTGGTTGGGAAAATCATTGCCATTTTCCACTCATCTTTTTTTCTTTTTTTTTTTCCTTTTTTTTTTTTTTCCTGATTTCCTTCCCTAATGTCTGTCCATTCCTGGTCTGTGTTTCTTCCTCCTAACACAAGATTATGCTGATCAGATCCGAAACTTGCAGAGGATAAAAGAGAAGCTTGAAAATGCATTAGAAAAACATCAAGATTGTACGTACTTTTTTTTTTTAAAACCTTTCTTTTAGTTGAAAACTGCTATAATTTAAATAAACCTGAAAAGAAACAAATTTGATATACGGTTGTTTTAAATGTTTCTTTTCAAACTAGGTACATGTAGACTGCACAGAAGTAGGACACGAGCTCCTGCCTTATTTACAGTGTGATGAGCAGCAGTAGTGTGTTGGCTGTTGAACAAAGTTCTTATTACTCTCCTTTTGGCAAATTTCAGGCTAACGTGTAGGAGAGACTCTTTTTGAAACCTACAGCTTTGTTGTAATCCAGTGAGGAACAGTACTCATGTCTTCTGTTATTTCTGGCCCTTGTCTTATGTGCAAGCAGTGTTGTGTGATAAGTGGCACAGCATCAGTGCTAGAGAGTCAAGATGGGACTAAATGCTTGTAGAAGCAGCAGCTCTTTAAAGCTATAAATAACATACAAAAATTTTAGAAGCAATTTTAAAAGATGAGTTTTTAATACAGTTGGTGATTCTCTGTTGGTAGCCTCCATGAGGAAGTTTCAAGAGCAGAATGAAGCTCACCAGGCCAACCGAGCCAAGATGGCTGAAGGCATGGCTTTGGCCTTGGAAAAAAAGGACCAGGTACTGGAGCTTGAACAACTCTGCTTTTGACTGGCTGTGGAAACCTGAGTGCATGAGTTAAAGTAGCTGTTCTGCTTTGTGTTTGCTTAGTGTGTCAAAGTCAAAGAAAGGAGTATTAAATTCAAGTAAAAGAGCCCACAGAACTGTCTGACATAAAGTCAAGTTTGATAAGTGTTTGATGAGATTCCATTGCAGTACACCTGTTGTCATTTTTGTTTTATTTTACTTGAGTAATACTCATGTGTTCAGGTAACATACTCCACAGCTTTTATATATTAAAATACTATATTATTTTTATTTTGGTGATTGCTTTTTAAATCATTTCTACAAATTAGTATCTTTATCAGTACAAATTCTTTATTTTAATTGCTGTCCTTTAAAGTCAACAGCTGGGTTTTGATTTTTCTTTCTTTCTTGTTCAGGAGTGGATGGAAAAATTGAGTCAAGTTGAAAAGGTAATTAAACGTTTGTTTGGTGAGTTTTGGTTTTGGTTTTTCTATTTTTGAACAGCACCCTGCATACTTTCTGTAGCTTAGCTCTAGTCAGCCCTTTCCAATCTTTGATCATTGTTCGGTGAGCAGGGCCAGAGATTTGCTTTCATTACCAACCCCAGCGCTTTGTAAGATATTTCTGGAATTAATTTTCAGTGTGGAAGTAGAGAATGATGGGTTGCAAGGAGAAAGATCCTGTGCTTCTGTAAGGTGGAACAATAGTTTCCTTAATGACAGCTGGGATGCAGGAGGAGGTGGTGTGACTTGGTCTGAGGTCATTTAGTAGGTCGTATGTTTCATAAGAGAGATGAGCCTGTCAGGTTGTTTTTTTTGAGTATGGGATTTCAGTCTTGCTGCAGCTCCAGCTGTTTAACTTAGTTTATTTTAAAGTACTACTGATTATGAAGACATTAAACGTGTTGCTATTTGCTGACAAGTTTTTAGAGTTCAGTTAAGTTTGCATTGTAATTAAGACAATTCTTCTTTTAAAGACTTTTGAAGTTCATTAATTTCTTCCACATTGCCTACTGCAACAAGAACTTGGAGAGGTTCTAGTTCTACATGTAACACTGCCACAGAGCCCTGGGGATGCAAGAAAGATTTCTTTCCCAGAGAGTTTAATTAAACTGCCATTGACTTCAAATTAGCATACAGATATTCTTGGATTCCTTTTGTTTTTGTTGGTTTATCAGGAAAAAAAAATGCTTGAAACACAGTTACAAGAAATGAGGGAGCAGAGTTTGAACCTTTTTCAAAAGAGAGATGAAATTGATGAACTGGAAGGCTTTCAACAGCAGGAAATGGCCAAAGTTAAACACATGGTAAGATTATTTTAAATACAATGTTTATTCTAAAATTTCTGTTAGAATACCTTCTTAGTGGTAGTACTGCATTAAATTTTTTTAGCCTTAATGCTTATATACAGTTTGATTCAGTGTCTAAATCCTATCGGTAGGTACTCATTGCATAGAGTATTTAAAGAGGGACTTTCCTGGGAGTGAGTTACTTCATTTAATTGAGCTCGTAACTTAATAGGGCAGACAAGTTTAAGTGAGAAGACTGTCAGTATTGTCAATTCGTATATATATGTTCTGATGTTCAGCTTCTGAAAAAAGAAGAATCTCTAAGCAAAACAGAGCAGGAACTAGAGGCACGCACTCGAGAGCTAATCCACGCTAAGGAGGTGCTTCAGGAAGCAAGCAACGAGTCATCAGGCCTACAAAAAGATCTGCAGGAGCTGCAGCAGCAGTTCTTGGAGCTAGAGGCACAGAGGTATGGGTGTGATATTTCATGAGGAGTGTGTTTATTTCCCTATGCTTCTACTTTGTGTCTAAATGTGGGGTTTTTTTGGAAATTTTTCTATATGCAATGAACTGACTGAATAATGGCTTATAGTATGCCAGTGGGGATGTAAATGCCAAGTTTATGCATCTTTCTATTCAAGCCAATTAAATCAATACTTGTTTAGATTTTGCAGGCTTGTTATGATTTCTTAATAGATTGAATGCTCAACCACTACCTCTTTGGAAAACGTACGATCAATACAGTGGCTGGTTTTAGTACAAGAAGATTAGTAAACAAAATCTTGTTGATGTTGCTTAGTCCATTTTCATAAGCAGCAGAATTATCTCTTAAAGTGTTGCAGAAAAATAACCTTTGTCACTTTTTTTTCCTCTGTGAAGAGATGAACTTATGACAGCTGAGACAAATGCAGAAAATAAGATCACTGCTCTGGAGCTAAGAGAACAGGAGCTACAAACTGTCATTCAGCAGCTTTCTGTAGACTTGCAAAATGTAAGTTTCAGAGAAAAGGCTTGATTCAAAGAGCTCCCTATCCACAGAAGTTAGATTAGATGTCAGTTCTTTGTTCTTTGAAATCTTAAGATTCAAAGCAATTAATTTCTCAATTTTTAGGCTCGAGTTACTGGTTCTGGTTGTGAGAAGAGACTGGAAATGCTACAGGTGGAGCATGAATCTCTGAAGATGGAATATGAACAGTACAAGCTAAAGGTTAAGTATTGTCAGATGTGTCTGCTGTTGGCTGCTGTAAAGGTGTACACTTGGGTAATGCACTGTGTTTGAAATTTGGCGTCTGTTAAGCGTTTTAGCATCAAACCACAATGAATTAGATAAAAGCTTGGCTACAAAAAGGAATTCTATGATTTCTTGTTTCCACAGACAACTTTTGAATTTGCTGAGAGAAATAAACTTACTGAACAGCTGCAGGAAAAAGTGTCTTCCTTGGAAAAGAAGCTAGAAAGAAACCTTTCAGGGGATGAACATGTACAGGAACTACTCAAAGAGGTAGTTTAACATTTATAGACTGCTTAGAAGTGCAATCTTAAGGAGATTTTTTTTGTTAACCCAATGTTGCTATGAACTTGCCTTTATAAACTCAGTATCATAACTAGTGAATGTTTTACCATCTTTATGTGTTTGCTGTTATGCAGGAGAAAGTAATCAATCAAAAAACTTGCCTTAATCCCTTAAGCTTGGCCAGGGTTAGAAAATTATGACCTGGGTGCTGATTAAAGTTTACTCCTTGATCATGACAAAATGGCAATGGATTCCCATTCTTAATATTAGGGATGTCGTTCGTAGGGCAGCATGATCAATGGAAGCCGTATGTGGTAGCATCAGACTTGGTTCCCAATAGCAAATCTGTATCAAAATAACTGTTCCATTTTAGTGTGATGTTATTAATGAAATACAAAGCAAAATCTTAATTAAAATCTTATCTCTTTGCCCATCCTCCTCCCTGTTCTTCAACCCAATGTAATCTTCAGAAAGCTACTCTTGAGCAGAAACTGGATGAAACCAGTCAACAGATATTGACAGACAGAATGCATCATGCTGATGCTGTGAACCGGTTGGAAACGCACGTAAGTATTTTATTGTTATTTTCCTACAAATTCCTACTACATCCAACTTCTCTATACTCAGTACTTCTTCCCCTCAGTGCATTTGTGCTCTTGACCAAAGGTGATGCTATATGTCACATTTAGTCTTCTAAGGAAAATCTAATTGATCAGTGGCTCTGGTCATCTCCCCACCTGCAGAGATGGAGAGGTGCCTGGTGGCTCTGAAGTTGAGTTTTCATGCTTATCTTCCTTACCCTAAGGAAAAAGTAGCTGAGGAAGGTCTGGGATTGTGAATAGCTTTTAAAGAAAGCAGCACGTGTTAAGTAGCCACTCTCTGAATGATGTGGTTTCGTGGTTTTAATGTTTACCCACCCCTGCTAGGTCAGCCTGCATTCTGTATGCTTTTTTCCTAGTAATGTAGAAGTCAATGGCTAAGGAAGTTAATGCACTGTTATATTTTAGAATAGAGAGCTGGAACAAAAACTACAGGTTGCAACAGAAGCATTGAAAACAAGCAAAGAAGCCGCTGGGGAGCAGGATCTGAAGGTCCAGAAGTTGGTGAGTATGCTGTGTCATGTTGACATGACTGGTAGCAAGTCAGTTTTCAGCATCTCCAGTGACACTTTGTTTTCATGTGTTCCATTTGTTACCCAGGTGTTTTCTTGCTGTTTCTCCTGAACGAGTAATGTTTGTATGTGAGCTCCTGGCACTGCTGCCAAAGAAACAGTATTACTGAAGTTTGAGTATATGTCATATGAAATGATGTCTAATTCTTATCAGAACTTCAAAATACCATTTTATTAACTCAGTGTTCTTTATTTCTCATAAGCAAACGGATCTAGACAATGAAAGAAGTAAACTACAGCATCAGATTCTAAGTGAGAAACATCAATATGAACAGAGAGTTTCTGAGCTAGAGTCTCAAATTGCTGCTCTTGAAACAGCTTGGGAATTTGATAAAACAACTGCTCAGCACAAGATAGTAAGTACAGAAACTGTTGAGCGGGGCACTCAAGTCTTCACAGAATGATTTTAACAAAGCTAGTGGACTTGCATGTTGTCTGAATGAGCCTACTCAGAGTTCCCAGCATTACAGTAGAAGATCTAATACTTCAAAAGACTATATATAAGTAAAGCAACTCAGTGGATGTGTTTAATTGTTTAAACAAAGCATTGGAACACTTGTGCTTAGTAGTTAAACAATCTTTGTTTTACAGAGCCAGTTGGAAAAGGAAAATGAAAATCTTAATGGAAGCAGAGAAGAGTATGAGAGTTCTTTAAAAAAACAAGAATCTGTACTGAACAGGCTAAAGGTAGGAGTTTAATTGTTTAGTGATGCTGGTTAAACATGGAGCCTATTTTGAGAAACAGTTACTGACAAAGTGTGTTACATTCTCAGTATCTGAAATTGCATTACATTTAGGTTCTGTGTACGTAGAGCTGTAAATCATCTTTGGTACTCGGTAGAAATGCATTTGAAGAGCATTATAAATGGGTGATCCTTTTGTGAAACAGAATGCTTGGGTCTGCCTAAATCAGGCAGAAATAATATATTCCCTTATTGTCAGGCATGAAGAGCTTTTAAATCCTGTTGGCAGTAATGAATACAGAATAGTTCTACATCAAATTCCACTCATAGCATTCAAAACAAAGCTGTCAAAAATTAAGTGGAACTCAGATGGGTTATAGTTCTCTCAAGTAACTTCTAAATTGCCTTTGGTGTGCAGGAGGAATTAAGCAGCAGAGAGACTGTCAATGTTGAAGTTGCCAGCGTGCTGGAAGAAACACGAAAACAAAAGGAGGAATTGCAACAGCAGGTTGGTTAATACCACATCTTGGTCCCTCTGACACGCAGCAGTTCTAGAGCTGTGAATTTCCTTAGAGGGAGGTGTTTTTATCGGCTAGTAATGTAAATCATGGGTAACATTATTTTGTTCTTCTATTTTGTTAAAACCAATGTAGTGGATCATCTCAGCTTTTGTTCTCTTAAACTGGGAACTGCTAGCTGCACAAATTTGAATTTAGTTCCATCTTTTTATTTCTTCATTATTCTGGAACCGTTGTAGATGTGTGCTCGCTTGGCCCAGCTGGAGAAGGGGCCCCAGATTTGCACAGAGGTTGTGTGACAGCTGCCACCTGCTGGCTGTGACACAATCTGTAGTTCTGGCAGAGTTTGTCAGAAGCTGAAGGGTGTTCTAGGTCCAGCAGCACGTTGACTGCAGTGCTTTCTAATGAGACCAGCGCTGTGGAGCTGATGCCTTTTGTGAGTCCTGGATAGATCACAGACATCCGTATTGTACATCTGTAATGCTCGTGCTGCACAAAGCACTTCTTCAAGGCTGCATATGCCCAACACAGAGCTCAGGCAGCCCTTGCTTAGTTGTAGATACCAGCCACTGCCTTCCACTGATGCAAGAATTCTTCTCCAGTCCTTGCCACAAAAAAAATTCGGAACCTCTGAGATAACATTGAAATCTTTCCATGGCCTCTTCTAGTTGCATATCTTTAACTCATTCTGTTTGTTTGACTGCTTTGAAGGTTTCACATCTGGCTTCCTTAATAAAAGAAAAAGACCGGCTTCTTGATGAGAAATTTGCTGTGCTTCTAAAGCAGAAGGAAGAACTAAATCAACTCAGTCAAGGTTAGATCAAATAAGTCTACTGTATTCCAGACAGCTTTATCTGGATACACTCTAGTTCTGGGCTTGCTTGTCTGTAGATTGTAGTTATTCTAGATTTCTCTTACTTCCATATTTAATCTGTTAGAGTTTTGCAAGTCCTGTATCCTTCAATATCAACCTCAATTTCTTACTAAACAAACAACAATAATGAAAAACTCCACTTTTTAAAGTCAATATTTAATGATATTTAATCATAAAATAACAAATCTTGCTGTACTTTCTGTTGGCAAATGTACTATGCAAAACACATGAAATGAATTGATGCAGTTCAGAAGCTGATACTTTGTACCACTTCAAAGACTGCACTTGCTTGGAAGACATTATTTGCAATCTTAAAGCAGCTGTAAGCTGATTTTCCAGTTATAGTAAAAAATGAAGTGCACTCATCTTCATTCGGTTCCAGACACCTCTGTTTCTGTCACGTGCTGCCATTGTTCAGAAAGGGAACTAATGGGCAGCCTCGTGTTGCCTCTTGCTGTGCTGCTCCCTTGGCTGGGAGCCGCCGGTGCCAGCCTGCCACTTGTGCTGCTCAGCCCCAAGTGCTCCTGTGCAGCTGGAGCACGAGTTGCATGGGCTTTTGGTGGAGATGCGTGTTGTTTTAGAACAGGTATAATTGACATTTATACTTTTAAGTGTTAAAGTCACTCTGACTTCTAAAAGCTAGATTGTTCCTTTTCAAAAACAGGTGTGTGAGCTTGGGTGGCTTAAATTTCATTGTCCTTCTGTCTTCATGACAGAGCAAGGAAAAAAGGTCAGGATTTACTGTCACTGTAACCTCCTTTGTCTGAGAAAAATAATTAGAAAATCCCATTTAATTCAGTAGACTGATACTAAGCAGGTTTCTTCTTCCTCAGATCATGAAGCTGCATTGCTGCAAATGCACCAGTTGCAATCTGAAATAGAGGCAAGTCACAGCCAAGCCATGGAGAAAGAAGAAAAAGCAAGAAAGGAAATAGATGAATTGAAGTTGCAGATACAGGAGTGCCTGCTGGCCAGAGACCATGAGAAAAATGTGAGTGCAGTTGCAAAGCTACTGTGTTGAGACTTTTCAGGAAAATAAGGTGTGCAAGAGATCCCAGCTCTGTCATGCCTTGGTGATACGCCCTTGTTTGTTGTTCTCTGTCTTCTTAAAGGAAGCTGTTTTCTGTCAAGACTGGTTTGTGAAAGACACCACCTTACTTTCATTTATAAAATGTCTTGAGGGGATTGAATGAGATGGAGACCCACAAGCACTAAACAGGCTGCTGGGAGATACTGCAGCCAACTAAATTGTCACTAGTGCTTTCTGGTTTAAAAAACAAACAGAAGATGAACCAGATGGAAAAAAGAACCAAAACCACCCCTACTTCCCCCCTCCCCCCAATCATCAAACAAACAAAAACCTACAAAAGCAAGACGGTCTAGCTTTCTCCTTGAAGAGTGTTCATGGGCTACAAATATCATGATATTTGCCATTTGTATTTTTTATATTTACAGGTTTCAGAACTAGAAGAATCAGAAGGAGCCTTGAAAGAGCATTTGCATCCTCCAGAAAACCGTGTGATGGAACAGAATGGAGACGTAGCAGCTACAGATGTCCTTCAGCTTCAGAAGGACAACAGAGAGCTGGAACAGCAAATTGCTGAGAAAAACAAGGTGAACTGAAACAGCAAAAACACTTGTTACTCTTTCCTGTTTCAGTTAGGAAGCCTAATAATTGGTGCTGCTCATGCCACAGCCTTAGAAAGATGGGCTTAAACGGGCTTGCCAAAACGAGCGACCCAGTTTGAATCCAGCGTTCTGTGAGTAGGTTTTTTCCTGCTGGATTGTCAAAGAGTGTAGCAGCAGTGAATGAAAGTTGCAGCCAGAATTGTAGAGAAATCTCTGCTTGTGGTATGTCCTGCTTCTGTTCCTTACCTATTTTGGAGAAAAGAAGCGCCATGTGATACCAGTTAGAGCTTCCCTGTAGGGCCCTTTTGTTTGAATTCAGTTAATTTCCATTGTGCTGTCACGTTGAAGCCCAAGTGTCCTATCACATGCCTGCTAATGTGTGCAGCTAGAAAGGTGAGACGTTCAGCTTGCTTCTTTGAGCTGTCGGTTTGTTTAATGATTGCTTTATTCCTGACACTTGTCATTTTCTTTTTCCAGATACCTGTGGGTCAAAACGTGTCCCAACAGTGAATGCTGTATTAACACTGTCTTTGCTCTGCCTACAGGTGATAAAGCAACTGCAGCAGAGACTGACAGAACTGAAAAAAACACTCCAGAAAGAGTTGGTAAGGGTTATGTTTCTCATTCTCTCCAGCTGGCACTTGCTGGCAGTTAGGGTTAGGAAAAACTTCACTATTAGCTACAGTATAATTATTTTAGGTTTGGGGGTTTTTTTACTAGAAATACTCAGTTTCCTTGTGCTTATAGACAAATCTGTGAACCCTTAATTTGAGAAAATGTATCATTCTGGATCATGATTTACTGAGTGAATGGTGGGACAGGTAGCCATCACTATTCAGATCCTGCAACACTGAATTTTAGCTATAGACCTGTGTTTAGTAGTGTCTGGCATTTGATACATTCCTCCATAGAGGATGACTGAGATTTGATTGCTACTCAACTGTCATACGGTTAAGAGTTCCCATGGGAGTGATGTCAGCCCTGGGAGAAAGCTCGTTAATCTCTTACTGTAGTTTCTCTCTCCAAGAAAAAGTTCTTGTATTTTAAACATTTTTAAAAGAGGGTTTAAAATATTCTGATGTTGTGGTTTTTGTTCTGAGTTTGAGAATTGTCTTGGAGAAAGCGTGCATTTGAAAAGCATAGAGCAGATTGGTGGTGAAAGAAAAATGATCAGATGATGGTTTCTAGCCTGGAGCCAATTCTGCTGGTCTGGGTCATGCAGACATGCAGCCAGTTTCTCTCCTAGAGCCTAGGGAGAGGTAAAGACACTCCTCTGCTGTCATCCCCTGAAGGATGGGAAGCTTGTCCTGTCGATGCCCAGGTTGTACCCACCTTGTGTGTACAAGCCCTCTGTGTTAGGTATCTCAGACTGAAATCTCCCAGCATCCAACTGACACAGTCTACAATGTACTTCTCTTTTTTTTTTCTTTTTTTTCAGAAAATAAGGCCTGACAGCGAGGTACCTGAAGTACGTGAAAAAACAAATTCTGAAGTGCCTAATGCTTCTGTGACTGTCACAAACAACTCTGATTTAAATGACTCAAGGGAGATAAACTTTGAATACCTTAAACATGTTGTACTAAAATTCATGTCCTGCCGGGAGTCTGAGGTAAAGCACCATAGAAGGGCCTGGGCTGGCATGCTTATCTTCTGTCCTCCTTTAGACACTGGCACCTGCTGAAGGATGTTTGCACTTATAAAGTAATTGACTGAATCAGCACAACAAAACAAAGTAACTAACAGCAGGATGTTTGGAAGTGCAGCTCATTAGGAACTAAAGGAAAGGTAGGAGGTAGTTACCTCTAGAAGCTGAACACCTGAAGCTGCAAGACATTCCCTCTGCACTGCTCTAAAGAGCATATGGAGTATTTGTAATTGAAGTCACTGTATATTTAAGAAAGACAGCAACAAAAAAGTCTGTGACTAAGCCTACAGAAAAACAGAGCTGCACAGTAGTCCAGAATGTAGATCCCAAGAGCACCACGAGCAATAAATCACTGTGGTTTCTTTCAGGCATTCCATCTAATCAAGGCTGTATCGGTGTTACTGAATTTTTCACAAGAGGAAGAAAATATGCTTAAAGAAACCTTGGAGTACAAGGTAAGGATTCTGTTGCACTTGGAGCCTCTAAGTGGACTCACAGCAAAAGGAATGAATACTCTTCAATGCTGGGAGATCACAGAAAGTATCTTCCAAATGCTAGGGACCATGGTAGATGTAACAATAAATTTACTTACTGTTGAAACGTTAGCTGGTCACATAGATGCACATTCGAAATAGTTTATTTCAGTGGGGGAAACTGAAGCACTGGAAAGTTGTTCTCTGAGAAGGAGTAACAACACAGTGTTGCCCAGTGGGCTCAGCCACTGGCAGGAAGCTCCTTGCTGGAGCAGTCAAACGCTTACAGGGAAACTGAACTCTTGGTTTTGTTGTTTTGGCATTAGGCTTGGGCAGCTACATCTGTTTCTCCTTTCCCTTGCATAAAATGAGATCTCCCGTATGCCCCTGGCTATTTCCATGTTCAGTGAATGTCTCTGAGTGAGTGCTGCCTCTGCTGGGTTGGTACCCTGCGTGTCTGCTGCCTCAGCAGGCTGAACACGGTCGGTCTGCGTATGGCTGTGATGGAGGGAGAACTCCTTGCCATCTTGTCCAGAGTGCAGCTTAATACTAAATTGATTAAAGGTACTAAGGTACTGTTTAAGTGACTGTACATTTGTAGTTATTTTAACAAATATACGTAAGTGTAATCTTCACTTGTGAAAACAGGGTGCTGTTTCTTCCAGACTGGAGTATGTGAAACCGTTTTCACTTCCTTAATCTGAAGTCTGTGGTGTTCTGTTTTATATATAGTTCTTTCCATCAAATGATGGGGAGTTGCATGTGTGCCATATTCCTTTTCAAATGTTCAGCTTCTTCAAAGTGTGAACCCTGCATAATGTGTACTGTGCTTTCCTGCCCTAGATGTCATGGTTTGGGTCAAAGCCATCTCCTAAAGGCAGTATCCGGCCCTCTATCTCGAGCCCAAGGACGCTGTGGTCTTAAGGGAACCTGAACATGGGCGGTCAGCATCTAGCCACTTTTTTTTCTGTGAAAAGAACACTGAACACACCAATTCAGGTGTGTCTTAATTACTGTCGTTGCAGTATTTTGTACAAGAACTTTGACTCCGTTTACAAAAGTAATACTGTGCAAGGAGACATTTTCACTACAAACTGAAACCCCTCCTCTGGGTTGGATCCAGGGACCTCTGTCTCGGTGGTCCCTCGATGGAAGCCAGCCCCTTGTGCTCACCGGTCTTGGCTGCCTGGCACCAAAGGGTAACGTTAACCTCACCAGTGTCGGTGCTGGCAGTGCGGGCTGCTGGCGTGCCCATCTGTGACGGTGGTGATTCCAGTCACGGAGTGCTAGAGTGGAGTAACTCTAGACACAGCAAAGCTCCCTTGTCTCCCTGTGGAAAGCAACGAAAAGAACGTCGGCAATGCGGTGCTGAGTTTTTGACAGTTTGGAAAGTCTTTCAGAGGACAGGAGCGGGAGCTTTAACCAAAAAAGAAATTTGCCTTGCCTTGTTATACTGACACAACTAATAGTTTGCATCTTTTCATATCACTGTGTAATTTAAGGTGCATATATCCTGGCCTGCAGTCCTGAAGGCTGCATGTTGATGATGATTATTTAATTTGAGAGCACAACTTTAGAGTTGTCTGATTTTACTTTTCTTAAAGAAAAATAATATCTAAAATGGTCTTAATTATAGTACCTAATACTCAGTCGCCTTTAAACTAATCTGTTAGCCTGTACTATAGCTTGTTAGCATTGGGAAGAAGGGGTAGTAAACCATTTTAAATTTTTAAAGCTGAATTCCAGATATTGTAAATGCACACTGAAAATACCTTTTATAATTAAAAAAAAAAATAAAAGGAAAAAAATAAATAATTGAAAGAGGGTGAATAATATTGGTACCATTTGGGTTCTCTTCCTTTACAAGTCTGCTAGCAACAAAATGTCATCACCAGTGTGGACCTCTTTTGTTGTGGTTTTGTGTTGTTCGGATACTGATGCTGAAAAACTGTCAAGAACACGTAGTGGGCTGGTAGCTGTGTCCTGACCTGGCAGGAGAACGCTGCTTAGGGGGCTTTTGTTCTTGAGGGCAACATTCAACTCTTAACCAATCCGTCTTGGTTCCAGTAGCTTGCTTTCTTCTGCCTTAGGAAAAGGGACCAAGCTGGCACAGACTGGAAGCACAATTTTGTCCTTCAGTTTGAACACCACCACAAAATCTAGGTGAACATGGGAAGCAGCAGCCAGCCTGACTTAAAATTTGGATATAGCTTCAAAAAACTAGGTATGAAATTTGACAAGCAGGCTGCAATTCTGGTAATTCTCTTACAGTGAGGTTTGTGTTACTACCAAAGCCTTGTATTAAATATACTCAGAAAGATGTCACCTGTCCTCCAGTGGAGACGCGGTCGCTGTTCAGCGTTCTGCCCTCTAGCTTTGCCAGCAGGGCTCTGAGCGACCTCGTGGCGGCAGCCGAGACGCGGGGCTGGAGGTGCAGCACGGCAGCTGCTCCTGCTGCACTGAGGGTGCAGTGTCCTACGAGGTCACTGACTGCAGCAGTAAGTGTCCTGCACACCTGTACCCCAGCTGACCTTACGGTTTTTGGTAAGCAGCCCCAGCCAAGACGTAGTTACTCACATAGCTGTTACCTTGGCACAAGTGACACTCCTCGGTGTAGAGCGAGGCTCTGTCCATTTACATGTAGTAAAGGCTCTCTAGCGTACTAAAACTTGTCGAAAGGCAGGCTGCATCCATGGCATTAAGGGTATAGAATAAGGAAGTTTATGGGGAGAGTACAACTCTACTTAAACATGAAAATAGACAATCAGAAAGTGGGCTTGTATAGCAGTTGCTCCTGTACTGAAACCAAGTGGGGCAGGATGACCCCGCTGCTCTGGAAGGGCCTCTTCTTCAGAACATCCCCTGCCCTGGTTCCGTGAGGTCTGAGCCCCGGGGCAGGGTCTCTCTGGTCCTGTCAGTGCAGGCTGAGTGACAAACTGGTAAAACTTGAGCCTGGCTTGACAGTTACTGCTGAACAGCAACAAATGCAGTGCAGGCAGCCGCGAAGAAAGAGTGAGACATAAGTCCTTAGATCCCATGCTGACTGACACAACTGCAGTTTAGGATCCCACAGCTCATACAGGATCAACTTACCATAAACAAGCGTTAAATTTTCTTCAGATATCACAGCAAGAATGGGGTGTGTGTGTGTGTGTATATATATATATAAAAAAAAGCTAATGCACTTTCCTTGTATAAAAAGTGGTATACACAATCCTTTCTATGGCTATTGAATTTCTTTCCTTCTATGCTGTAAATATGGATTGTATTATGAAACACTATGAAATTTGTGGTGCAATACATTTTGGATTAAAACTCTAATCTTGATTTCTTTGTGGTTCTGGTTGTGTCCTTTGGGATGCTATAGACATTTAAAAGTGAGAGTTTTAAAGCACGAAACAGAACTTATCGTTGGTCTGTGCTAAGAGTGGGTAGTTCTGTAATTAAGGCCCCTGCTTCTCATAGGGAATTAGGCCAGGAACGAGGCAGAGTGCTTCTGCCTCCCAAAACCATCTCACCAGGGGCTGCTGCTACTTGCACTTGTAGCAGCTGATAAATGCAGACTGATGGGGTTACAGCCTCCCTTTGCAGCTGCCCAGGCTCTGTGCAGAAACCGAACGCTCACCTGTGCTGCTGCAACCGGCGCTGGGAACAGCGATGGTCTGTGAACAGCTGCATCCTCCTGGGGGCAACTCAAGGGTGAAAGAGCTGCACGTACCGACTCGAAGGCAGTTCTCCAGAAGTCGTTCGGGAGGTGAGGACACACTAACTTAGCAAGTTCTGACTTCTAGAGTTTCTAGCAAGAATATAAGAATCAAACCATGGGTGATACGTGTTACATTCACTCCATGTTAGACGCATTGATTTGAACAGCTGAGCTTGGCCTCCCTGCCTACAGCCAGCAGAGCACAGTTGAATTTGAGGCCAGAGTTTGTAAGGAGTTCCAAATAGAGCACTCACGTAGAAGCGGGCACTTGGCTCACAACTGCTGTATTGCTGGCTTGTTTCTGAGTGTCACGATTTAGCCAAAAATAAATGACTTGACTTGTGTGATCCAAGACCTTTATTGATGCAGCAGGCACTTTACAATGAAGCCAACCCCCTAGTCCAGCTAGTGCTCTGACCATATATATATATGTACAAAACCGTCTTTCTAATAAGCACTTCTCCCATTCATAAGCTGTCAGTCTTGCATCTGCCAAGGCCATGGCTCCCTCTTAAATAAGCAGTACAGACAGGACCTTGTATCACCATGCCGTGTTAAAGCAGCACTGAAAATCCCTGTTCACTTACGGCAACAGGAGGCAGGAGTTTGCCTTCTCTGCCTTTCAAAGAAGCAACCAGGAGGATGTCGTGGCTCCTGTATCGGATAGTCAGAACACACGGGAATACCTTTACTCTTTCCCCACCTTTAAGGTTAAAAGCAGTCCAAGAGGAGGTTTCCGTAGCATTTCGGTAGATTGCGATCTCTAATGCAGATGGACCGGTGTCGCTTCAGCTAATTCTTCTGGGTCCAAAACTGAGCGCCGCCTCGGTTCAAGTTAACAGTCTTTAAACAGTTTTCCTTGCTGTGAGAACTCTTACTATGGAACCCAGTCCGCCTACTGCTAACGCCTGCGGGGATGGGAGGAGACAGGTTACAGTCACCACACCGAGCCCAAAAAGCACCGAAAAAGAACAATTAAGTGTTTAATAACAAGAGAGCGCATGGCTCCTCTCCAAAAACCTGCTCTTCGCACGCAGGCAGGTTGCACCTCATTCTGCCCTTTTACACTCTCAAATCTTTAGCAAAGTTACTCGGGGAAAACCTGATTGTTTTTCCCAGGCGATGCAGCCATTAGGGACGTTCCAGGTAGTTCCACATAGATACTGACCTGCACCTCGCAGCACCAGGCTTCCAGAAAAGCTGCACCGTTCTCAGCAGCACGCAGTGGCGGCAGCGGTTCTCCCGGTGCAGCTTCCCCCACACGCAGCGTGCACGCACACCGCTGCACTCGCGCTAGCACAAGCCCACACAGCCCTTCTTTCCGCCAGTGGCTCCCACCAGGGCAGGACATGCAGTCCTCGGGTTGTTCCACCCGTGTCTGTGCTGAGCCTCCAGCTTCCTGCAGTGACGCGTTCTGCCTTCACACGCATTCCTTTGCGCTCAGATCCTGGCTTGCTCCTATCCCGTGCCACCACCGGGGGAGGTCTGTGCCCCAAATCCCCTCCGTGCATACAGATGGGAGCGACCTCCGACCCCAGTCACTGCCGTACACACACAGCGCTGCTCTAGAAGGGTAAGAACCGAGGAAACGATGGGCAGAGGCAACAGATGATGGGAACCCACACACCACGAAACCTGAAGTACATTCCCCCAAACCTTCCAGACCAGCCTCTGGGTCTCGTGAAAGACACCACGGGCACTGCAGAACGCCTCACCTCCTGCACTCTGAACAGGGAAAGGAGGAAGGGCTCGGCTCAGTTTCATGTGCATCCCTTGGTGCAAATAACGCCTCCTTCTGAAGTCTGGGGACAGATGGGAGGGAGCCCTGTCTGCACCCCAAAGAGCAGAACACAAAGTCACACACTGCCCCGCCTGCTCCAGACCTGTCTTGCTCCTTCCAACACAAAGGGGAAGAGATGCTCACATGTGCCCACACGCTCTGAGCACCGACTTCTTTCCAGTCGGGGCACTCTTGTGCAACGCTGCGTCCTGGGAGCACCACCCCACGGTGACCCAAAAAGTCTCCAGTGGGAAGAACAGCCGAGATCAAGCAGAAGCACGTTCCTTCCTGAGAAACCGCCCCCTCCTGCCCATCGGCACCCTGCAGGGCTGGGGACAGCTGCAACAGCCCGAGTCCCTGCTGCACAGCTCGTCCCAACCCATCCACGGGGAGGAAGCGACCCTTCGGACAGGGCACGGCCCCCGGCAGCGCTGCCGTGGCGCAGGCAGCTCCCCGAGCCCCAGCACTGCTCAGGGTCATTTTTCCTATGAGAGCAAAGCGCAGCTGGGACGGACTGGAGTCACCAGCTGGGGGGCTGCTGCCTGGTGGCAGCGGCACAGAGCTGCTTCCCCCACCATGGGGGGCAGAAACAGCTGCAGCTGAGCGCAGCGATCCCCCCCCGCCCCCCGCAGCCGTTTCACAGACACCGGGAGCACCGAGGGGCCCCAGCGGCGCCGCGGCAGGGACACCAGAAGCTGCCACGCTGCTCACACTGAGCGGGGTCACTACGTCCTGCCCAGCTGGGACACGGACACTGCTGCCATGGCACCGGAGCCACCCCGAGGGCCCCAGAGGCCCTTTCAGACGCTCGCCCCTCGGGGGAGCGCTGCGCGTCCCCCCCACCCAGCCCCGGGGCTCTCCCAGAAGCAGCGGCCGCGGGGCCCGGGCCACCCACCTTCTCGTGCCACTGCAGCAATATCGCGCTGCTGTTTTCTGTCGGCTTCTCAAACCCTTTATAAATGTACTTCATCAGCAAGTCGATGCCGTTTCTGTCTAAGGAGTTCACTGCTTGCTCTATTTCGCTGCTTTTGAAAGAGGTGAGGACTCGGAGCACAGTTCCCTGCGCCTGCTCCTGCGGAGGGAAGGGACCATCAGAGCCACAGCGCCGGGAGCGCCCCCCCCCAGCGCTCAGCACGGCCCATTCTGCAGCCACGGGGGCAAACGCTGCTCACTCTGCGTTCCAGCAGGGAGGAGGCACAAGGGCAGAGCTCTGCCATGCTCCTGGCCGCTGCCCCCGCCCCAAAGGGCCCCCAGGAGCTGCGGGGCCCTCTGCAGCGCTGCCCAACGCCTCGGCCCCGTTTCCCCGCTCTGAGGCAGCGCAGCCCCGCGGGGGCACCGGGGGCATCCCCGGCACGGCCCCCTCCCCCACCGGCCGTCCCCGCTGCGCTGCGGCCCGGGGCTGTCCCCGCGGCCG
>WBMW01005334.1:159496-203976 GCA_013396635.1 Penelope pileata
GGCCGCCGCTCGGCTCCTGCCGGCGGTGCGGGGCGGGGGAGCGAGCGAGCGAGGGAGGGGAGGGAAAGCGGCAGCCCGGGCCTGATCAAACCCTCTCTGCTTTTCCAGGGAGCCGAGTGGGAAGCGGGGCTCGCCGCGCTGCGAGGAGCAGGCCGACGCCGAGGTGCCGATGTTGTCTTTATTCCCGGGGCGGGGGGGGCTCCCAGCGCCGCGTGCGGGGCGGTGGGGCCGGACTGCACGGCCCTCGGAGCGGGGCCGAGCTGCCCCGAGCTTCGCTCTGCGGCTGTCCCCGTCCCCGCAGGCTGCCCTACCTGCCGTGGCTGCGGGAGGCTCGCGGGGCTTGTGCCCGGACTCGGGGAATGGGAGCACTTCGTGGCCGTGGTCCTTTCTGCTCTCAGCCGCTGTGGGACTGAGCAGTGTGCGGCCATGGGATCGGCTCGGCGTGAGCGTCGGAGCTGTCTCGTTTGTGGTTTCCCTGTTACGAAGGTTTAAAACTTGTAACTTGAAGAGTGTCGTGACTTCCTTTTTTTGCTACTAGTAGAGACTTTAGTGCTGCAGGACTCAGTCAAACGAGTATCTGTCTTTTTTTCTTGCAAAGTCATGATACTGTGCTCGGAAGGAAGAGAGCTTTTCGTGCCAGTGAGGTGAAGCTCTCCCACTGAGCATGCGGTGCTGCACTCACTGATAGGCAGCACGCTGTCTGGGGGCTATGGGGTGACTCCAAGGTGGGAGCTGCAGCTTGGGGATGGAGGGCTGGGAATGGCATGGACAGCGCGTGAAATCTGAAGGAGCCACGCTTCCATAATGCTGGCCTCAAGTAGGGTGGTGGCTTTAGGAAGTGAACTTCAGAACTGTTGCTGCTGTGGTGGGTTCCAAAATATTTAAGATACTGAATGTGGAGGTTTGAGTGTGTGATGTGTCAGGTCCTGGAGAATACACGCTGCCCATAACAGCGGTCACCCTCCATGGTGGATGGTGGAGCTGGGGCGTTTCAAGGAGCTGGTCTTGGGAGAGGAGGCTGGGAACTTCAAGTTCTGCACTTCTGACTGAAAGTTAATTAGCATGACTCATTATGTGAGAGAAACTCCTCTTTCTCACAGCACAGGCAACTGGAGTAGATTTTAGTGTGATTACGTGCTCCTGTTGATTTTTACGCAGCTCAGTGATTACCCCAGCTGACAACCTGGTTGCTGGCTGAGCCTGTGCGTTCCTAAAGATCCCGTGAAGGGGCCTGAGAAATGAGGTGCTCGTTGCACACAGACCGTACTGGTTGGCTGGCATGTTCAGGGTTAGTTGCAGAGCAGCCGCTGGGCAGAAACAGACTTGAGGCATGAGTTTGACAGGAGCTGATTGGATAGTTGAGTTGTAGCAAACTGAAGTGCATTTTGCATGTCGTACACGTTTTGATATGGTGGGTATTGTAGTGTGAGGGTTCGGCAGATAAATCCTAGGTCGTGGTGAACTATCCCACTGCAAAATGACTTTGTTTTAGCTCAACTTTGGGAGATAGGTTGCTAGCTTATGTAAAGAAGGCTTGTTTGTTGTTACTATAAATATTAATGAAGCAGGATATTTTCATCTGGGGTAAATTAGCATGGAAGCTATTCAAGCTTGCTTAGGAATTCTTTTTCAGTAAGACAGAATGATTTCAGTTTTGCCTTGCCCTGCCCTGCCTACGTGAGATCTGCCCAAACTTGCTTTGGAAGTTGAGTCTTGCGTAGCTAGACTCCGGAAGAACAAACAACCCTGAGCAGGAAATGTTGGAGGAGGAAGAAGAATTTGGTGTAGTGGCAGTATTTACTGCTTTGCTTAATCTCTTTTCTGTCAAATGAATTGCAGAAATATGTAACAGAGGTGCCACTTATTTCTGTGTGCCATAATACAAAACCACATGCTCTGTGTGCTGGTATTCAGTACCTGAAGATTAAAGAGAATGTTTTCTAGGACTTTTAAACATGAGAGGTAATCTATGTCCCACTGTTTATTAAAGGCAGAGATTGTCTTGGATCTTAAAGAACTTAAGGCATGCTGGTAGTAGGCCAAAACATCTTGGATGCTGTCAGGTCACACAATCCATTGTGGTGGAGCATCATGAAGGGAAATTGCTTGAATTGCTGTGATGAGTTTTGCAATAAGTAGCTTACTAAGCAGTCTTACAAGAAATGAAGTGTTTTCCTATCAAAATGAAATTGCCAGGATTGAAAAATAATTTACGGATAGCAGGAGTTATTTAATATTTGTTGTTTCTTCAGCAACATCAGATTGTTGGATATCTAAGTTTCCTAAACTCTCCTTCATAAAATTGCATACGGACATCTATTATTTCAAGTTTGATGAATGATAGTTATAAAGTAGGTAATTGGGTAATTATGGGTAGCTTTTTTATTTATGAGAAACTGATAAGGTAATCTGACAAACAGGAATTAGTAGCAGCTGAAGCTGCTGCTGCTCTGTCTGTTCTAATATTGCCTGCTGTAGTGCATTACCAAACACGTAAGTGTGGCTAATTGCTTCTTAAAGCTCTTGTCCTGAGCGCTGGCACGGAGAGAGTGCTGTGTAGCGTGGGAAGGTTAGGGAATGCAGCTGTTGTCTGTTTATACTGATCATAAAGGGAAGAGATTTTAGCTGGGGAGCAGTGTGTCGTGTAGGTGTGTTAATGATAGAACAGCTTCCCCTTTCAAGATAGGCCATGTCAATACCAGTATGTGAACAGAGTGACAGCATGTGTGTCTTGTTTAACTAGTTGGGGGGTTGGTGGTTTTTTTTTTGGTTAGTTTTTTTGACTATGCTGTATGTTTTCTTTAGAGCCAGCTTGAAGTCTGCTGAAGTTCCATATGTATCAAGCTTCCAGCTTTACATCTCTAGTGTTCTCAGACGTCTGCCAGGCACAGAAGGTAAAGTTGTTTGCACTGTTACTTGCTATGCTTGCATGACTTCAGAATAATTAGTTTTTGAAAACTGGTAATAGAAGTGGAATGAGGCATTCCACATCTGCAAAGGTGTATTTTGGTAGCATTGTCAGATGTCAACAAGTAATTTTGGAGGACAGTAAAGCCAAGGAAGCTGCTGATCCCTTTTTCAGGGCACAAACTGCTGTCAAGCAGTCAACTTCTTGCTCTGTGGATTTTCACAGTTCCTGACAAAACAGTGGTGCTTACTAACCTCAAGGACAAACAAAAAATGTGGCATTGAAACTGTGAGAGAAATAACTTTCCTAGTAAGTATATGAGATATCTCAGGAGCAGGGTAATCAGCATGTCTACTGTTAAATGTATTTATAATGAGTGACACAAAAATAGGAACTTGTTTTGAAATTTGACAAGGCAAAGCAAAGGAATGCAGATTGTTCTTTGGGGTACCCCATGTGTCCCCTGTTCCTTCCCAG
This sequence comes from Penelope pileata, assembly GCA_013396635.1. Taxonomy (NCBI): domain Eukaryota; kingdom Metazoa; phylum Chordata; class Aves; order Galliformes; family Cracidae; genus Penelope; species Penelope pileata. The sequence continues at coordinate 162,882 of WBMW01005334.1, forward strand.
AACTTGCTCATAATTGGTAGAACCACTTGAACTAACTTTCTGTTCAGAAATGTAGAGCCTCCAAGCGAACACCTTCAAATAGTCAACTAAAACCATTAAGCTCTGGTAAACTAGGAGCAACTTTCAAGTACAGCTTTACAGTGGAAAGCATCTGAAAAGACAGAAGATAGCAGAAGATAGTTCTACAGATCTCATAGTGTAGTTATATGGATGCAACTTTTTTCCTAGTTGATATCAACAGCTGATAGTCTAATAAAAAGTTATTTTTTGCAGACAATATCAAGTTTGATGCTATTTTTCTGCAAGCCGTGAAATTCTGTGACTAAAAATAAAAATTTGTTGCAAGATGATATTGTTTCTCAAAGAACTTCGGCAGCGATGTCAGTGTTTCTTTTTTCTAATCATATGTCTGAGACTGTCCTAGTTAAAAACATCAAAATTACTGCATCCTTGAAGTTCCTTGCTTAATCTCATCTTTGAATGGGCTAAGTGCATGAGCTGTAACCACTGGTTTGGGTTGCTGGTTTTTGTTCGTTTGCTTTTCCTTTCTAAGGAGAGCTTTATGTGCAGGTTTGTCTGTATTTGCTAGGAATGGCCTTTAAATTATCAGGTGTAATAAGATGTGCATGGAGATGTGTGACAGCATCTGTTTCTGTCTCTGCCAGGGTTTCTGGTGTCAGGTTAAAACTGTTATGCGCCCAAGGAGCAGTGATCGCCGTCAGTGCACCTAGTTATCAGGTTCTCACGCTGGAAAAAGGGAACAAAACGCCAACAAATGTGAAACCTTGCCTAATTAGGGAACTAATCTGTATTCTTCAGAGAAGATCATATCCTGCTGTGCTGAGCAGTGAACCACAGATCTTCAAAACAGTAAAAAGGGAGAGCGCTAGACCAGTGCCTGGTAAATTATTAGTAGTTTCTCAGGCATGAAACAAATGGTCTTGTAAAGCTGGGCTCCTCTGGAGTCCTCTGGAGTGACTGCAAGTTAGGAGAAGTAAGTTTTTCATTTAACTGTAGCATAGGTTTGAAGAGCTCTCCACCAGACCCCTGTGACAGCTCTGACATACATCCATTACTAGTATGTCTGACATAGCGTTTGATCCAGATATAATATATACCTGCTTTTTCTTCCCAAATTATCTAGTACTGCTGTTAATTCTGGTGGTGAAGAAGCCATAGAGCAGTTAATGATTAATTCTGTGGAGACATAATCTGACCTGTGTGGTTCAGCCCCTTCCCATGTCAGCATTATGCAACTGATGTTATTTTTCTTTCATAGAGTTAATTTTTAGTTGGATTTGCTGCTTGAACTTGTTCTGAGTGGTATGATACTCTTCTGTCTCTGTAACTGGTAAATACCATGAGCTCTAACTTCATAATCAGAAAATGTTGAGAAGGATCAGTGGCTAGTGTTGATTGATTTATTTTGACACTGATGTGATAGGAAAACCGTCAGTTGTTTCAATATCTCTCTTTAAAGGTATTTTTGGATTGGCCCCCCAAAAAATACAAATCTGAAATATTTGTGGAAATGTTTCTGAATGAGTTCTGCTGTTGAGCAACATCTCCAAACTTATTTCCGACTTCTGCCTTATCTGGGTAATGATGCTCCTTGGTTTTATTTATTTATTTAGCAAAAAAGTCAAATTGTGCATAGGTGAGAGGATCACCTGAACTGTAGTGCTGGCCACACCTCTCCCAGGGCTGGTTTCTTACCTGTGTGTGTAAATTTTGTGGTGTTGCACTGTACCACGGTTTCAGTAGATGAGTGTGAGTTGGAGATACCCTTCACTGCTGTGCAGGTGTTCCTGATGTGCTGATATGACAAGAGGTTGATGAAACTGACAGTTAGGAAATGTTGCATGAAGGCAGACTGAGCACAGAAGTGTTTCCTGCTAAGCTTATGGCCTGCTTATTGCTTCGTTGGCGCTGACAGAACTTGTTTCTGCTACTGTTGAAATTACCAATTTCATTCTTTTCTTTCAGTGAGTACTGTGTAGTCCACTCTCAAAGATGGTGAAGCTGGATATACACACGCTGGCTCATCACCTGAAGCAGGAACGATTGTATGTGAACTCAGAAAAGCAACTTATCCAGAGGCTCAATGCAGATGTGCTGAAGACAGCTGAAAAGCTGTACCGCACCGCATGGATTTCCAAGCAGCAAAGGATCAACTTGGACAGACTGATCATAACAAGGTGACTTGGAGGGGTGGTGGCTCTGGGGAGAACCAACTCCTAAACTTCCGTGAATTGCAGCAAAAGTACCAGATTTTTCACTCTTAGTATCTAGAGTCCTTTGCTGTACTAATTATAAAAATAGTAAATTTTTAAAACAAATCTAAACTGGGGTATCAGACTCATCATAGACTTGCTTGTTGTCTGCTTGAACTACCATCTTTTTATATGTGTATTTGTTTTGCTTCTGTCCATGGTTTATGGGGACAAACTGTCCTTATTTCTGAATTTGGAAGTCATTTGGGTTGGCTGTATGGGAAGACATTTTTTCTTTGGTAGTAATAGGTTGACCCTGTGACATCTTCTGGTAAATTTTTTTGCTTAAGTGTTACTTATACTGTTTCAATGTTTTTCTTTAAAGTGCTGAAGCTTCTCCTGCTGAATGCTGTCAGCATGCTAAAATCCTGGAGGATACGCAATTTGTGGATGGATATAAGCAGCTTGGGTTCCAGGAGACTGCTTATGGAGAATTCCTAAACAGATTGAGAGAGAACCCTAGGCTTATTGCATCCTGTCTGGTTGCTGGAGAGAAGCTCAATCAGGACAACACTCAGAGTGTCATTCACACAGTCTTTACCTCCATTTATGGCAATTGCATCATGCAGGAGGATGAGAGCTACCTCCTTCAGGTCCTTCGTTACCTGATCGAATTTGAACTTAAGGAAAGTGACAACCCTAGGCGGCTGTTGAGACGAGGCACTTGTGCGTTCAGCATCTTATTCAAACTTTTCTCTGAAGGACTTTTTTCTGCAAAACTCTTTCTTACTGCAACTTTACATGAGCCAATCATGCAGCTTCTGGTTGAAGATGAAGACCACCTGGAAACTGATCCAAACAAATTAATTGAGAGATTCTCTCCAGTCCAACAGGAAAAGTTGTTTGGAGAGAAAGGCACAGAGAAATTCAAGCAAAGAGTCCAAGAGATGGTTGACTCCAATGAGGCAAAGCTGGTGACCTTGGTGAACAAATTCATTGGCTATCTCAAACAAAACACGTACTGTTTTCCACACAGCTTGCGATGGATCGTGTCACAAATGTACAAAACGCTCTCGTGTGTAGACAGGCTGGAGGTCGGGGAGGTCAGAGCCATGTGCACGGATCTCCTTCTAGCATGTTTCATCTGTCCTGCAATTGTTAACCCAGAACAGTACGGGATAATTTCTGATGCTCCTATAAACGAAGTGGCAAGATTTAATCTGATGCAGGTATGACTCATTTTAAGCTAGTCTAAAAATGACATTGAGAGAGATGTTCTTGGCCTTTTTTTCTCTGCTGTGACAGGTGGTACTACAGTAAGAGGTAAAGAGTATGTCCATCCTATCTATAAGAAAAACACTGATACAATATTTGTGTCATCATTGCTGAGGAGGCGTGTTCTAAAGTTAATGTGCCTGTTTGCTTAAAATATTGACTTTAAAAATGTTTTAGCATGCATTCCTTTCTCTCTTACAAACATTGTACTTTATGAGAGCTCCTATGAAGAGTGGAAGTTAAAATGTAAATGTGACTGTAAGATGAATTCTGGAATGTGCATGAACTGATGTTGTGTTGGTCTTTCTAATGTTAAATACTATGCCAAGTATTTAACAAAATAATGAAATATTTTGCTGACAAAAAATTTTTGTTGGGCAATAATGACCAGTTTGTCTACTGGGTAGCTATCTACCCTTCTGTTAGACCTTGGGGTATTCCCCAGCCCTCATGAGAAGTTTTAGTCTCTGCACATCTTGAACAGTTTGATGATAGTATATAGAGCTGTAGCCTGAGGGTATTAAGCAACACTTATTTAGCTGAGGGTATTCCCCACACAAGTTACAGAACCTACTTGTGAATGTTTGTGAACTGGACATTAATGATTCCTGCAGAAAATTATTCCAGTGAGTTTTGTTGACGGGGCTTTGCAGTATTTTTCAGACATATGATAATAACTCTGTCCCGTATCACTGCTTGCACGTTGTAGCAGAGCTTGCAAGTGGCTACTCTTTAAAACTGAGAGTGTTTGCAGTTGCTGATCAGTAAGGAATATTTACTCTGATCTGGAGTTGGCTCTCTTCCTACTTCTTTCCTCCAGCTTAGTAAAGTATATTCAGCCTTTTAAAATCTCTAGGTTTGAGATGTCAGAACTGAGAGTTGAATCTAGGTCATGTTGTAGGAACAAACATGCTTTGTTCCTAGGAAGGAATTATGGATACTCATAGCATACTGTGGATGCAGATTTTGAGATTTTCTTGTTAAATGCAGCAACTGTTGTTTTGTTTTGAATGGAGGAGTTGTTGTCTTAACCAATTTTTATAACAGGGCCTGTCATGATGTTGTTTTGAAATGCTTATTCCTCATAGTTCCTCTCATTTCAGGTTGGGAGACTTCTGCAGCAGTTGGCAATGACAGGTTCTGAAGAAGGAGATCCACGTATGAAGAGCAACCTTGCTAAATTTGACAAAGTAAGAGTCCAGACAAAAAAAGCTAGGACTCCTGTGTATGCTTCAGCCTTTTGCAGCCTCTTTTTTCAGACGTTGCAAAGGGCTTGCTAAGCAATTAGCTTAGGAGTTACATGTACTGAAAAGCAGATTGCATCCTGCACAGAGCTGGGAACAACATCTCGAGTACTAGATTTAAGGCTCAGGGATTCTCAGTTCTACTCTGGCATAATGCTACTTTTTAAAAGAAAATACAGAAAATAAATTACAGCAAGTTACCTTCTAAACTGAAATGCTGAATTGATACTTGTGTTTTCCTACTGAACCTACAAAACCTATCTGTAGATCTAAGTCTTTTCTGTATGAAATCTAATGTTGAAAAAAAGTAATTTGTTAGCACAATGAACTTTTGTTCCTTTTTTGCTTTTTTTGTTCACTTTTTTCCTTGTTAGTATGAATCCTCCATGGCAATTCTGAAATTAACTTCATCAGAAGAACAGTGAAACTAATGTTTTTTGATTTATTGTCATATATTTAAAAAAAATGTTCATTTGAGGATTATAATTGTTATGCAGTCATCATACAAAGTTACACTTTTATTACAGAAATAAGGTTTGGTCAGGTTAGAAAGTGATACTGTGTTGCTTCCTTATTTCACTTTTAGTCTGTGCTCTGCAGATCCCTCAGGAAGGGTCGATTTGTGATAAACAGTGTAATTCATATTTAAGATCTGAAGCTGCTCCTATACAATGAAACACTTTAAAATTATAACAACACTTAAGTAGCTTTTCTGAATGTGAAAAGGGCTGAAGGAAATACTAAGACTTACTGCAGGTTTCCTTACCTTACTTCAGTGGTTTTAATGATGCATGGTATTTTACGCGGATTTTAAAAATAGAAAGCAAAACTTATATTACTGTGTGAAGTACTTATCTCGTCATAACGTTAGTGCTGTTCAACCTCTGGTAAATGGTCTTTCATTTCAAAACTTCTTCCCTTGCAGAGCTGTGTTGCTGCTTTCCTGGATGTAGTTATTGATGGGCGTGCAGTTGAAACTCCTCCAATGTCTTCGGTTAACCTTCTGGAGGGGCTGAGCAGAACAGTGGTTTACATGACATACAGCCAGCTAACTACTCTGGTAATCTCTTAAGTTTTTAAGTAGAAATAATATAAACTTGCCCCCATAAATTTCCCAATAAGATAAATGGGGCCAATAATTCACTCTGCAATTCTTACCAACCCTAATGCTAAATCTGTAGGTTGGTTTTATGCGGAACGTTATGTCAAGTGATCAACTTAAGGAAGATCGGATGGCTTTGGAAAACTTGCTAGCAAATTTACCCCAGAACAAACCGGGGAAAAGCAGCAGCCTTGAAATGACTCCATACAATACCCCACAGCTCTCTCCTGCAACCACTCCAGCTAACAAAAAAAATCGGTTACCAATAGGTAAGCAGACTTCTTGCGTGGCTTTTGATACCATGATACATTTTCTTTACCATTTTTTTTTAGTCCCCTTTTAGGGGTATTCTTTGGCTACACCTTCAGTTCTACCTTTTATGTCTAGATGGTGAAGTATTTTCTTTTGCATAGACAGATATCTTTATTACTTCCTGATGGAAGCATGGTGAGCTTTTCCACTCTGGATTGAATTGGAGAAAATGCTGGAGTAGTTGTTATCAGGCTAGTGCGAGGACAATAAAGGGAAAATTTGAAAATGGGAGGTTTGATGAGGAAAGTGGTGAGATGGAAGCTCTGACATTTAATTAGTGGGACAGAATAAGATTAAAATGATAGTCTTGGAAAGGAACTAATGTGAAGGGGGAAGAAAAAGTAGTGGAACTTCTAGAGAATATGTTAAGAAGTGATTCTCTCCTTTTTCTCCATTATTTGCCTGATCTAATTCTGATAGTATATTGCAATGCAATTTATGAGTTTTGTTTGCTTTTGTTTTTTCCCTTCTTTTCAGTAGCATTTCTGGATCTTGAACTTTCCCATTTCAATAATGTTTTCTCTTAAAATAGAAAGTGTGGTACTCATCTTCAGTATATATTAATGTGGGCATGACCACATGGGATATTTTTGTTCATTTGAGAGATTTGGTGTTAGTTTGTAGAGCCAGCTAAGTGACACAGACACACAAACGTCAAAACAAACCTATCTCGTGTTGTTTTAGCTCTGCTTCTGAATGGTTCTGGTCTTAGGCCTGTAACGTAGTGGCAGAACAGCATTTATTTTATGATATAAAATAGTTTTATTGCTGAAAACTTTGATTTCTTTTGTTTCATTTTAATGCTTTCGAAATCCAGGACAGCAATTGGCAGCCATTACTGCCTGGGATACTTCTGCTACCAATCTTTCAGCTCATATAACTCTAGTAACCCCTTTTGGTGGGTAATGCCCTCTTTCTGTTCTTTTCTGTGAAACTTTTATTTATAACACGACTGTGATACTTCAGCATGCCTTTGGTTTACTTTGGCAATCAGTTGCTTTTCCAGATTTCTTCATTGATTTCTATATGAAAGTCATTTGTATGTCTATGTAGTTTTTAAAAATACCTTATGTGCATTTGTGTGATAATTTTAAAATCAAAATTTGGCCTGTTAGTACTGCACACTTGTCTTGTTTTTCCTAGATCAAATAAGGAAATAACTGGTGTCATGCTACTGTACTTAGCAATCTTAATTCCATGTGGGTGTTTTTCCTTCCGCGCTGCCAAACGGGGGAAAGTGAGGCTGCTTGAAAAGGCTGGGGAGTCACCAAATAGTTGGAGTAAAACACCTGATGTTGAATTTGTGCATCCATGTTTGAGACATCTGCTTGAGGAAGTTTTCTCTGCTTTTTTAGAGAAAAAATTCTAAATAAAGTAAACAGGTTTTAGCCACAGGAACGGAGACCTTTTTTGTTGGTAACAGACTTCTTAATGTTCTCAACTAACTTACTAAAGGTCTTTCTGTGATTGGAATGCACAATTTCACAAATGCAGAATTTATTTTTCAAGAGATCTTTTTGTTTCTTTTTGGGGCTTTTAAAACCTTTTCCTATTTATTAGGCCAGTGGCAGTTTCTTCTGAGGACAGGTGGTTTTTCTAGGTTGTGTGGGCGTGTACGACTACTGTTTAAAGGAGAAGGAAATACAAGGCAGTTCTTGAAAATACTTATACGTGAAGTGTCTTTTGAGATCCCTTTAGATTATATGGATGGAGTTCTCTTTTTGACAAAATGAGTGCAAATGACATATTCCCACCTCCAAGTATAGCTCCTGAGGAGCTCTTTTGCAGCCACCACATTAAATCTGCTGTTACTACTTGGTTTTATTTTGATTTAATGTGTCAGAAGGCTGGGCCAGTTGAAGCTACTGAAATGAGTGCTACTCTTTGGCGTAGAAATTTGTGTAGACAAACAGAATGTCATGTACCTTGTTTCTCTAAACATTTGTGTTAAAGATTGCTTTTTCACTGTTCAGTGCTTGATTTTAAATGCTAGTTCCTTCTCTCAAATTCTAACAAGACTTTGCATTTTATAAGTTTGTTAGTGTGCACGTTACTAATTCAAAATATTGCATTTATTGTCTTTTTTTTCTCCCTAAACAAGGAAAAGCTTTCTAATGTTGATATTAAAAAATACTTTTTTAGCAACTCGTAGCAGAAGTAGATCAAATATTCTAATGGATCAGCATGGGGATCATGAAGGATCTTCCCAGGAGACTATCCCAGAAGTTCAGCCGGAAGAAGTGTTGGTGATTTCTCTGGGAGCAGGTCCACAGATTACTCCAGGAATGATGTCAGAAAATGAGGTGAGCAAAGTCTATTGTAGCTTAGATATTTTGCAAAACGCAGCCTCTGTATTGTTTGGTGGCAGAGCAATGAAGTTATGACACTTAAGTTTGGGTAATAAATCCAGAATGGGAATTAAAATACTCATCTGTTTGTTTTTTTTACTGAACTTGGGTATTTTAGCTTTCAAGCTTTCTTGTGTTAGCAGTTGTTTTCTGCTCTCACTTAGTAAACCTGCAAGGTGTGAAAATCAGTATATTAACACAGGAAAAACAAAGTTGGCAGGTTTGTGAAGGCTTTGTCATCTAACATGCTTAACAGCAGACTGGGCCTGCATAAATTACCTCCCTATGTGCTTTGTCCTTTGCATCAAGTGGCATATGTGAATGGCAGCTCTTGAACGCTGATCCTAAAGTTTTTGGCAGCTCAGACTTGAATCACACAGGCCCAGCTTCTTTTGGGGGTGGAGCTGTGGTCGTGTTGCCATGAATGCCTTCAGACATTGCCCTCTGAGTACAAGGCTGGTTTTACAGCCTTTTCTATCAGCAGACTTAGAACAGCATTCTGCTTTCATCTTTGCTGTCTTGCCTGATAGGTTGGATTATCTCCTTTTGCAGCCTTGTGTAACCATGAGTTTGCATGTCACATTGGAGGGCTGGGGCGAGGGGGGAGCTGGTGGTTCTGTTGTTATCAGGATTTGCCTTGTGTTCACATCTGGGTTACCTTACATTTTCTCCAGGCTCTTTGGAGATAAATGTCTCTTTTTGAAGGGAATGTTTGATTTTACCAGTAACATTTAGAAAAAAAAAATGCAAAAAATGTGTGCCATGTTTTGTTTACTTTGTAATTATCTGAAAAAATAGATCGTTTTAAAGAAGTCTTGTTTCCTTCCCTCTACTCTCCAGGTCTTAAATATGCAGCTTGCAGATGGCGGGCAAGGAGATGTCCCTGTTGATGAAAACAAACTCCATGGTAAACCTGATAAAACCTTGCGCTTTTCACTCTGCAGTGATAATCTGGAAGGAATATCTGAAGGTGAAGGGTTACTTCAGTCTTGAAGAAATTTTGTTGCCTTTTTTTTCCTCCTTAACTGTAAAAGGAACTTCTGTTAAGTACAGCATGTCGGCTCTGCTATTTTAAAGATCATGCTATTCTACCCTAAAAGCGTTTCTTTTCTGTTAGTCATTCAGAGAAAAAAGTCTGAAACTGAACTTTGACCTGTAAATGCGTAACTTAGTCTGAGAATTAAGGCAAAAAGTAAATGTATTTAGAAGATTAAAAAAAGATTTTTATTTTAAATTAAGTGCATTACTAGTCATTAAGATAAACTAACTTATCTCTAAACTAAGAGTTCTCATGTTTTTTGTCATGTTTTAATAAACTATTACATATCTCAGAGTGGTTTCTGGACTCAGGACAATTCTACTATACGAACCTCAGATAAAACAAAACAAGGCTTTGTCTGTGGTGCTGAAGAGATTTGTACAAATTATTCAGTGGACATTATTTCGTATAACTTCTGTGATGTGTTTTTCCTCTTCTCAAAATAAGCAAACAAGCTAATGAACAATTGAACGTGTCAATGACAAGTGCTTTATTGACTTCTAGTCGAAGTTTGGTGATGGTGAGATTCTAGCCTTCCCTGGTAATGTGTTTTTAGGTTATTATGATCAGTATGGTCTTCCCTGCATGTAAGGTACAAGCCATGGTGCAGGTTAAATACCTATGAAGTAGAGATCAAGATTAAAAAAAACAAACAAAAAAAACCCACTTAGTTCATCAGTTCAGTGTTTTGTATTGGAACTACTACTTAGTATCGCTTGTCTTTTTTGTTAATTGTCTCATGGATTGTTAATCCTATCTATTGGGGAATATAGGATTAGATATTCAAATTAAATTTACAATAAAATATGTTTTCACAGGTCCTTCAAATCGCTCCAACTCTGTATCATCTTTGGATTTAGAAGGGGAGTCTGTATCAGAGCTTGGTGCTGGCCCCTCTGGGAGCAATGGTGTGGAAGCTCTGCAGCTGTTAGAGCACGAACAAGGCAGGTGCAAATTCTCTGAAACAAGTGCCTGAGGTGCTGTAAAGCCAAAGTTCTGTAGAAAAAGATTCAGAAACTGACTAGTGTGGGGGGGAAAAAAGTAGATGTTCACCCTGTACAATCAATTTTGCATTTAGTTGTTTGGATTTTTTTTTGTTGTTTTGGTTTCTCCCTAGAAATATTTCCTGTAGTCCATAGGAAAAGAAGATTGCATGGGATTTTGACACTTAAGTCCTTTATAGGAAGCAACATTTCAAGTTTTGTTTGATATAACTTTCTCTTCAAGGGAATAGGGCGGTCTGGATTGGAGTAGTCTTGATGCATCTGGATAGCTTTCTTTTCCATGTATATTTGTCAAACCCAGGAACAGACTGCCCAGAGAGGTTTTAGAGTCTCCAACATTGTACATTTTCAAAACATGACTAGACATAACCTTGAGCCAGCCTGTAATTGACCATGTTTTGAGCTGGGGGGTTTGGGCTCTAATTATCTCTGGAAATCCATTCAACAATTCTGTGTAAAGTTATTTTTATAGGAGTTGTATGGGTTTCCTGACAGTGGTTAGAATTTCTTTTGCTTTGTCCGTCAGTTTGGTACGTCACCATATATAGTTCAAGATTTTTCTTCTAAGTCTCAAATGTACTTAAAAACTTCTTTCAGGCACCACCTCTTGAATAGTATGAGTACGTTACGAGCCTTACTTTTAAACACTCTCTTATTTGACAGAATTAGTTTGTGTGTGTTTGTTTGTTTTTCCTTTAATGTACTTTTAGAAATTTTCAGTTAGAAATAATTGGGGAAGCCTTTCAAAAATGCATAACTTGTTATTTTTATATAGCCACAACGCAGGATAACCTTGATGACAAGCTCCGTAAATTTGAAATCCGTGATATGATGGGGTTGACTGATGACAGAGATATATCAGAAACTGTGAGCGAAACTTGGAGTACAGATGTCTTGGGTAGTGACTTTGATCCAAATATTGATGAAGATCGTTTACAAGAAATTGCAGGTAACTCAGTTGTGCATCTGCTGTGTTAAAATGCTTCATGCTTGCTGTAAAATGGTGAAGTTGTGAAACCCTGCTCATCTCTTTTTGAATAGGTGTTTTCATTGATTAAAGTGGATCTTTCCTATGGGAGAGTTTTGTGTTCATGACCTGTATTGCGTTTGGTTGCTAATTTCTATCTTTACAACACTGTATCTCCTTAATACTTTGTAAAGGACACAATGTGTTCTTATTTTTCTCTTGTATAGCTACACATGTGCTTCTTGAAGATACATCTAATACATTTCTGCTTTGTTTTTGCAGGTGCAGCTGCAGAGAACATGCTAGGCAGCTTGCTGTGTTTGCCAGGTTCAGGATCTGTGTTGCTTGATCCTTGCACAGGTTCAACCATATCAGAAACCACAAGTGAGGCCTGGAGTGTGGAAGTATTACCAAGTGATTCAGGTCAGAACTGTGTAGTTTGTGTTTATGTCTTTATTGTGATCCTGAGGCATATCACTCAAAGCAACAGACACTTTCTCAGTTTGCTCAAGAAACTATTATCTTAAAATCCTAACATTCACAAACATTAACTTAATGTTTGTGAATACTTTTAGTATTGTGAATATTTTTAGTATTAAAAGGATCAAGTATTCCTAAGCAGAGAGGCTTACTGTTACTTAAGAAATTCTTATATACTGAAGAAGAAGAGAAAGGATGGCAAAGCAAAATTCTGTTTGCTTTCTTTCCCAGTAATGTTAAGTAGTGCTATATTTGATCGCAATTTACTTTGGTTAATTTGTCTGTATACTGTTGTCTCTAAGTAATACGCAGCCTTGCCTTCTGTACAGGGAGAAAACTCTTGCTGAATTGGTTCAGTTAGCTTAAAACTTAGTATGCTAAATCAAGCCTCCCACCCTTCCTTCTGTATGTGAATTTTAAGGAAGTCTAGCATTGAGTAATGGTACTTTTTCCTCTCTTCTCTCTGTTGTCTCCATGTATAGAGGCCCCAGACCTAAAACAGGAGGAAAGACTGCAAGAACTGGAAAGCTGTTCTGGGCTGGGTAGCACATCTGATGACACAGATGTGAGGGAGGTCAGTTCTCGGCCCAGTACACCAGGCCTCAGCGTTGTATCAGGTGTGTTTAATTGTCTCTGAAAACACATTGCTATATCAAAACACGATCAGCATCTGCTTTGCTGCACTTGCTTTAATTCAATGAGAAAAATTATTTATAACTTTTTACACTCGTGCTGGGATTTTCAAAGCAGTAACTTTAATAAAATAAGGTAGCAGTGCATCAAGTACTCTGCTACAGTAGCAAGGGTTAGCAGTGGAGTGTTGATTTAGAAGAAATTGCTGATTTTCTTGCGTTTTGTTTATTATCACAGCTTTGTTTATGTAAATCAGCATGTATGTACTTCAGCTCCTAGTTTTCTGCAAAGTATTTAGCAGAATGAAGCATCTTTCTAGTGCCAATTTTCAAAGTGTATTCATGGCTATGTTAAAACCTCTGAAGACATAAAGCAGAAATAATAAAATCTTATTTTAGGAGTATAGAAATTCAGAATGTCTCTAGGTGATACTGTGAGTTAGGACTTGATTATTACTGTGTTCACCAAACATTTTAACAGCTTCAGGATTTTGCTTCCTTTTTGTCTGAAAGAGTACTAAATATGCTCCTTTTGTTATGTGTAAGGTATTAGCGCAACATCTGAAGATATTCCTAATAAGATTGAGGATCTCAGGTCCGAGTGTAGCTCTGACTTTGGGGGAAAAGATTCTGTGACAAGTCCTGACATGGATGAAACAGCCCATGGTAAGTAAGATACCTGTAAATGAGTTCTCACAACATTGGTTAAAATGACATGTTTAAAATCCTTTAATTTTATATCCTAGTAGGAGTACAAACTGAGAATGAAAGAAAACTTTCTCTCCCATTTTTTTCCCTATTTCAAGGCTCTACTGGCTGAGAAGCTTAACATTTTCCTTATTTGCTAGCACTGTGTTTGACAAAGATGTCAGTATTTTATAGCAGTAGAGATTGATCTTTCAATCTAAGATCACCTTTTGCTAATTGTTTGATTACATTGACTGTTCTCTTGCATGTTCAGTTGGACTACAACAAGATTTTCCACATTTTTTTGATGCAGTTCTTTGATCATTCTGGCATCTTTCCATATTAGAATATCTTTAAATTTTAAAGAATATATTTACATATTTACATGTTAAAGACCTAGTTTACATATAGCTATATTTACTAAATCTATGTTCTCAAATATTTTTAAACTTACTGAGGGGTATTTTTCCAATGTCCCTTATGTGCAGGCAGTTCTTTGCACAGTGCTAACTTCAATTTACTTGTATTTCAGGAGCCAGTCAGTTGACATCTCCTCCTTCTCAGACAGATTCTTTGCTTGCATTATTTGACCCTCTGTCATCGAATGAGGGTAAGTTGTAAAGAATAAGCTTTTTTTTAAATAAAAATTGACATTTAATACTTGTGTGTTAGTATCAGCTAATTTGGATGAACATTAACAGAAATGTGTGTGGCTTCCTTTGTTTATTACCTCAGGTGTATCAGCTGTAGTGCGACCTAAAGTACACTATGCAAGACCATCTCACCCACCACCAGATCCACCAATTTTGGAAGGAGCTATGGGAGGTAATGAGGCCCGATTACCAACCTTTGGATCTCACGCTTTAATTCCAACTGATTTAGAAGCGTTCAAGCAGAGGCACTCTTACCCAGAAAGGCTAGTCCGCAGCAGGAGTTCAGATATAGTGTCGTCAGTTCGGAGACCTATGAGCGACCCTGGGTGGAACAGACGTCCTGGGAACGAGGAGAGGGAGCTTCCAATGCCAGCCACCAACACTGGGGCAGCTGTTTTGGTGGCTGCATCGCAGTCGTCATCTTCATCTCCCAGTAAAGACTCCTCTAGGGGAGAGGTGAGGCTCTTATTTATCATTTTGTTTTTTTCCTAGCATGCCCACTGTAATTATTTTTCTCATGCCAGAAAAAGGGTATTAAATGTGTTTAACTGAGGAAATACAGCATACTTCTGCTATGTTTTAAAAATTGACCAATAAATGTTTTACAAGCTAAAATTACAGATATTAAGAGTGACTTAGACCTAGTTCCTCTTAAATTTGCTGGATGAGCTTTACTTGACTTGGTGGGACTTCAGAAATAGTTCTGATGTATTGATAAAATTTAAAATGCTGCAGCATCCTGAAAAGCAATTAAGTTAAAATAAGAAATCTAAATTTCTTCACAGTTTTAGCTTTGCATTCTTAGGCTTCCCTCTTCAGGAGGGATATTTGTAAGTTTGTGCTATGGCTTTCTGAGATCTGCTGTCGTTCTATTTTTACAGTTGATAAAGTATAACCTGTAGATGTTGAGGAGAAATTATCTTTACATGTGATATGGTATATATTAAAATATAGACTCCATCCTACAGATTGATGAGCGAAAAGACAGCGATGATGAGAAGTCTGACAGAAACAAGCCATGGTGGAGAAAACGTTTTGTGTCTGCCATGCCCAAAGGTAGGATCATGTCCGTTTGGTGCCTTAGTGTATGCTGCCTTTATTTGAGTTACGACTGTTGACTGAATATAAGTATAAAGAAAAAATAAATAGAAGTGAAAAGCTAGCTGACTCCCTTTCCTAATAACTGCATGGAGTGCACTGCATCTTGAAGGCAAAGCTGTTCAAAAAGGAGCGCTCTGTCTGGCTCATGGTAGTTTGTTTCCTAATGGTAGATCTTGCTGCTTGTGGTGACAGTACAGCTCCACTCCACCACACAGATAGGTTTATACTTTTATTGATGCTTATTTGCTGACAAACTTCCTTGTTAGCTATTTTCTTAAAGTCTCTTCAATCTGGACATTATCTCAGCATAATTTAAATTACCTTGTATTTTCAGCTCCCATTCCATTTAGAAAGAAAGAAAAACAAGAAAAAGACAAAGATGATATGGTGCCTGACAGATACTCAACGCTTCAAGGTATGTGAATAAAATCATCATGGTAATTTTCTCTTATAACATGCCCTGTAGAATTCCAGAGTGCCCATTAGGTTTCTATTTACAGAAAGATATGCACTATTGTATTTAATATTCACAACTGGCTTTCTGAATAAAAAAGTGAATAATGACTCATGGCCTTGAAGACTGGTTGTAAATTGTCCTGCTTCTGTCAATATGAATAGTACTGGAATCTTGACTCTAGTCTTCACTTATTTATTCTTTAAAATTTCCATTAAAAAACTCGTGTCCATATCATAGGTGAGCTATAAGGATAGCTGGAGACACATTCCTATGATAATTTGTTATGTGCTAAATTAAAGGTGTTTTGGAACTGGGTGTTTAGTTTTCTGTTTGCTTAGTCATTTCTAGAGGTCTTCAAATATACAAGAACTGTTTGTGTACATGGTATAAATATGCTAACGATCTGACTTTATTTGCTCACTTTTTTTAGAATTTTTTTTTTCCCCTCTTGCCTTTGCTTTGGATTTTGAGTACTTGAACTGTGGTTACATGGAACACAAGCAGCTATGTGTTTGTTGTGACTAGAGTCTGAATGTGTGGGTCTAAATTTTTTATTTTGCTTTCAGTTGGCACAATTCAAGGTTTACTCCTTTTGTTTTTATTGGCTTTTCCAGATGATCCGAGCCCAAGGCTCAGTGCGCAGGCACAGGCTGCAGAAGATATTCTGGACAAATACAGGAATGCAATTAAGCGTACCAGTCCTAGTGAAGGAGCTTTAGTAAACTATGACAGTGGAGGTGAGAACCTGGCTCTTATAGTCCTCGCCAACATAGTTTCTCCTCCTTAGAGATAAAAAAAAAAAAACACTCCAGTGTTCTAGACAAACATTAGTGCTAACAGCAGAACAATGTGAGCTCTAAAACAGGAACACTTTCTCATATTACCTGTAGGGTAGTCCTCTGAGACTGGGAATTAAATCAGTATTCCCAAGGACAGCTCTTCTATGTTGCCATCGTTACTAGCACATCTCTTACCAGTTTGTTTTTTTAAAATGGAAACTGAAGAAGTATATTGCCTTTGAAAACTGATGTAATTTCTTCTTAGTGACTTGCAGATTGTGTATTTTTATATGCCCTTTCCACTTAGTTAGAACAAATGATATTATTTGCTGTCTCCTTTTTTCCCCTTGCAATAACAAGAACAAAATAGAGAATATTAATCTAAGTTCTTCTGACTCCTGAAGCGTAACTTTTCATTTCCATAGAGACTACAGGGGATGGTGAGAGTGTGCATGACTCTCCACGTGATGAGGCTTTGCAAAACATGTCTGCTGATGATCTCCCAGACTCTGCAAGTCAAGTAGCACAGCCACAAAGTTCTGCTTTCTCCTATAGGTAAGTACATTTTCAAATTTAGTCTTACCCATAACAGAGATTTAAATGCTGAAGTCATGTGATTGATTATCACAAAAACATTGATGTAAATAATAGTGTCTTGCTTAATTGTAAACTTCTATGTACTTTCACTTTTAAGCATCTCAGGTTACTGCATTTTCACTGAGGTGTGGGTGATACTGAAACCTGAGAGGAGAGCAATTTAATGTTCAGGAAAATTCCTTTGAAACTGGTCTAGGTGGTATATCAAAAGAATCGTAAAGTCTTGACAACCTCCGTGTATTAAAATTGTTACATAACTTTTAGTCAGTATTTTAAAAAGATAAAGATATAAGTATAGACAGCTTAATGAAGAAGCAATCATTGCAGCAGCCTTGTTAATAAAATGTATTTTCTCTTTAAGGGATGCAAAGAAGAAATTGAGATTGGCTCTTTGTTCAGCAGATTCTGTTGCCTTTCCAATGTTGACGCATTCAACAAGGAATGGTCTACCAGATCACACAGACCCTGAAGGTAAATTTTCTTTATATATACAGATGTTTTGTACTGTATGCATCTCCTCTTTTCCACTCTCTTAATGGCACTTGTACTGCATTATTTATGGCAACTTCTTGTTTCTTATAGCTGTAGCAGCCATAGGCCTTCACTAGTTCCCCGGAAAGTTGACTGCCAACTAAATCTGGTCTCTTTTTCTTTTTTTTTTTTTAAAAGAAGTATTTCATTACAGACAGGGCCTGAAGTTATTCAACAGACTCCCAAAATATGTGTACTGCTGGGAATTACTCCTCAGTACAGGATAGCGTCTTGAATGACTTCCTGAATCTTCAGTTTGACTTAATTTGTATGTCTTGTTTGCATCCATCCATTGTGGGTTTATTTGCGAACAGGTGAATCTGTCTCCTTATCTGGTCCTCTTCATGTTTCAGAATAGTTCTCAATACTAGATAAAATAATGATACAAAAACATATCCCTTTGTTTCTGGAAAATTTGAAGACTTAGTAAATGAACAATTATTGCTTCATATACAGAAGTTTTTGTTTAAAATGTTGCATGTATGTTTCCCATATTCAAGAGCATTGTTCTGTTTTCATTGTACCTACATTTTGTTTCTATAATAATTTTCCTTTGTTCTATATTAGACAATGAAATTGTGTGCTTCTTGAAAGTTCAGCTAGCTGAAGCTATTAACCTTCAGGACAAGAACTTGATGGCCCAGCTGCAAGAAACAATGCGATGTGTAAGCCGCTTTGATAACAGGACCTGTCGAAAGCTGCTGGCCTCTATTGCAGAGGACTATAGGTAGTTTGTTCTGTGTCTTCCTATTACTGGGTTTCTGAATGCCTACATTTATTCACTAGCAGATTAGAAAGATCCATTTTGATTTAAACTGCACTTTACCAAATCAGATTATTAAATTTCTACTTTCTCACAAAATTATGAAGTTTTGTCCTCTTTCTGAGGATGACTTATAAAAGCACGGACCTCCAACACACAAGAGATGCAATTTAGAATTTGCTTTAGTCTTGCATTCTGGAGTGCTGCAAGGGCGGTGAGTTCAGGCAGAGAAGTCTGTGTAAGACTGAACATCCTAATTCAGGTGTTATCTTTGATTTAAAAACTACAGGTTGAAGATTCTTCTTGCACTACAACTTAGCAGTTCATAAAGCTATTATTTTCTGTCTTTTCTATGAATCTAATGTAGAACACTTCTTTTAGGAAAAGAGCTCCGTATATCGCTTATTTAACTCGGTGTCGCCAAGGCTTGCAAACGACACAAGCGCACTTGGAAAGGCTGTTGCAAAGAGTTCTGCGAGATAAAGAAGTGGCCAACAGATACTTCACTACAGTGTGTGTGAGGTTGCTGCTAGAGAGCAAAGAAAAGAAAATAAGGGAGTTTATTCAAGGTAAGATTAATGAAGACTGTGGATTGTTTATATTCCTTCACTCCTTATTTAGAACCTAGCTTGGGTTAATGTTTTAAAGTACAACTTCCAGTCTGAGGAGCAGATTCCTAAAACAGTCTTCATTTCAGCTCAAATGTACGTATTACTGTGATTTAAGCGTGTTGTATCAGCTATGGTAACTGTCTGCATTTTTCATGGGCTAGAAGAATGAAAGTAATTTGACCTCACCTGTCCTAAAAAGTTATGGTAAGCCATAATCTAGTATCTGCTCCAAGCATGAATACTGTTAATTACTTCAGATCAACTGGCAAATTACGAAATGATAAATTAAATTGCAGCATTCAGTCATCAGTACAGGTCCTGTGTTTGTACCTTGGAAATGTGGTAAATAGTTGTACTTTGAAACATATCAAAGATACAAAAATGTCAGAGCATAAGGGATATTGGCGCAGGAAGACAACTCTCTCAAAACAGGGTCTCTTAAATAATTTCTGTGTTATGTATGCACATACCTGATGTAATGAAGCATATAAGAAACTTGGAGTCAGTTCTTGCTCCTGGAGCTCACAGTGCTGCATGTTAAGTGTGTCTGAATTGGCTGGTATTAATACAAGAATTCGTATCTACTGGGATTAAAGTTCTGTTAATAGGATTCAGTGACCGGGAAGGAGTTAAGCTCTTTGGGCTGAAAGCAGGCATCTATTTCTGGATGATCTAAAAGAGAAATTGGCAACTGTGGCGTTTAGGCTGCTGGCAGATGTGAGTGGCAGTTGTCTTCTGGTACAAAATGCTATAAATATGATACTGATGAACTGCCAGTGATTTGGTCATGCTGCATTAACTGGGCTGCAGTATTTTGTAGATAAATAGGAATGTTGCAGCTATGCTTACTTAAAGGTAGGGCTAAAAAGTGGTACGCGTGAGTTTTCTTGATCTTTTTTTCTTTCCCTCCCTCTTGCATCTAACAACTTTGCACGTGCTGGTTCCTACCAGCACCTGTTCTAGTGATTGTTCTGGGTGTTATCTCTGTGGGTGGCTGGAAAGAAGGAACAAGAATGGGTACTGCAGAGGAAGGGATTAACACAGTATCTAGTAGAGGATTTTGACCGTATGCTTTGCTGACTGTGTTCTATATACTTTTCCTTTAATTCCTGTATTTCATTCAAGTGTTCTTGCTTGGATTTCTCTGACTAGAGTGTGGGCAAAACAGAGCCCCAGTGCTGTCAGGCAAGAAGTGTGAAATGGATTCTGGCTCTTCTTTCCAGAAAATCCTATCAGAGAGAAAATATTTTACATTAACTGAATGTGTTCTCTTTTTACTTTTTATCAGATTTCCAGAAACTTACGGCAGCAGATGATAAAACAGCCCAAGTTGAAGATTTTCTTCAGTTTTTATATGGGGCAATGGCTCAGGATGCCATATGGCAGAATGCCAGTGAAGAACAGCTTCAGGATGCACAATTAGCTATAGAGCGCAGTGTGATGAATCGTATTTTCAAACTTGCATTCTACCCTAATCAGGATGGAGATATTTTGCGTGACCAGTAAGTTACAGTAGTTCGGAATACTTTGTTTCTCTTTGCTGTTGGTGCGTATGGTAGCTCTTTGGGCTTAATGTGGCAGTCTTGATTGTCTTAAGGCAGCCATGCCATACAAACTTATGTTTTCTTTCAGAGTATTTTGTACAAGAACAAAGAATTGCTTTAGCACCACATGCAAAAGTTTGTTTGCAACAGACCACCAGAGTGGAATAAAATTATAAATTTTGTAATTAATTTGACTTAGGATACAGACTTTCAGTTCTGTGTGTACACTGAGAGAATGAATTAAATCTGTTTCAGGACTCACTCCTTCCATTTTATGTTCTGGTGCAGTACTGTCCATGCATCTGGCATTTTTGTTGTGTTTTTAGAACATCCTTTTTGAATGCTTTACTGACTGTGTAGTTGTATTTGATTGTATGGGAAAATCCTCTGTGAAGATCTCTCTTGTAGTACACCAAACTAGAAACTAGTGGGAAGCTCCACGGGGCTGCTGGCTGCTGCTTACTTTTTACTCTTATTTTTTGTTTGTTTTTAGGGTCCTTCATGAGCACATACAGAGGCTATCTAAAGTGGTGACTGCAAACCACAAAGCACTTCAGATACCTGAGGTAACAACTTGTCCCTTCCTTCACTTCATGTGTTGGAGTTCTTGGGTTTTAATTGTGTTTTTGTGATGGGGGAGAGGATTGCTTTGCTTTACATTTTGAAACATTACTTTTCTATCTATGCCAGCTGAAATACCCTGCAGGAAAAATACTCTGCACCAATACTTTGGGATCCTCTGCTGATCCTTTCAGATTATTATTATTTTTTTTCCTTCTGATTTTACCACTTCTGGCCTGACAGTAAGACTGAAGCAGTAATACTATACCGTGCTAAGATGCAAACTGTCTGATAGTTTCCTTCAAAAGACAAGGTTTAAACCTTTTCAGAACTAGCCATCATTAATGGAACCTTGACGTATCTGTGAATTTGCCCAGTGTTTTCACTTTTCTCAGGGTTAATAAGGTAACTATAAGTAGGTTGGTAGGCTTAAGGAGTCTGAGAGGCTGAGTGCATGCAGCCTTCCTGGTTTGGTGTTAGAGCTCAAAATGGTGAGCATTCATAAAGCTGCTTATCTATGGAAGACTGAGGCATGTGGCTCTACCTTGTTTCAAAATAGGGTACTGTAGAAGTCATGAAGAAGTAAAGGCTAATTATGTTAATTGCACAGTGTTGTCTCCTTGTGATTTTCAGTTATAACACAGCAGGAAGTCACCTTTGTTCTGAGTGTAATGGAACCATCTTGACCAAGAGCTTCCCATTTATCCAGAGCCTTGTTCCTGTCTCTGGTACTTCAGATCCTCTGTGGTGCACAGTAGTGGCTTAGATAAACAAGAGCTGGCAATGTGTTCCTTTCTCCTAGGTGTATCTCCGGGAGGCACCGTGGCCATCTGCACAGTCTGAAATCCGCACAATAAGCGCCTACAAAACCCCCCGAGACAAAGTGCAGTGTATTCTGCGAATGTGTTCAACCATTATGAACCTGCTTAGTCTGGCAAATGAAGATTCAGTACCTGGGGCAGATGATTTTGTTCCTGTTCTGGTTTTTGTTCTCATAAAGGTGAGTTCTGCAAAGACCACAAACTGCGATTAATTCTTTTAATAAGCAAGCAAATTTTAGGAAAAATAATGCATTTGGGTAACTAGGGGCATGCTAGACTAAAAAAGCAGAGCTAATCCAGCAGGTTTAAATAGAAACATCAGAAATGTTGTCACAGTTATGGTTTTTTAATCCAAGCAAACTTTTCAGGGTTTTTTTATTTCATTTTTTGAGAAGTGTCCACCAGTCTCTGTCATTTGTGCATGATTAACGTTGTCCTCTTTGATGACCAAGATCGACGTTAGGACCGACTTGCATTTTTTGAAACAGTAGAGTTTGGAGAATGATCTGCCATGTATGACATGCTGAAATAATAGGCTATTCCACGTGCTGAAATCTGTGATGACTTCTATAGATTCTGCCTGTGTTATCCTTCTTTCTCTTGGCCTGCTAGTTGTTTTTTGTGTTAGAAAAACGTTCCTTTCATCAAGTCGCATTCCTCCTGAGGGTGTGAAATGGGGGTGGCCAGAATAGTCACTACCCCACTGTTGTCTTAGCTAGTCATGTTTGAGGTATTTGTGAGGACCACTGCAGAAATAGAATAGTACTTCTGTTCTGTATCTTGTGAATCTCTAGGTTCAGTTTTGAAAACAAACTAAGTATCTTTTTCTTCTTTAACCCTCAGGCAAATCCACCTTGCTTGCTGTCCACTGTTCAGTACATTAGTAGTTTCTATGCCAACTGTTTGTCTGGAGAAGAATCTTACTGGTGGATGCAGTTCACAGCAGCAGTTGAATTCATTAAAACTATTGATGATCGCAAGTAACTCAAAGAGCACATGTATGGGCAGACTGTTAGCAGCAGAAGAGTCTGTAAGAATGTACAACAGCTGTGAAAGCTAAGAAGAGACTTTCCTTGTATCATATTGTACAGAATTGAGGCATTTTAAAACACACCTTTACTAATCAAATTAATTTAACAGGTTTTCCTCTTTTGGTTGTATTTTTCTCCCCTATAGACACTGGCACTGCAAAAGGGACCACAGTTTTCAGGTATTTTGGAATCTCAAAACATGCAGAAAAGTCTTCATGGTTTTTCCACCACCCCTCTTACTGAATTCTTACTCACGTGAATAATTCACTTTGTTTCTAATGGAACACTGAAACAAGAAGAATCAGGGCAACCACTTAGTATTCTTTCTAGCTTAATACACCTTTTATTAATAAAACACCAGCCACACTGAAAGTTTGTAGTAGGTGACATGAGTTACCAATTGTATTTCACCTAAATTTAAAATCAGAGAGGACAATGTAAATATTATATAACTATATTTAATGCATTGCAATTATCTTTGGACTCATTATCCTTTGAATAAACAAGCAAAAGCCTCTCTGACCTCTAACAGGTTGTTACATACTGTGTTTTGGTAAATGGAAGGACTTCCTCAAAAGGCAAAGATTAAAAAAGGGCAAACTGAACTATTTATTAAAATGTAATTAAGATTACTGAAATATCTGAAACTGGAATTTATAATAGACAGGGCTTATTAGATAGCTAAACACTTTTTGGTTAGGGCATTAGGGTGTTACAAAGGTTTGAATATATAAGGGAGAGGGACTGTAAGTTACAATAGATAAGCCTAATATAAAAAGGAGTAATAAAATACCTTACTGTAATTTTTTTTTCTGAAATATTGTGTATACTGTACAAACCCCAAACAGAGATCCTTAACAGGAACCTTGGGCTGTAATATATATTTTGATTAGTGACATTAAATACATATGCCAGGGGTTTCAGTGAATGTTTTTACTAAATGTTCTTCATGTTGTCTGCTATGCAGCAGTGCAAGTTTTACTGTTCATATAAAATATTTTAAAATATAACACTGTTCTTTATGAAACATATCATGACATCAGTTCAGGGTGTTTTATAGATTTCTCACCCCACCTGTCCCTTAAACTGACAATTATGAATTCAAAGGAGTTTTTATGCACAATACCACATGGGTTTTTCATGAATGAAATGGTCTGAGTGATGGCCGGTGGTTGTCACATGTTATCAGCAGTTGCTGTTCTGTTTTAGCTAGAATTATACTGAAAAAGGGCAGCAAGTGTTTATCTTTTTCATGTCAGTATTATTCTTTGCTCTTCCCAGAGTGTTCAGTGCACTCCTCACAGAGGGATGTGTTAAGACTTGGTATCCTGTGAGTGGTAAAGGAAACAAAATCTTTCTCACATTCTTTACAAAATAAGTTTGTTTTTGTTTTGTGTGTGTGTGTGCATTTTGATGATTAAAACCTGTAAGCAACTAGTACCTAAGAAAATAATTTGGTTAAGTGAAATTAGAACGATTTATGTGGAGTATCAAGTGCTTGATTTGGCTGTGCTACTCGTCAAGGCGTAATTAAAGAGACTTATTTACTAGGGCTCTAATATGTAATTCAGTGTGGCACTTTTGCCGAGCTAATCACAGGTGGGAGAGTGGAGTGGTAACTTTTTCTTTTATTTATAGTCTTTCTTACTTATTAGAGACTGCGTAGTGTGGAGGAGCAACGCTCCGAAACGGAATTCCTCCGGCCTGCCTTACTGCGGTAACTGTCTGCGCAGCACTGCAATATTCTGGTTATTTAGCCTTGATGGGTTTTTGGTGCTGAACATGTAACTTAATACTGCAAGCACAGCCCTGACCAATAACACTCAGCAGCGAAGCACAAATATGCCCTTGAAGATATGGCCAGATCGTATCTAAAAGCAATATAAATTTATATTGAAATCTCCTGTAGTATTTAATTATTACTTGAGTATCGGAGATGTTGAGACCAGTGTATGGAAGTTCGTTTAGTCCTGAAGTTTGGGTTTTAGCTGAGGATGATAAATTTCCTTAAAATCAGTCTTGCTCTAAATTTTACTAGTTTGAAAGATGGCACAAAGACACCGAAGCTGGTGATTACCCTGTGCATTGCTTCCCTTTGCCAGCTGGCAGATGGGACTTGGTCAGCATCATCAGGTCTTATGGATTTGCTCTCCTTTATGGCAGGGGTAAGAACCCTTTCCTTCACAATTTCTTTTACTTTGTGCAGAATACTTAAAAGAACTAGAGTCATTTTTAAAAAAAATTTAAAAACAATATTTGTTTCAATGAGCCCCAGATTAGCTGAGAGTCTTCATTGCAAGATTGTCCTTTGCTTCGTGTTTTTTTTTTTTTTTCTTTAACTATTCTGGAAGTTCTTTATATAGCATTGCTAGGTGTACTTAGAGAATTAGGTTTTCCAAAGAATTAAACATGTCCCTGTAATGTCATAATATTTTCCCCTGGTGTCTCGTAACATTTTGGTTTAAAATAATAAATTACATGTATAGGAAGTGATGTTGTTAGATTTTGGTGTGCAATAGTAAACGTGAAAAGACCGTGCATAAAGGACCAAAAGTAACAGAACTGTTGCCAAAAGGTGCCAGCCAGCTATGGACACCTGTTTCTGTAAACCTGGTGCTTTCTGTTAAAATTACTTCAACCACTGAAGGATGAATGGAACATTGTGAGGGAAGGGGCTGGGGGAGGCCATCAGCAGGAGGTTGTGGCTGTGGACTTGAGGCTCGGTGCTGCCTGCAGCGCTGGTTGTTGGTGTGTCTGGAGGAGCTGCCAAATGGAACGCTGGCACGACTGTGCCTGTTGATTTTGCAGAGGTGGTGGCTTCCTTTTTTTGGGTAGAGGAGTAAAAGAAAAGGGCTGGTACTTTCATCCCGAGGAGATTCCTTTTTCACTCCTAACCCTAAATGAGAATTCTCTTTGAGGCTTTTTTAGATCCTCGTTAAGGAGAATTGGAATGTGTATGGCCTACTAATTATTTGAGTTTAAAGGTTGTTTTTTTTTGAAGACCTTATACTACCAAATGCTGAATGTAACTGCCATAAATTTCAGGAAAAAAAGCCACGATCACGATCCTGTTTCCTGTAGGTGAGTTTCTGGTGAACAGTGTCAGTTCATGTCACGTGAAAACATTGAAGTTCTTTAAGCCAAATTCTAGCAGAAGTTTGAGAACTCACTGCTGTGTTAAAGCTGCACCATGTGTAGGGGCAGGCTGGTGGGGCAGAGAAGGAGCAGCAGGAGAAGGCAGACCTGTTCAGCAGCAAAGCTTCGAGCAAGTGAAGCATGTGTGTGTGAAATCGAGCGTAACCGATGCAGCCGTGTGCAGCACCCAGCGTGCAGCCGGAGGCTGGCAGCATGGCGGGGAGCGGAGCAGCAGGAGGGGCTGGACCGGGGGGGAAGGCTGCTCTGATCTGGGTAACAGCTGGTAACTGGGTTGAGCCTGTACTACTTGAGAATTAATCTCTGCTGAGTTAGTAGAGTGTGTTGTGTACCTTTTAATTGTGCTTTACCTCTATTTAAAAGCTTTGTACTGCCTCTCCTATTTGAAACTGGTAAAGCCTTTATACATCTAAATCAATGAGCTTGCACAATCTTGTATACAGGAACCCCATCTTGTCTCTAACGTGATTATTAATGTATTATTCTGTAAAAACTGATTAAAAGGAGAGCAGTTTACCTGGCTGGACTTGTGTTTCTGGGCTGTTCTGCTGTGCTTGGCGTCCGTGCCGGCTGTACCCGTGCTGTGCCCCCTGGCTGTGCCCGCTGTACCCATGCTGTGCTTGAGGGCTGTGCGTGTGCTGTGCTGGGGGGCCCTATTGGCTGTGCCCGTGCTGTGCCCTTGGGCCTCACATGGCAACAGGATGACAACAGCAAAGCAAACCGCCCTGCTTACGGGGAGAAGAGGCTCTGCTGTGTTGCACAGTGGCTGCTTAAAGCAGAGTGTCTCCATTACCTTTTTCTAACCCTGCACCTTGGCTGCTGGAGCAGGCAGAGGGGAAGGCCGGCTGCTGCCTGTGCTGGGCTGTGCTCCCAGCGGCAGCTCCCAGCCACCCCATCTCCCGAGCGCTCACGGCGGGCAGGAGGCAGTGGCTGGAAGCAGACTTTCCTACGCGCAGCCCTTTTTCAGCTTTGTCTGGGAAGACGGCAGAGCTGGAGCCGTTACGTTTCCCCTTGCAGATGACGGTACCGACCGTAGAACCACGCGGCGACGGCGGAGGCTGCGCAGCGCCCGCCCTGCGCGCACCCGCGGTCCCGGCCGCGCCCCCCNCCGCAGCGTTATTGACCTTGATTCTCTCTCATTTGCATCCGGCATTTTTCATCCTCTGGAATATGGTGTTTGGGGACCTTTCCATCATTAAGTGGATTTACAGCAATTTCCTTATGTGTTTTCTCCAAGGGATTCTGTTATGAGAGGCACATTAAATCTCCATTAATACCTCATTATCCGACTGATAAGATTACCATGATAATGAGGCAGAAATTCTAATTGTTTCACTTCTTATTGTGCCTTTCATTAAATCATATACCTGGAAGTTGCCGTTGGAGAGAGGGATGCAGACCCTGGGCACGAAGCCCGTCCCCATGTGTGCTGGTCCCGTCCCCATGTGTGCTCCTGTCCCTGTGTGCTGGTCCCATCCCACAGCCCCCGGGGCCACCAGCACCGCTCCCCTGGGGCCATGGCCGCTGGGCTGTGCAGGGCAGTGCTGGCACCAGGCTGGGTGATGGCGGCCATGCTGCGGGGCCGTGCGGGCTGGTGGCCACAGGAGCACGGGCTGTGGCCGTGCTGCTGCTGTGCTCCTCCTGTCATTGCTCTTCTGCTCCAGGAACGACAGCGCCTTTGCTTTCACCGAGGCGCGGGCCCTGTCCCTGGCGATCACCCTCTCACGGGTGGCCCTGCGTCTGCTGGGGCCATGGCTTCACACAGCCGCTCTTTCCTGAGGGCTTTTAAGCGCAGGGGTGCACAGCGTGTTTGCAGCCTCCTCCAGCGCCGTTACAGCCCATCAGGTCAATGATCCATGAACTAAAAAGTCTCTAAGCAGGAGCAATTATTGTCTATCATGTGTCAAAGACACCCGTATTGACCCCGATAGATGGAGCCATTATGGCCTGTTGAGGCAACGAGCCATGAACTGCATGTCCCTGGGAGCAGAGGTCTCGCCTCGCCACGCTGACAGGGCCTGTCCCCAACATGGGCTGTCCCCAGCATGGCCTGTCTCTCGCAGGAGGTGGGTTTGGGCTGTGGGGGCACAGTGAGCCCAGGCTCACTGCTGGGGCTGCGGTGTGGCAAGGGCCCCAGGAGCAGACCCTGCCCCGATCTCCGCACGCTGCTGCCGCCAGCCCCTGCTGTGCCCTGGCACTGGGGCCGGCTCCAGGTCCTGCAGCTCCTCAGGGCCACGAGCACTCTGGGTGGTCAGGTCCGCTCCGTGTGCTTGCCCTGTGGTGGGGCAGCACAGCCCGCAGTGCCTGGGGGCTCCTCTCGCCTGTAGGAGCCTCACCTGGGGCCTGGAGCCTGGAGCAGTGGCTGTGGGGCTGAGGAGGGGGCAATGGCACACGGGCCCAGCGCTTGTGCCCCTGCTCGTGTTCCTCATGTCAGGATCTGCAGCAGCAAATAACATTATCCTGTGCAAGTGGACTTCGTTAGGCTCCTCCTGTGCTAACGAGGCGGCGTCTCCATAGTAACTGGCACATGTGGAGGGCAGCAGGCACAGGGGAGACAAAGCCTGTGCGGGAGCGGAGGCAGAGCTGCGGCACAGCCCACCCGCGGCCCCGTGGCACGCGGCCCCACTCAGCTGAGCAGAGGCGGTGCCCCCCACATGGCAGGGGTGTCATGTCCTGCCATGGGGCAGTGGGGAGGTGGCTTCTGTGGTGAGTGAGGTTTGGGCATTGACTGCAGAGCTGGAGCCGCCCGGGCGGCTGCGGTGTGGCCGTGGTGCAGCTGCGGTGTGGCCGTGGTGCAGCCCTGTGGCACAGCTGGGCCTGGCAGGTGCATGGGGCCCTCGCTGCCCGCCAGCGCGGCCACTTCCCTGCGTCGCCAGCAGAGCTGTTGGGCTGGGGTTAATCAACAGTCATTCATGTTTCCAAGTGTAAATTGAGCATTTGTTTAATTATGTGTAAGTAGCAATACATTCTGGCCATTATCTAAATCACTATTTTATTTCCTGGATGTGGTTTCATAATGCTGGGTTTGTGCTCCAGCCTCTGCATCATTAACAGAGAAGAGTTAATGAATATAAAAGCGTAAAGGCTAATTACACTTTAATTTACAATCATGGTCTCATTTTGGGACCACATGAAATCTGTTTTGAAAACAATTAAAAAAAAGAATCCCAGGGAAGGTCTGGTGAGAGGAAGGGTTCTGGCACAGAGCGGTGCCGGGGCCGCTGGCGCTGGCGGGGCCGGGGCTGTCCCCTCCCCAGGGCCCAGGGCCGGGTGCTGCCGTGGGTTCTGTGCTGAGGGACGTAAATTGGAGCCCGAGCGGGGAGCACGGTTCACCTGAAGGAGACAAAGATTTATAGGGCTGCAGATGTTGAAAGCAAAATTCAGCAGGACTGCTGACTCGAGCACTTTCAATATTTACAATTACTGGAGATGTAACGGCGTGCTCACAGCGAGCGGGGCTCGTGCAGGGCAGGTATCAGTGCCAGCTATCGCGGGGCAGCAGCGCCTGAGCTCGAAGCTCGCAGCAGGAGAGGTGAAGGAGAGCAGCTCTGGCTCTGCTGTGACATCCGTGGGGGATCTCGCCGTGCCCCAGGACCTTGGCCACCTCCACAGGGACGTGGCCAGCCCTGCACGGTGCCCGGTGGCTCCCTGCAGCCGGGGCACGGCGGGGCCTCGTGCTCTGTCCCTGAGCACAGGCAGTCGCCCACTGCAGAGATCCCGGTTTCCTCTGAGGAACTCCCTGGGCACTGATCCTCATCCTCGCATGGCCTCTGTGTGTTCTCAGCACCAAAAGCAGCAGCGGGGGCATCTTCCAGAGACGCTGAGCGTGCTGGTGCAGAGCAGCTGGCAAAGCACAGTGAAGCAAGGCGAATGCTGGGCAGCTGCTGGGCTCTGAAGCACAGGGTCAGCAGCACCGGGGACTGCAGGCACTCCTGTGTAACCCAGTGCGAGCTGAGCTGAGCTTTGCTGGTATTTAAGGCACGGTGACAGCTGGCCCTGCTTTAGCCCAAGCAGCGCTGTCTGGAGTGCATCCATCACGGTCAGGCCTGCACGCACTGGCTCAGCGCAGCCCTTCCTGCTGGCAGTGCCTTTCTGCACCCATCGGAGGGGCAATGTGCACCCACCTCACAGCACACGCGGTGCCTCGGCCCCGTGCTGTCCCCGCGGTGCTGGGCAGGGCCGGGCAGCAGCTGGAGCACAGGGCTGGGGTGTGCTGGGTGCTGCTGGGTGCCTCCACCCACTACCGTGCCAGTGCCAAGCGAGTGTCTGCTTATATTTCCTTTATTGTCCTGATTCCCTCAAAAATGAAATAAAATCTGAATGCTGACTTCAGGAGGGCGCGGTGGCTCGTTCTCTGCGCTGGGCTGCCTGCCTGCAGCCGGCAGCGGAAATAAATCTCCCTGAGAAAACCACTTTGCTCACACAATTCCAATCCAGCAGGGCATAGTGGCATCACTCACTTCTTGTTTTATTTAGCTGATAATCTTTTATTGGGCCAGCAGAGCCCACAGTGCCGTTGCAGGGCTGCTGCGGGCGGCGGTGCCGGGTTGGGCAGATCCGCGCTGTGCCCCCGCCCGCAGCAAGGACAGGGCGAGTCCGCTGCTCCCCAGGTGGCTCTGGAGGTGGCTCAGGGCCATCTGCTCAGGCAGCGTTTTGAGGACTCAGCACTCGCGGCGGCCCCAGAGGCTCTGCAGATACCTCTCCCGGTGATGGATGGAGCCCCACACAGAGGAGTCCTCCGCCAGCCTGCTCCCCCCATGGGCACCGCGCTGGGCTGCGGGCGTGGGGCTGCTGAGCCCGGCGGTGGGAGCATCCCTGTGCCTCCCGCTGCTCTCCCCTGCTCTGCTGCAGCTGAAACCCTTCCGAGTCCCTCAGACAGGTTTGTCATCCGCCTTGTCACCGAGCGGCAAGGCCGTGTCGCTAATGAACACATCCAGCACTCTGAGTGCCTGCAGTCGCTAATTGAAAGCGTTCACAATTGGGAATTAATGTGGGCTAGGCACACTCGCTGCGCTAATAAAGATTTGCCTTTCAAAACTCTCTGTCTGCTGAAGGGCAGCAGAGGGGGATGCCCCGTGCCGGGCAGTGGCCGATGGCGCGAGGCTGGGGGGCACCATTGGCCCTTGGGGGGCTGCACGGGCACACGGTGTCCCCCCTGTATCCCCTGTCCCCACTGTCCCCGCTGTCCCTCCTGTCCCCACTGCCCAGACGGTGCCGGAGCCGGGTGAGTGGAGCCGGGCGATGCCCCGTGGTGCTGAGCAGCTCGGTGCGCTGCGGGGCTGCTGTGCGGGCCTCCCCCAGCAGCTCCAGCAGAGGTGGCTGCTGCTCTTCGTAGCGCGGGGCTGGAGGCACGCGGTGGCTCTGCTGCCACAGATTTTCCTTCCTTAAATTGAACGGTGAAGTGCAGAGCCCGGCCCTGCGGCCGCCCCACCGCTCCGTGGCACCGGGGCCACCTCCCCCAGCCCCTCTCATCCCGAATCCTCCCGGCAGTGACTGTGTTTACTTCCAGATCGTGGATGGAAATGTTGAACATCACCGTTCGATGATGATTCCCCATTGACAGCCGCTTTCTGAGGCCTGTCAGTCAGCTGATTCTTAATCCTTTTAATGTGTGCTCTATTGATATTACATAGAGCTAATTTTTTAATCAAAACGTCATGTACTGTTAAATCAAACGCCTAACAGGACCCAGGTATGCCACACCTGCTCAGTTACTTTCGCTAGTTTTAAACTTTTAAATTAACAGAATGAAGCCAGATTTCCTGACAAGGCCTGGTTTCCACGGGGCTGTGCTGACCGGCTCTACCTGCATTCCCTTTCTGCAGCAGCTGCATCCGTGTTCGGCTGCTTTCTGGGCACGGCTGTTGGACGAAGGGGATGGGCTGTGCCCATCGGACACTGCTGCAGCGCTGGGTGCTGCTCGGTCACCGTGGAGCCGCCCGCCATCGGCTGTCGGTGGGTTCATGGCAGATGTGATGGGCCCCGAGGCAGCCGCAGTGGCCACATTTCCCATGGCAGATTGGGAGCTGCCTGGCAGTGCCTGGCCCGGGGATGGGACAGGGACAAGTGCCCCAATACCACATGGGAGGACAGCCGGTGCCACAGCTTGGCCATGGGGCACAGGGACATGGGGACATGGGGACATAGGGACATGGAGCTGGGGTTGGTGACGCGGCCCTGCTCTGACGCCTGCACCGGGCTGAGGCGCGGGGCCAGGCCACTTCATGGTTAACGGCTTGGTGGGGAAATGGGAATTTTCCTCTTGTATTGGATGCAGCCTCTGACCTGAAAACAACCAATCCAGCCTCTCCTGGACGCAGAGCAGGAACAGGCGTGCAAATGCGATATGACAGCCCAAGACACACCAATATGGTTACCAGCTGTCCGGCCGCCATGGGCCGCGCTGGCTGCAAGGCGCTGCCCCCGCCGCAGGAGCAGCCGGGGAGGAGGCGCGGGCAGGGGCACGCTGCCCATGGCCATGTGCAGGACCCCCGCCCCCAGACCTCGGGGGGCCCCCGCCAGCCATGGACCACCGCAGCCTCACGGGAAGCTTTGCTCTCCAGATAGCAGCCATCATTTCTGCACTTTCCTTAATTCCTGGGCTAACATCTTCCTCTTGGCCCTTCCTCCCATCACCATGCAGGGGTCTGGCAGCACCTCCTGCCCCGCTCTCTGAGCTGCGGTGGAGGATCCTTGGGCAGCTCAGCCTGCAGCAGTGAGTGCCCACCTGGCTACACCCGTGCAGGACCCGCGGTGCTGGGGCTGCCCCGGGGTGGGCAGCTGCTGCCCTGTGCCAGGGCTTTGCCACCCGTCTCCTCTTCAGATTAAATGACTCTTTGTAAATCTAAATTAATCAGGTTGCCCAGCTATAGACAGAGGAACACGTACTGTATCTTGTCTTTGTCGATCAATGCATTATATCATCCCATAAAACTGATTAAAAAGCAGAGCAGTTCATCTCACCAGGTTCCACATCTCAACATTATAAATTTCATATTATGGTTAATGATTGTCAGCGCAGACGGAGTACATGCAAGCTGATCAGTATTGTAGTTTATAATTAATTATTGGAGTGTTGCTGCAGAGGACACCACGGAGGGGGCGGCTGCTGATTAGCAATTTATTCTCTCTGAAACACCGACGGAGCCATGGAAGGGGGCTGTGTGTCGGGCTGTGCACGTGTCCCTGTGGGCATGGGGACCATGGGCTGGGGCACTGCAGAGCGCAGTGCCCGGCCCCGGCCGTGCTGTGCTGCAGGTGTGCGCAGGGCCCAGGGCTCAGCTCCACAGCCCCACCACGGCCCCGTCCCTGGGGGACCCACGGGGGCTGTGGTGCTCAGCGGGCTCTGCCCCGGCTCCATGGCACCACTGCGTGCTCTTCCAACATGGGCATCGCTCTGTCATCTGGAGCAGGGAACGGCAGGAAATTCTGCAGGAGAAGACAAAAACAAACCCAAAGTCCCATTAAAAGAGAACAAACATTGGCAAGTGCGGAGCGGTAATTGGATTAGGTCTTTATCAGATCTTCCCATTTGCGGAGGCGCGAGCAGTCCTGGGGCTGCGCAGAGGCAATCAGCGAGGCCGGGGGGGGCCGTCTGTTCCTCTGCGGGGGTGCCAGCTTATCGAGGGGGTTTAACTTTTATTGACTAATAATAATGTTTTACAAAGGAGGGAGCGAGGCCCTGCGCCAAGGAATGTGTCTGAGCCCCGAGGAGGGACCGGCGCGCAGCGACGTTTGTTTGTGTGTTTATTTGCCATTCCGGGGTTTATCGCGGGGATGACTTCGATCCCCCAGCAGCGAAGCAATGAGAAGCATCAAACCGGAATGCAAATGGCCGCGGTTCCCCAGGAGATGGTTCTGTGCCACCCAGAGCTCCCGGACGCACTGTGGGAGCGGTGCCCTCTGCCAGGGCCGCGGGCAGCTCCGGCCGCAGCTGTGCTCCCTCTGCCCCGCGAGAGGCCCTGCGCCGCCTGCTTGCTGGGAACCCGTTTTCACCCGATTCACCAGAAATCACGGAAGTGCCGCCATGTGCAGGGATTTGCAGTTAATTCACTGCCATGTGAAAACCCCCAGAGCTCAGCGCTGCGGGGCTGTGGGTGCCCAGGGGCAGCAGTGGGTCCCCTCGTACCCCGTGCGGTCCCGGGGCTGTCACCCCCACCCCGAGCCCCATCCCCAGGGCCCGAGCTGCTCTGAAGTACTTGGGAGTGTGTGTTAAAGGGATATTAAAGTCTAAAATGAGATTGGCATGGAAATACAAAGCTTAAATATGTTAGCTCTCAGGAATCCAGGGGCTTATATTTTATAATATAGAAAATTGGTATCATTTGAAGAATAATTAGCATTGAAATATTTATTGTGTGTGCCCGCTGGGTGCCGGCGTGGTGTTGTTGGGCAGTGGTGGGCTCCTGTCCTGCCACCCGCACTCCGTGGGGTGGGATGGGACAGGGATGGGGATGGGGACAGGCGAGCTCTGGGGGTTCCTGCAGCCCTCACGGCTCCTCGTGCTGCTGGGGCAGAGCAGCTGCTGGCCCCGCACCCGGCTGCTGGGGTCCCTGCTCACCCCATGGGGAGCTGCCCCTGGTCCTGGGCATGGGGACAGGGACAGGACAGGATGGGATGGCGCAGGGCGGTGGGTGCACAGCCTGTGCGGAGCCGGCGGGCTGCTGTCAGCGGCCTCAAGATGGCACGCTAGGAGTGGGAACCGCGCTGCAGAACAAAGGCAGCTCTGCATGCAGCCAGCCCGCAGCGTGTCCGGCAGCGTGTCCTGCACCTCCTCCTGCAGCCTGTGCTGCACCTCACCCCTGCCCTCACCCCACAGCCTCATCCCGGCCCCAGCTCAGCTCCAGCTCCTCCTCCGGGCAGGGGAACGGCGCAGCACTGGCAGCTGAACACTGTGATGATCCAAATGGTGCCAATCACAGATGAGCCCCCTGGAACGAGTGCCCTGCGCGGGAGGAGCCGGGGGCACTGCAGCACCCGTTCCAGGCATTGGCACGCGGTTGCTTTGCTGCTGGCTTCAGTGTTGGTGCCACGATGGCACCGAGCATCAGCCAACACATGCACACATAACACCTTTGTGCCAGCTCCCAGCTGGGCTGTGTGGCAGAGGTGAGTGCTGTCCCCATGGGTGTGCCTGTGGCGGGGCTGTGGCACTCAGCTCCCAGCAGAGCTCGGCTCAGTGTGTGCCAGCAGTGCCTGTGCTGGCTCCATGGTGGCAAAGTTGTGCCCGTGCCACTCTGCTCTGTGCTGGAGGTGAGAGCATTTTGCCTGGCTGGCAGGGAAGGGGCGACGTGCAGCACTTCGATTTCATCTCCTTTTCTTCTCTGCTGCCAAGGAGACAAGTGCTCTTTCTCCCAGCCCGGGAGCTCTGCAGTGCGCCTGGCAAAGCCTCGGGGTTCAGCAGCGGCAGCAGGGGCAGCGGGGGGGCTGCAGTGAGCGGTGCCGTGTGCCATGCGGGGCTCATGGCAGTGCCAGCACTCGGTGCCACGGCAGCGGTGTCCATGGGGCCCGGGGCTGACGGCCCCAGAGAGCTTCTCCCCATGCGCTCCCCGTGCAGGGCCAATGCCCTGTGCCAGCCGCGTGCCCACCCCGCAGGGCAGTGCCCGTCCCGAGCTGAGCGCGTGCCGAGGAGGAGCTGCTCAGTTCTGTCTGCATTGACATTGAGACCTAAATTTGCTGTAAAACCAAATGGATACGCACACCCACATCTGCGAGGCTTTTAGTTCAGCAACAAGTGAATCCATCAAAGCCCAGCACCTAATTTAATAGCAATAATGAAAGGTGTGCGTCACTATTAATTTAAGCACTCCAACATTAGCCTTGCACTTAGAAACCAGCAAGGCAAAGCTATTTACAAATGAATGTACCAGGGCAATAAATTGAAAGTACTGGTGTGACCCGCGGTGGCTGCTTTCTTCATTTATACGCAGATATATTTCTATGGATGCATTTACTCCCGTCTCTTTAGCAGGGCCTCCCTAATTAAGTTGAAGTGGCAGTGAAAGTGTGGCAGTGAGTGTGGAAAGCAGCAGCTAAAAATGTATTTAATTCATTATAAATAATCTGCGATACCATAAGGTTGGATAAAGGTTTGCAGTATCAGAGCAGGCCGCCAAGAAGGCCAAGGAGATTGCTTATGAGCAGCAGAAGCATTTGCATCGTGGTTTGACCTCCTCACACCGAGGGAAGGGAGAGCGCGGGCGCTCCCGGCTGCGTGGGGGGNAAGGTGTATGTCACCCACATTAAAGGAGTTTAATGTGCTTGGAGTCACATTATTGTACCCTTGTAGAATACATTATCTGTCATGCTGCCTTTACAGGCTGTCACCTCGCAGAAAGGCTACAGTGTTCCTGGAAGCCATTATCAGCCTCTAATGATATTATCAAAACTGGAGCGAGCTGCGTGCTGGGGGCCGAGGCAGCGCTGCGGCGGCGGAGCGCTCGGTGCCCGCGGTGCAGCTCCTGCGGGGCTGCGTGATGGGACGGGGGGGCTGCGCGCCGTGCAGGGCCCCGCCACGGCTGTGCTGCAGAGCCCGCGTCCCCTCTGTCCATGCGGCCTTCGCAGGGGCCATGCGGGCACCTCGTGGGGCACCGGCACATGGCCCACCCTGCCCAGGAGGCCCTGACACAGGGACCCCATCCCCACCGCCTCCAGCCCTGCTGTGCCCTCCAGCGCCCATGGCACCGCTGGCACATGGAGCGCCTGCACCCGCTGCTGGTGGGACGGGGACAGGGACACGTCCCTGCGGGACCCCTCAGGCAGGGCAGTGGCCGTGTGTCCCTGCGGCAGTGCCCGCAGTGCCGGGGCTGCTCCCACCGCCGTGCCGGAGCCACGGGGCACAGCTCAGCGCGGCGCGGCCTGCAGGGCCTGAACACAGCGGGAGCCGGCGAGTGGCAGCCTCTAAATATTGCTCTTCCCTTTCCCTGTCAGGTGAAATTAAAAAAAAAAGAGCCTTCTTTTTTTGGAGTGTAATCTTCCTCCTGCGACAAGAAGCCGCGTAAACTGATAAATTGCAGATTAAACGAGTGCCACACTCCACTCCAGTCCCCGGCTGTTAATTCCCCTGTTGTGCAATTCCCCCTCTCAGGGCCTGTCAATTCCACCTAATCGCGGGAGGCACTAAAACACCCTGCCCTGACAGCCCCGATCGCAAACCCCTGACTCCTCACTCAGGTGGATTGCATGCATCACTTATGCACAAATCAGCAATATGCCAGCAGGGAGGAATTATGTCAGATGACAGCCCAGGCGCTGCAGATTGCAGGGCCGTGCGGCCCTGCGTGCTGTGACAGATTGTGGCGGGGCTGCGCGGGGCGGGAGCGGCTCCGGGCCCTCCCCTGCCTGTGCCGGGCTGCGGTGCCACGGGGTCCCCACACAGCACGGGGTCCCCTGGGCTGACCCAGCCTTGGGTGCGGTGTCCTCGTGCTCGGGATGCAGGCTGGGCCCTGGGGAGGCACAGAAGGGCTGGGGCCATCGGGGCTGTGCCCCCAGGCTGGGGCGTGGGGCTGGGTCTGGCTGTGGGCCCTGGGTGGCCCCACGTGTTCCCACCACCCCGTCCCTGCTCCAACAGCCTGCCTCACTCTGCCATCCCAAAAAGCTTAAATTAATGGCAGCCTTGCAATTGTCCATTAATAATTGCTTCGTTACTGTACACCGTTGCATTCTCCTGACAATAATGGCGTTTGCTGGTGTATTTCTCGTTACCTGGCATCTTGGGCAGAGGCCATGGGACCCTGCAGCTGCCCACGGGGCCGGGACCCCCCGGGGCCCCCGTGTCACAGCTCTGGGTGCGCTCCTCAGGTGGCGGCGGTGGCATCGGCCTCGTGCCCGTCGCTGGGCGCTGGGCCCATGGAGCAGCTCTGGTGCCGCGGAGCAGCGCGCTGACCCCCGGCGCTCCCACCCGGGGACGGTGCTCATTTGTAGTTAAGAATCTATTGTGACTTGTCAGAAAAATGAATAAATGAGCACATTATTTTTTCATTTCGGAGCTCAGCATCTGTTTGTCTAATCAAGAAAGAGAACTGGGAAAGTCAACCAGGGCTGACGCACACATTTTATTTAACTTTTCCTCTGTCAAAGGAGTTTAAATGTGTAATGAACAGGCCATGGTGATTTGAAATATAATCCCATTACTCTGATGAGATTACCAAGGCTGTGAGAGTTCACAAATCATGCTTAGGGTTTTCAGAGTGAACAACACCCCGCTGAGATTTTTTTTCTCCTTTTGCATTTAAGCAGGGGTGCGTGGCAGAGCCGAACGTGCCCGCGCTCTGTGCAGGGCCCTGCCCGTGCCTGGCTGCTGGCAGCACGGCCCCGAGCAGCACGGCCGGGTGCCACCGCCGGGCCCAGCAGCCCCGCACCGCCCCGGCTGTGATTTAAGGGACAGTGACTTCAGCCGCAGCGGCAGCGCCCAACACCACACGCTGCCACGGCCGCACATTGCTGTGAATTCATGGGCCCATTACAAACGTGTCTCCATAAATAACTCCCCCCATTAATCTCAGCTGCACCCAGGGCAGTGTGCTGGCTCCTGCCCGCTTGTCCCCAGGGTTGGGGGGAGTCCCCGGTCCCGGCCCTGCCACCATGGAGCTCCAGTGCCAGCCCCAGCCCGTGGGAGGGCTCTGCTCTGCCCGCTCCCAGAGCTCCCAGCAGATCCCACCAGAACTGCTGGGTGCTCGGGGCCATCCCCATCGCAGCCTCCACTGCGGCCGCAGAGCTCGGGGGATCCCAGCGCTGCACCAGTGGGAGTTTGGGTCTCCTGGGGCAGCCAGAAGGGCTGCTGAAGGTCCTTCCATTTTTATCTAATGTGAAAGTAAATACAGAAATGCAGCAATCCAATTTGAAACTGTGGTGCAATCACAGAAGCGAGATCGCTTCAGATAGCTTTCTAGCGATCCCAGGTAGAGCATTAAATGGTTTAATGATTGTAAACAAAAGATTTCAACTTACAGGATAGCAGTCTCCCACCAAGATGACGAACAGCCAGACCCCACACAAGAGAACCTTTCCCCTCGGTGGCTGCTCTTAAATGAGCCCAGGGCAGCCCCACCCTGGGTCCACCCCTCCCGGTCACTTGGGGGGCACAGGTGCTCCTTAGGGCAGCCACCGCCCTTCCCCAGGTGCTCCATCACTGATTCAGGCCGTGACCTCGTGTTTCCCTTACAGAAACAGAGGCTTAATTGGCTGCAATAAGTGAAGAGGCGTTTGGCATAGAGCAGCTTTTGCACATGCATTATGCATTGCCCAGAACAGCGCTGGCCATGCTGCTCAGCCCGCGGCCGTGCCAGCACTCCCAGGTCCTGCAGCACCGCAGCTCCACACATCCCCCGGGGCAGCACTCGGCCTCCACAGGACCCACGGGGCCGCTGCAGGCAGAGCTGTGGGCACATGAGCAAGGGAGGAACCCCTCCAAGGAAGAGGAAACCCAGAAAACACCCAGTGCCTCCAACAGGGACTGATGTGCTCGGAGCTGCCGTCCCGGTGCCGCAGCCAGCAGCCGCCTCCCCGCTGCGGCACCGCGGCGCGGGAGGAACAGCTTGCTGCCCTGACCCAGTTGAATGCCCATCTGAATCAATTACATCTCCCGCTGCCGGGGAAGGACCAGCCCGGCAGAGCCGTGCTCAGCGTGCACAGATTGCAGCACGGGCCCCGCTTTAACTCTTCCAGCAAGTACCAAGCGGCGGAAATTTCTCCACACCACGCAGTCAGGCTGCTCTGCATTTTGAAAGTAAATTCGTTTCTTACCTGTGAATGGATGTTTTGGAGCAAACAAACTCAACCCCGGCCCCGCCCTGATGCAAAACACCGCACGCACGGAATGTGTGCTGGGAGTGCACAGACGCGGGTGGGCGGCAACAGCACCACGGGCACGGGAGCACGCAGGAGATGCGCGCGGCTTCTGATAGCAACATAGGCAATTTTTTCAGTTCAGGCAAAAATAATTGAAACTGGGTGGCAAAAACACATTCACAGAACAACTTTAATGTTAAATAGTTCACAAAGCTGATCAAAGGAGTATTTACATTGCATTATTTGAAGGGTCTTTCCCCATTGCATCTGCGCTGCATTTGTGCATATAAAACACTAAAAAATGTAACAGTGCACTACAAAATACTGCTTCTCGCTCGTGCTCCGCAGTGAGAGCCGCGGGCGCTGCGCACAGAGCCCGGGAGGGCGGCACGGCCGCTGCCAGAGCGAAACCTCTGCAGGCTGAGCGCCAACCCAGAGCGGGCCCTGCCCCGCGCCCGTCCCCGCGCTGCGCGTTCAGGCTCACCACGGCGGTCGCACAAAAGCGAGGTGGGACGCTGCCCGACCCGGGGCCCCGAGCGGCCGCCCTGGGCCACAGGCGCGGTGCAGAGCTTTGGCAGCTTCGGGGGATTTGTGAAAGACACCTCTGGTGAACGGGAGCAGAAACACAGCCCTGGTTCCTGCAACCCCATCCACGTGTTCCCTGATGTGATACAGACAGACAAGGCCAGGAGGGTCATGGACCCCGGAACAAACAGCTCCGTGTGCCGGTTCGCAGGGAGCACCGCTGCGGGGGGCACTGCCCTGCCGGGCGCTGCTGCGAGCCGTGGCCCTGCCCCACCTCCCCAGCTGCCTCGGGAAGGGCTTCCAGAGAGCGTCTGCAGAGCCGAGGAGCACAGATACAGGGACACATTTTTGACAAAAAGGAAGCAAAAAGGACCCGGCTGCCTCCCCGCTCCTGCCCGAGCGGGCTGCCCTGCCACGGCCACGGCGGCTGCTGCTGGCTCGCGGCGGCCTCTGCGCTTCGGCAACAGAAGCGGAACCATCTGGGGCTGCAGCCTCCCCCCAAAAGAACTGTGCATCATATGGACCTTGAAAAAGATTACATCTGTTTATTAATAGTAAAAATGGATACATTTGTCCTACATTTTGTTTTTAGAAATTTGATCATGTCACAAGCAATACCTGTGTGTACGTGGGTGTATTACAGACGTATATAATTTATTTTAACCAGGCTGTGAAATAATATGTAATCACATCTCTTCTTGTGATTGTACATAATACAGTAATTAAATGATGCCAGTCTACGTCATTCTCTTGTTTCTAATCAAAGGAACCTGAAGCGTAACAGTCTTCTTCCCGGCTGATATGGCTCTGTGTGGCGGGGAGCCCCCCGCTCCCAGGAGGGCCCACCGGGGGCCGTGAGGGCAGCGGGGCCCCCGCC
>WBMW01005334.1:204041-264041 GCA_013396635.1 Penelope pileata
GGCTGCGGGCGGCCCTGCTGCGCCCGGACAGGGGCCCTGCTGCAGGCCAGGTGCTACTGCTGCCCCGACTTCTTCTCCTTCTGGAAGCTAAAGCTCGTCCTCCTGTTCAGTTTTCTTTGTTTCTGAGCAAAATACTCTGCTCTGGCTGTACTCGCCCGTGACTCTAGGATATAGTTAACCTGCAAGAGAGGAAGCGGGACCTCATTTCACTGGAGCCCCAGCGGAGCAGCACGGACCCTCACACCTCCCACGGGGCTTCAGCAGAAAGGGCAAAACCACGGCAGCAGGGCCCGTCGGAGCCCCGGGGCGCGGGGCCGTGCCCCAGCTCTGCCTCGGGCCCCACGTCCGGGGCCGGGCAGGAGGGGCCCCGCGGCACCGCGCTCCCCCGCGCCCCGTCCCGGCACAGCGACGGCTTCGAGACAAGCCTTCACCAGCCTTCATAAAAATAAAACTGCCGTTACGATGTTTGCACACTCAGCTCATCTCACAGTTGCCCCCTGTTTTGGCACGTTTTACTTGATGAAAGCATTTTTAAATGATATTTAACAAGCCTGCTATTCCCTAAATTTATTATCTCCTGCGCTTTGTGATAATCACATAGATAATTTTAATGGAAGGTTAATGCAAGAATCAAAAAGATAAAAATGCCCTTTGGTCTGCCATTAGCTGGTTAATATGCTGTGGCTTAAAACTTGCACAATTTTATGCACTGTAGAGTGTTTCACTTTCATTGCATATTACAGCTTAAGGCATAAAAATATAGGGAATTTTCATGGTCAATAAAGCCTCGGTCTTTCGCACTTGATCATGTAAAAAGCCTAATTTGAGAAGTCTGATTTCTCTACATCTCGTAACGCTGACGGAATTGAAAATAGACCGATGACTTATGCACAAAAGCAGGACACGTGCTGCACAAACAACGTGCAAGGTAGGAAAAAGAGAACTGCTCAGTAACATTTCTCTCCTGAACATTCACGTTACTCCTAACAAAACTTTTTTTAGCCTCTATGAATGGCCTCAGATCTCCCAAGCACCCTGCGGACTGCAGCTGTGATTGAAGATACAGCAGAAACAAAAGGATTTGGCCTAGCAGTCCATGAAACGAGGAAAAGCAAACACTCACCTACAGTGCTAGTAAAAGAGATCTCACCACATGTCAGTTACTTAGCAGCCCTCCGAGCTTCACAAAGAAAAGCAAACACAAGGGATGGGCTGATGAAATCACTGGTTTTTAGAGTTTGATCTGCTGTAAGATATTAGACTGCAGAAAATTAAGTGCAATCTTCCAGAAGCATTATGAAAATTTGTTTCACAAAGTAAATCAATACGTGGATGCGATGAGCCACGGGAAAAGCAAACAATTCTGACCAAGTATCAGGGTGGGAAAACCAACCCCTGTGCTGCACACGAAGCTCTGTCCCGGGGAGGCCCCGGCCCCTGCTCCTGCCCCGCGGCCCCGAGCCGCCCGCCCAGCGCCCGGGGGTGGAGGGCACCCGGGCACAACCTGGCAGCTTCCGATGAAATTCCACACAAACCTGGCACCTGTAACCCAAGCCAAGCGTGAGGAGATGCCACGGGCAAACAGGTGATGTCCTGCGTGGCTGCCTGAGAAACGAATCGCAGCCAGCGAGCAGCTGGCCTGGCTGTGAGCACGCCCGAGTGCTCCTCAGGTCCTGCGCCATTCCCTGGCTCCAGAAGCTCCCGAACGCCTTCACGTCTGCAGGTGGTAAAACACTCAGAGTTCTGGGTCACGTTAAAATTTAATACTCACCTTCAGTACAATTTCATTGACAGTAGCAGCATCTGATTCAAAGTAAAGGTGTTTGTAGTCGTGATTGCTTAGATATGTAAGTTTAAATATTGCATGACCTGCAAAGATAAGAAAAAACGTTCAGAACATTCCTCTAAAGTTTCCGCAGAGCTTGTGTGCCTGACAGAAGAAAAACACAGATGGTGATCTTAGCATACCATCAGCACAACAGAAGGAAGCAATGAAACGCTGACAGGCTTCTCATGTCATTTCAATTTAAGGCAAGTGGTGGCTTACAGGAGCAGCTGAACTCTTCCAATAAAGTTCATTTTCCCATCACATCCCCGCTGCAGGAGACGCACAGATCTATCAAATGGCTAGTTAGCTCCCACCCAGCCCACGCCTGCGCTCCAGCTACACTGCCGCGTTAGAACTGCTTCATGGAACTACTCACCGTATAACCACCACACGTCGAAGATAAGCGTTATATTTAAAATTAAAGGCCAATTAACCTCAGAATTATCACTGTAAAATCCTCTCCCCAAACACCACCCAAACCTACTCAGTTGCTTAAGGCAAAGGAAAACGTCCCTGTAAAACACAGATGATGTAGCAGGGATACTACGGAGCCAGGCATCGCTCTTCCTACGAGCAGAACCATCAAAATTAAAGCAGAACTGCAATTTTCATCTATGTTCATATTGCTGGCAAGTGCTGCTGTCGCTCAGTCCCAAGCAGAGGGTTGCAGGGATGAACGGGGCCGGCTGATGGGGCCGGGCAGCCCCGAGGGCAGCAGGGAGAGCACCGAGCTCCAGCGGTGCTGGGGGAGGGCCGGGTCAGCAGCAGCACCGAGCTCCATGCAGAGCTCGAGGAGGGGCAGAACTGCCTTCACTCGTGTGGATGTTCACAGCTTCAGAATCAGAGCTAAGCACATTCTGTACGTTATGCTTTTCCATCAGCTTTCAGATCATTTATTCGGTTCAAAGGTGAAAGTTAATCCATAAAGTAACAGTCCCTTTACTGTAAGTTCACATCTTTCCTGGAGGAAAGCTGATCCGAAATCTTATTTACATTATCTAATTCTCCAGATTTCCAAAAAGTGACTGATATATGCTCCAGACCCGTGGCCAGGAAGTTTGAGGCGCACGTATTTTATTGTGGCATGTTAATTAAACTCCATTATGATGCACTAATCTGGAATATAAATTCTATATTAAAGAATTGGGTAATAATAATAATAAAACCCTTTAAATCATTTGACAAATGATGCCTCGTGGTACTAAAAATGCGGGACTCCTGGCTGTGAGCTGCTCACTGCGGAAACGCATCCACGCCCGGCCCCTGCGCGGGGCTGAGCTCAGCGCCTGCACCGTGCTGCTGCTGGGACCTGGCGGCCCCGCGCCCCGGCACCTTCCCTGGGACGTCTGCATTGCACACAGCTCCAGAAACTGGCTGCTAGAACTGAAATGAAAACAGCACAATACACGGTCTGGAGGGTTCCAGCAGAGGTTTTGGTGTCTGGTGCTGGCAGTTTGCTTGGGCAGACCGGGGCCCCTCTGCCCGTTGGGTGCTGCGTGCCCTTCCCCAGCGAGCGCGTGCTGCTGGCACTGCCGCGCTGTGCC
This sequence comes from Penelope pileata, assembly GCA_013396635.1. NCBI lineage: Eukaryota > Metazoa > Chordata > Aves > Galliformes > Cracidae > Penelope > Penelope pileata. Next base: position 207,414 of record WBMW01005334.1, read on the forward strand.
CGGCCCTGGGAGCACCAGGAGCAGCACAGGGCCCGCGTTCACCTCCCAGAGCCCCCACCCGCCCCTGAAGCAGACCCTGGGCATCCTTCCCTGGAGCAGGGCAGCACGGGCCGGGCTGGTCGTGTGGCTCCAGTCTGGCAGGGGACACCCTGCAGCAGACAGGGAGGGAACGAAGAGCCAGCGCGCTGCCAGCCTGCTCCTCAGCCACCCCTCACCCAACGGAGGAGGGGCACAGAGCCACAGAATGAAAAAATAATACAAAAATTAACCGAGATCAGAGCTTTCATCATGCCCAATGAAGAAACTCTCCCAGCATCCCCATCCTTCTTCTGAAGCAGAGATTTACGCCTTTCCGGCAAAAGGATTTACGCAGCTGACAGAGGCAGAACACAGAACTTCATCTCCAGCACTTATTTTAGGATTGCAAGGAGTCAGCTGTTTTGAAGACAATTAGAGCTACGGATGCCAATACCAATCCTGCCGCACCCCGTGGCAGGAGGCAGAGCTCGCCCCGCTGCCAGCCCCCGCACGGCCCCGCACACCGAGGGCCGCGTCCCCACCTCGGGACAGGGCTGTGTGCGGCCCCCGGGCAGCGCCGCCCCCGCCCCCAGCACTGGACGAGCCCTGTGCCCACAGGTGATTGAGTGGAAAGAGGCTAAAAAGACTTTTCTTCAGAAAGCTCCATTATAGTATTATGTTTATGTGCTCCCGTGTCCACACTGTACTATTTACAGCATGAAATATTAGTTCATTGAAATCATAACTGGCACTCTGCTCTGCTACTGTTCTAGCCAGATGGGATTTATGAATTGTGAGATTGATTTCCATTTCCAAGAGTGCTTAAATATGTGATGTACCACTTTCCAATAGAGCACTGCTTTGACAATTCAGAGATCAATAGCAACTTCGATGGCTTTATATTTCCATATAAGAATATTTGGCAGCAAAAAGCAGCAGCTCGAGTGGTTTCTACCGTACGTGATGGTGGAGTTGAATCAAATGCAGATCTTGTGGGGACGACGTCACTACGACGACTGCTGCATGAACAACGCGTCCTTCAGCTTGCGCTTGGCACGCAGGTGCTCAGCCCAGCAGCTGTGTCACTGCCCTGTGCTGGGACGAGCGTGCGCGTGTCACCTGCACCGGCAGCTGAACGCAAGAGGGAACTGCACAGGGACATGTTAATATCGTGCAATCAGATGTTACCAGCTGCACAATGGAAAACACATATTACTTTCAATTATATTTATCTGCTAAAACATTTAAGGAAAGTGAAATTATAGCAACTCATGTTTTCAATAGCTTTGCCACGTTCACAGCACGAGCTCAGCACCCCCAGCAGCAGCTCCCGGCGCCAGGCGGGCTGCCCGCCCGCGCTGCTGCCCCGCACCTCGCTGCCACCCGGCAGCAGCGTCCCACCGCCGGGGCCCTCTGCCCACACTTTGATGAATCTCCTCTGGCCTCGGAACGCCAGCAGGTCCCTGTGTGGTTACACCTGGAGAAAAGCACACCAGGGGTTCGAATGGCAAGAGAAGATGCTAATTCACTGAAAAGGAGGAGAGCTCATTGACCCTCTCAGCACGATGGCTGAAATCCAACGGCTGGGTGCACCTCCTGATTTTCACTGTGACTGTCCTGCCAACAAGTGAGGGAAGGGGCTGGTTACGGCACAAACAGCAATCCTTCCGAACCCAGGAGCACAGCCACGTGCAGATCTATGCTCGTGGTTGCACATCTGTCTTTCTTACGTTTGGGGAAGCAGTGCGCCTGCAAACACAGCTCCCAGCTGCGCGCCTCACCTCGCCCCAGCTCCACTGCTGCGTGTCTGCGTGAGGCCGGGCAGGAGTTCTGCTGCAATACAGCTTCCAAAGCACTACGGGCAGCTTGTGTCCTGCCTCTCCCAACACTTCCAAATGGAGACTGTACCAACAGCCTCTACCTGCTGGTGTCAATCTTCAAGCCAGTATGCACTGAATTAAATCACTAATTAGATGAAGGATGAAAATATTCATGAATTGAACAAAACAGAAAACAAACACAGGGAAATGCAAATTTATGCTAATTTTTCAATATACCTTGATGATTGCTTTGTCATTACAGGGTCATAAGGCATAAGTCAACAATTAAGAGTTATTAGTGGAATAAATAGCTGCAGAAAGACCTCTCTGAAGAACAGAACACTTATGGGCATCGTTGGGCAGTATCACCATTTTCTCCACTTCAGAACTGTGACTACAACAGGATCAAACCTCAAAATCTCACAGACTCAGAAGGGATTACAAAGACTTAAAAATCTACTAGTAAACAGGCAAGGAACCATGAAAATGAGATCCACGCAAGCAATGGGAGCCACACTTATCGGGGGGTTCTCCTTCACAGGCAGTGGCTGCAGTCACTATGGGCAAAATGCTGACCCCAGCAACGCTGGTGGAAAAAAAGATGAGTGCAGAGTGCCCACGACGTCCCTGACAGGGCCCCTCCAAAACAAAGTGGGAACAGACGACACGAGTGTTCAGAGGAGATGGCTGCAGCCCCGCTGGCCGCCCCGTTCTCGCAGAGCAGCGTGCTCCCACGGCACTCCTGCACAGCCCGGCCCTTTGTGTGCTGCTAGAGGCTTATCGTACAACGCTGCTGTTAGGGGATGCCTTGTTTCCAGATGTCCGTAAAGAGAACACTTTTATGCCAAGTTATGGTAACCATTCACACATCTGGATTTTTTTTTTTTTAATTTTTCCCCAAAAGCCCTTTGTTTTCTCGTTGAATTATTACCCAAGGCAGAATAAAGATTTTTGCAAGAATGTTGAAAATCAAGGGGGAACTCAGAGCTGACCAAAACCTCTTCCCCAGCAACCTTGTTTTGGAAAAAAGATGATAAATAAATCAAAATGCACTAAGCAGTGTTTCCACATGGCAATCGCCTCCTTCATTGCGTCTGCACCTCATCAATCACGCTATTGTCTGCTTGAAAGGCGAGCCTTGTAAATGTCATATCCACTCAAGCCCAAGGAGAAGCGAATCAAAATGCAGCAAGGAGTTTTAATTGGACAGTGTAATTAAACTAAAAAACCCCAGCAGAATAGCTTTGACAGGATAGATGAAGACCCCTTTTAATAGGGCTACAAAACATATTTGTTAAAAGGATGAGGCAATGCACACTCCTGATTGTGCTCCAGAGGACTTTTATGGAAGGCTGCTCGGCAGCGGAGGCACTTAATGGGCTGCGGCTCCATGCCGCGGGGCCGGGCAGGAGCACCCCGGGCCATGGGCGGCGGGCACGGGGCGCTCCATGGGCAGGGGCTGGGCCCCCCGCTGCCTCCTGGGGAGCAGGGCAGCCCCGGCAGCCGGCCCCCAGCCCAGGCTCAGGCGGTGCCAGGCAATGGGAAAGGCAGCGCCCCGAGGCGTTCCGCCCGCTGCAAGCGGCCTGCCACACGCACCTGGGCTCCTTTCTCCCTGTTGCATACTTTGAGGTTGCTTTCACTCCAAGCCTGAAGTGTTGGTAACATTTTCCCTGCTGAATCTATTTTTCACCCTTTGACCAGAACCTGCGATTAGGCTTCCATCACGCACGGTTTTCCTTCTATTATTCCAAAGACGGCGTTACTCACAGCAGGAGCACCAACGTCAGGAGCCACCACGCCGTGCTCCGAGCACCATTTGCACAGCACCTGGTCACTGCTGCCTCTTCGCCCCGGCCCCGCCGCCGGGCTGCGAACAAATGTGCAACATCTTCATCGGAGCTCCCCGCGCCTCCCCGACACGTCCTGCGCCTCTTCCGTCCTTCCACCGCCCAATAAGGGACTCGTTAAATTAGCGCTACCCAATGTGCATAATCTGGAGGAACTCGATACTGAATTAAAACATCAAATACCTTCAGCTTTAAATGGAAACTACATAAAAGCGTTCCAGCCATCACTTTGGCTATCACTTACAGCCACTATGAATACTGCTAGAAAAGCTATTTTCGTGCAGATGTGGAATTCAATGGGAAAGACTGACTCGTGTAGCAACATCAATCAAAACGTCGGCTCTGCTGGCAGCTCCCGACAGTAAGGCGGGTTCAAAGGTCACGGGATAAAGAAAAAGCCAAGCTCTGGTTCAGCTCCAATATCTCCTCGCTGAAGTCTTGCGAAGGTGCTACCCCCTCTGTACCGGGCGCCTTTCATTAATCTTCTTGCCATCTTTTTTAACTAGTCATGCAGAACCGCTCGATAGCGAGACATATAATGGGGAGGCCCTGTGCCTATTACCAGGTTAACACTCTGTTAAGCCCCAGTGCAACAATGGAATAAGAATTTAAAGGAAATCTGAAGCTGCAGGGTGCAAAGCAGGCAATTAAATTACAAAGCGAAGTTACCGCTGTACGCCGTGACCTCCAGAACACCTTTGTTCGGACTGCCTTGCTATTAGGGGTATTCTGACCACGCACTTGAGACCTACCTGCTTTCCTAAAGGGAAAAACAAACAGAACAGCAGAAAAACGATCACAGAGAATGTTTCCACAGTGTTTCAACTAAATTATCAGATAAACCTGATTTCTGCAGCTGTCATAAAACACACGTGATGGGAAAAAAACCCAATTATTTTGAGCCCTGTGGATCTGCCCAAGCAGCCGGCGCCGGTGCCGCCTGCCCCGGGCCCAGCCTGGCCCCGCGCGGTCACCGCCGAGCACTGGGCAGGGAAGGCAGTGGTTAGGGACACTGAAGTTTCTCCCTTGTCCAAATAATGTAAGAGACATTAACTGAATCAGATTTCCTTTAAATTACACTATTGCAAAAGGATATAATTGTATTAAACGTATTATGTTGCTTCCTTAAGACTTTATATTATGTACACTTAATTGAGATACAAAGCTCTTTTCAGCTATAAAAATGACAACTACTTTATTAAGGTTTAAATCTTATTTCTCAATGATAGGATGCTTCCTTTCAAGATTCAAAACATTCAGAATCTCTCGTGATAATCAGACTGAACCTGATTTAAACAAGCAGTTTATACACAGTGTTTCCAGGTTCTAATGGCATTTGATCGAGCCAGCAGGGCCATTACCTCTTCTCTCTGTCTAAATTCAGGGAGTCTGATTTAATTTACAAATAAAAATTCAAATGCTAACCTGGGCCTACTACAAGGGCAAACAAAAATCATCAGCCATTCCTGCCTCTGATAGCCACACTAATGGCAAATTAGCTACCAAAGCTTTCTATTTTCATTTTCCGTTTTTGCTAAGTGCAGCTCCAAGTTCTGCTAACTTAGGGCCAAGGAAAGCTCCAGCTCCCCCAGCACGGCTCCCAGCCTGCCTGCAAATATTCCCAGTGCCAGATCTGAGAAGCTGCCACGTCCTGCAGTGCACAAGCGTCACTACAGCCTGGCTGCACGAACCCGCCACTGCAGACAAAACTTAACTGAAAGTAAGCATAACCATCCCCACTACATTTATATCTAATTTCTGTTTTTACATTTCTGTAGAAAAGCACCGGTAAAAACTCTGAAATCTCTCCAGACTACGGAAAGCACGAGCTAACAGCACTGAGCTGTGCTGACTGCCGACCGCAGCAGCTCAGGCTGGGTGCAACCCCCCAGCTGCAGCGGCCACGGCGACCGCAGCCCCGCGCAGCCACACTCGGAGGCTCCCGCGCACCCCGCACCTCTCCCCAGAAACACAGCCAGCAGCAGAGCAAGGCACCACCCAGCTCCCCCAGCCAGCTGCGGCCTGGGGAACGCAGGCACCCCCGCAAAGCACACGCTTGTTTTCCCCCAGCCCAGCTGCACCAGCCCTGTCACATGTGCAAACACTTCCGAAAGGCGGAAGGGAGCGTGTTTGAGTTACAAGAGATAAAAACATGGAAACAAAATATATTGCAGAACTCAAACACCTTATCTTCACTCAGCCTCTTTCTTTGCAATAATTCATTCAAGGAAGATCCAGGAATAATTTTTGATGTAAACTCTGCTACAAACATACATCACTATGCTGATAAAAATCACAGACAAAACTTGTGAAATACAGTGAGTTTCATTCCTTTATGCTACTAAAATAACTTTGTTCCATTTAAAATTCAGGAGATACTGATCTGCTGCTAAGTTTCCCAAAATGCACCATTCTGAGATGTCACACTAACAGCCTTCAGCTGACCTAAAGCAACGACGTCTGGAACATCCCCGGTGAATCTGGAAGAGGTCAGCGGATTTCGGGGGGAGTTATTTTTTCCTTTTGAAACTATGTTGAATACTTATTTAACATGAAAACTTAATGAATGGCCACATGAAAATGAATAAATAAAAATGCAGTGTCATAAAGGCTGCCTGTCATAACCAGTCAGAATCCCCCCAGGAGCGACCACAATTCCTCAGTTCAGGGTCCCCGCTCACAGGTACCGCTGTTCTGGCACTGGACTTCATTCAGGAGCTGAAATCCTGTCCTTATTTCTCCCTGGGTCAGCAGTTTGCTCTACTTGGGCACAAGTGTCATTTGCTGGAGGAACTGGGGCTGCCCCAGGGCTGACAGTGCCCCATCCCCTGCAGAGCACAGTTCTGAGATGTTCGGGGGCAGCTGAAGGTCTCAGCTGAGCGTGTCAAAGGAGTGTGAGCTGGAAACCCTGGCTTTGAAGGCTGCATTTTCAGATGCAGCCCCATTTTGTTGGCATGATTTTATCACCACAAATATTTGCATTTGAAATGAAACGTGGCTACAAAACCAGAGGTGTTAATGTATTCGCAAGTGCAAAACTACCCCTCTAGCAACAAAACCGGCCTGATGTGCAGCTGCACATCGGGCAGGCGGGTGGCTAAAAGCAGCACGGGCTCTGCCATGGCCTTTGCTGACTGTCAGTTGTCTGTTAGAGATGGGCCAGGTGCCACCTCCTGGAGCTCTGCACAGACAACTGTTACACATTTGACTGTCCTTAGGGATGTCTCTCCCCAGGATCGTGCCTTCCCAAGGACCATAAAAACTTGCTGGAGAGACAGAAAAGGAAGACAGTGACTGGATTAAGAACATGGAATTAGGAAGGGGTAATCAAGGGGAGAAGGATATAGTTTGATAATTGCTGATAAAATCTGTGGCAGCTATAAATTTACTCTTCCAAAAGAATTCAACAGATCATTACCTCTGTAAATATGTATCACATAATTCTCCCTCTCTGTCACCTTGCAGATAAGTACTTAATATTTAGCATCTCTGCCCTGCAAAAGCACAAGAACAACAAAACCCAGCTGAGTTTTTGAACCACAGTTAATTTTTGACAGGGCATGTCATGGTTCTGACACCATCAGGAGACATCTTACAATTCCCCCGGGGCCTATCTTGTGCTTTCTAAAACAAATTTGAGGAACACAGGCTCTCAGTGCCCCACGGATACAAGAAGCAAAAGCACCGAGCTTTCTGGCTGCGCTCTGACGGCAGCGAGCTCTGCCCCTCTCCTGCTGGCACGGCCAGCGCCTTCCTGAAGCACAGCTCCCTGCACGGCGTGCCAACCTCTGCGGATCCTGCAGCCAGCTGGGACCGTGCTGATACTTGCTGCGTGTCTGAGATCCTCATTTGTGTCTAAGAAATTGTTTAAAACCTGTCCAGATGTTAAGAAGTCCAGAAATACTGCAATTACGTGGGAACATACATTGACTGCTGGGCTGTGGGGCTGGCCATCAGCGAGGCAGGAGCAGCGTCTCCTCGGTGTGACACTATTAGCAGCTCCTGATAGTGGGCAAGAAACACTCTTAATGATGCCATTAGCTGCAAACAGCATTAAAAGGACACTCATAAAACGTGTATCTGTTTATGTTATGTTCTCTACAACAGAATCAAGTCAGATTAAAAACATCCTATAATGAATAAAACACACCTATAAAAGGAAAGGACATGGTAGCAATAATTCTTTGGGCATCCTGCACACACAGAGAGGGAGAGAAGAGAGAACATAAATAAACAGCACTACTCACTTGGGCTTTTTTCTTCCGCAAGGTCACAGGCACAGAGGAGTTCAGAATCGATTGAAATGGGTTTCTGCTTAATCCAAAACTTAGTGCTGGCCTTCTGATTAGTAACAGGGTCTATCTCTACCTTGTCTCCAGAAATACCTGAGATGAGAAAGAATAGAGAGCCACAATGGTGATCTGTTGAAGTGATTTCATATCAGCCATTTGACACACTTTATAAATCTTAAATGGGATGAAAGTATATTGCCCTTCTGGGCTTTATGAAAGCACAGGAGCTTTTCAAACCAAAAGCAAACGATTATCAAAGCCCATTGATAATCTGTATTTTATTCTCCTGCCTTGCTGGGAAATAAGCATACCAATGAGAAAAAAAATATCACAGAAGAATTTCTTCTCAACACATCCAGAGCTCTTCTGGAAGCAGCAGCCACATGAACCGTGAGACTCATACAAGATACTGCTACTTTTTCAGTCATCACTGCTATACGTGAGAGATGCTATCTCACAGCACCACTGTTCTATCTCCTGCACAACGTATACACTGTATATTCTATATGAGGACAACACACATTTGTAGCACTACAGAAACGCTTTGTGTTAACCAGATACCCACGAACAAAGGCGCCCAGTCCCAGCGACCCTGCGCATTTTCACACTGCTGGCATTTTAAAGCCAGCTCTAATTAGGCTGCAATGAAAGCAAGCTGGGATCTGGGCAGCTCCTGGCACAGCACCGGGCCCGGCTGGGCACGGGCTTCCCCAGATGGCGCAGGCTCCGCTCCTGCTGCGCGCGGGCTGACCTGGATGTGCGCGTGCTTCCACGCACAGCATCCTACAGCAGAGCCCTTGTCAGGGAGCACAGAGCGTGCCTGTGCTACCACCCCTCTGCGTGTCTCTGCCGAGCTCCTGGAAGCAGCGTTCTCCCAGCGGGGTGCTGCGGGAGCAGGCTGCAAGCTGCCAGGGAGCTGCTGCTGCCCGGATGCTGGCTGCGATCCCCAGCTGCCTTCATCCTGCTGCGCTGCGCTGGGGAGCAGGAGCTCCCTGCTCAGGGGCTGAATGAACTTTTCAGTCTCTTAGCGTCATGACTCATAGGTGAAGCTCATGATACAGTGGCAAAAAGGAAGTAATAGAGGACAAAGAAGTAAATCAAGTTTGAATAACTTTTGCATCTTTGGAAAAATGGCAAAGAGAACCTTTTCCTTTTTGAGGGTTTTGGCTACGATGCTTCTGAATACGTTTTGCTTTGCTTGTCTGAAGCACAAGAAACTTAAAGGAACTGATTATAAAACCTCTAAGAGAAGTGACAAAACAAACATCAGATGTCACACTCACGGCTCTCAAAAATTAAGTCGCTGTTTCTTAAAGTCACTGCTGCAGGATTTGCAAGCCACATCTGTGAGTATTGCATGCAACCAAAATGAAAGCACACAGCGAGCGAGCGGCACGCAGCCTGCGGGCTGCAGCCCTTCCACTCAGCACAGGGCAACCTTCATGGGAACCCTGGCTGCTGAGACAGGGGAACCGCCACCAGCTCCCTCCCTGCTTCCATTAATCCAGGAATGCACTTTGTCATTAAACATACGTCACAGCAAAGACATCACATTTCAATTAAGCATTGTATCAAGAGTCCAATTAATACAAGGACTGATAGAACTGGGTACCGTGAGCAGGCTGATGCTCTATCTGGAGCTCATTTTGTTTTGTAATTTAATTTTGGAGAGATTATTTAAAATCAGCTTTGTAATTTCACTGTAATGGTTGGTTATTCAAAATGGCATTTTCTGTAGTTTAAGAAAAATACATGAAGTTGATGACATAAGTTCTTATTTTCTCCCTGGAAAAAGTCAAGGCAAGCTCTAAAAATATATGTGCAAATTCTTTGTGTGCTGGGGTTGATCCCCACTCCTTCCTTTAAAAAAGTCACTCCTGAAAATATCCTTTAAAAATTTCACTGTATGGCCCTGCAACTTCAGAATTCACAGTCAGTCAATATTGTTAATGTACCTTGTTAATTTGATAGGATTTGTCAGGTAACTCCACTGGAAAATTATATAAAACTGTTCCAGATGAACAGATGATAGTGACATGAATTAAAGTGATAGAACAATAGTGGAATATAAACCAGAAATGACACCCAAAGTGGCTGTTGATTTATTGCCATCCTGAGTTTGGTTCTGGGCTTCCATGTATATTAGTGCTACAAATCTGGGTCCATTTAGCAGAGAGATGCTCATACATACATCACCAGCTCCTGCTCCAAGCCAAGGTCACTCCCCATTGCATCAATCTTTTCAGCAGAGGCTACTTCACCAAGCACGGATTTTGTAACCATCTCAGATGTAACAGACTTCCTCCTCTTTCATCTTTTTTTATCATGTAAAATACACTTTAACTTCTATTATTTTTATCTGCAAATTGTTGCTGTATACTTCATCCATTATTTCTGTATCTTGACATCACTGGCTTAAGCTCACACACATCCAAAGAGCACACTGACAAAGAATGCCGTCTCTTTTCTGTTATTGTTCTCACAATCTGTATGTGTTGAAACCTAAAATCAAAACAGTGTTATGTATGTGGCTTCTACAGTCTCTGTATTACAGCACAAATTTGTCATACTCGGAAAATAAGTAAAAATACCTCCTCTACTATTTTTTTAATTCATTCATTTTAGCAAAAGCAATGTCACCAATGCAGCAGTCCAGTAACACTGTTCTGCTCTTGCTTCCCTTGCTGAGGTCGCCAACTGCCCCCTGCCCCTTCGGAAATGCTTGCTGGCAGTAGTTTTCCAAGACAATATGCTGCTTTTAGTTTTGCCAATGCTGCACACAAGCAAATATGTCATGCTTTCACGATATGACTTTGTAAAACTGTTGGGAGTACAGCTACACGGGCACTGCAATGTAACAGTGGCTAAGAGCAAACCCCCGGCCCTGGAGCTGCCATGGCTGCAGCCTCCAGCACTGAGAGCAGCACCAGCCAGGTGTGGCCGCTCCTCCCCTTGCCATCAACCCATCTCTATCTTCTACCAAGAGGGACTACACACAACGGAAAGATAACCAAGCTTACTCCAATATTTTCAGTAAATCTTGAATCATATTCAACGATGAGTTTTCAAACAGCTAAAACGTTTCAGAAAGTACCGCTGTGCAGACACCAATTCACAAACACAGCTCCCGCTATTGCTGCCTGTTCTGTGCAGGTGAACTAAAATCCAATACAGAATCTCTGCAAATAAAACAAACATTGCACTTTTACATCTCTTCATGTTCAGCCTGGGAAACTGGGACCCTCCCCCAAACCCCCCGGAGATTTCAGGGCAGCCACCCCGCTGTCCCCAGCCAGCCAGGGGCTCCTGTGCTGCCATCAGATCGCCGGCACCGGCACCGTGGGAGAAGGCAGGGGGTCACACCCCCTGGAAAAGCTGTCGCTTTGCTGTGGCTGCCACACAAAACTAACGACACAAAAAATGCCACCAAGTCTTTGTAACTGACCACTACCTGATCACTAAGCCAACAAAAAATTTCTATAGCTACTCATAAGAGATTCAAAAAATTCAAAAAGAAGATTACCACAGGAACACTCAGCAGCACTACTGCAAATAGCACCTTGGTGTTTGTTCTGTCAGCATCGCTCCTTTAATGTCCAAGAACATTCAGGGGAAAGAACAGCAACATACAATTACTTGATTTTATTTGGAGGCTCTGATGCTGCCTGTTTGCCCAGACTTTGAATACCTGAGTTTTCTTTGATTTTTAAACAATAATTAGAATATAAAAATTGTCAGCGTACCATCATCAAAAAATATACATGTTCACAGTGCTACAAAAGGGAAATTTTATTGTCCTTACGCCGCCGGACAGGGTCAGCTCCTTCACTGCTAAACAAGTTAAGCCATTTGTTTCATTTAACAGCTCCTCTCCCTTAACCATTTATCTTTAGTGATCTGTCATGACCTTTACAGGCTCTCATTTCTGACAGTTTCCAGATACAGTGAGTCAAACTTCACTGGAAGCAAACTATCACACCCAGACAGTTTGCTCAAAAGCAGAAAACATGCCCACTGCTGTCCTGCTTCAGCACCGGTATATAAATCCTTCCCTAACAAGACAGCTCAAAATAACCAAAGCCTCTTCTGCACACATTTCAGAGCTGCATACTTCTGTATGTGCTTAAGGATAGAAAAACGAAGATTGTAAAGACAACAATGCAGAGAATGCTAGAGCTTAACTTTAGCAATTCTACCGAATTCTCAATAATAAACGTATTTTGTAAACATTATAGTACCCAATATTTTACTGCTGAATCATTTCTTTATGGAAGGTATTCGCAGGAATGTCACAGGTCACCTACCGATGCATCATTAATCAAATTTTCACAATTTAAACACAAAGATAAAAAGCCATTCAATCATTTTAAAACAGTAATGGGGCTTTTATAATTCAAGATTCTGTCATCTCTTGGCCTTCAGGTTTTCAAAAGCACTCAGAAAGCCAATAAGGACAATATAATACCTTTAGAGAACGTTATTCAGATTTTGTTTCCCCTCAAATTTCTATTTGGTTGTTAAAATCTTTCAGTATCAGACATGAAAAAACCTCATCACCCCCAATTTTGCATAGCCTCATTTAAAATAACAAAACAGTTGGCAAGAAGCTTTCCGTTAGGAATCCTAGATTAAAAAAAAGAGATGGGGTCATTAAGTAGTGGCTTTCTTTCAGAAGAAACATGTGCTAGCTGATGGTGGATAAGAAAAATACTGAATTATTTTCAACTGAAAGCGATTTTTTTTTTAACTGCTGAAACGCTAGCAACACTTGGAAGTGATGCACTCCACGGCAAGAGACCAACCCGGCAATGACCGCTTCAGACCCCTCGGAGCCCACAGCCAGCGCTTAGAGGCGGCCACAGGTGGGAACCGTTCCATTTTCCCCAGCGCCGCAGCAGGATTGATTTACCTAACTGAACATCAGTGGTGAATCGAAGCCTATGGATCATGCTGACTTTGAAGGACTTGTAGTGGTGGCTGCTGAGCATGTCCTGAACCGTCGCGATGTCGATCTGAGGGTCCTCCTCCGAGATCTCTTCCCCTCTCGAACCTGCAAGAGAAGCCAACAGTGACCGGGGGGCCGGGAGCGCGCACAGACCGGCCCGTGAGGCTGCGTGTGTGCCTGCACAGGAGGCAAACTGCCAGGGCCTGCCAGCTCGCTTAAGGAAGAAGAAAATGCCCAGGGCCCGTGTCTGTGGGAGGAGCACCTCCCCACGCTCCATCCAGTGACAAGGCCGCCGGGTCCCTACAGGCACTGCAGTACAAGCTCAAGTCCCGCGTGCAGAGCACCGCAACGCTCGACACAGCTGCTCCTGGGCACGGGACACCCAGCGCTGCCCCGTGTGCTCCTGCAGCAGCAGCGTGACGCTGGGGAAGTGCCCCAGCTGGGTGCCCATGCTCTGCCTTCGCCACGTGCCCAGCTCTCCCGGGTTCCAGCGCATTCCCCGTGCGGTGCAACACGGGCACCCGCTGGGGGCCGGCCCTGCTCTGCTCTCTGAGCCCCCGGCCCAGCCCCGTGGTGCAGGAGCTGCACCCATCTGCTGGCCAGCGTTCTCCTGACTGCTGCAGGTACGGCTTTATAAAAGGTAACATCTCACTAAGCCAAAATATCAATTACTGAAAAAATATAACGCACTTTAAGGATTTCTTTTTTTGCGTTTTATGACGTTGGATTAACACCAATTTAAACATTACCATGATGCAATATATAATTTTGTATGAAGCAACTTCTATGCCAGCTGCTAATAAAGCATCCCAGCTCTAGACGATCATTCTGATGCTGTTAGGCAAAGTGGCATCAATATGTTTGAAAACTGATTTAGCTTCTTACAGAAGACACTGGAGAACGACACGCCTGGTTCAACGTCCCAGCCAATGCACTCCTGAGAGCTGCACCAGTTCAGAGTACTCAATTTGCTGCAGGAGATTAATGAAAACTTTTTGTTTTGCTGAAGTTTTACCAATGGGCAGATGGGGTGCTGGGGTTTCAGCGCAGCCCTTCACGCTGCACACAGCCCTGCTCCCGCCCGGCCCCCCCGCAGCACCCCGGCTGCCCCCGGGTCCCACGCCTGGGCCCGACAGCGAGAGGGGAAGGTGCCAGGAAAGGCTCCCAGGGGAGGGACCCTGGCACCTGAGCCCAGCCCCCGCGCTGGTTCAGAAGCAGGTTCCCCTCTAACGGGGAGATTTCAAGCTTCAGAACCACAGGCCATTTGCCTCAGCGAGGGAAGCTGTCGAGGCAGCGGCTCCCAGCAGGGACAAACACAGGAGAGAGAAGGGAAAAAAACAGCCAGGAGCTGAGCACTGCCCCGGTTTGCCAAAAGCGTTCCCTTTCCTATTGATTAATTCAGTTACAAATGTCGTTGCTTATGACAAATATCATCCATGTCTGCATTAAAGCAAGGTTAGCATTTGCTGCTAAATGAGTCAAAATGCACGCAGAGAGCACACGGAGGAAGATCCCCCCAGCTGTCACCGACAGCAGCCGCCCGTCCCGTCAATGCCCCGCGCAGCCCCTGGGGGGAACGCGCCCGGGGGAGGGCACACGGTGGGTGCACCACAGACTGGGCCGTGCCATTCGACCTGAAAAAATTCCAAAAATCAAAGGAAATGGTCTACGTGTGAATTTATGCAGAGCCATCTTAACACTGCAACCACTCTATGCTCCAGAATGACAAGATAAATTGTAATGGCTCCTTCAGAGACATTACAATGTATTTTGTCAAAGACCCCTGTGTTAATGTCTCTATACTATGGATTATCATAATGTATCATGTCAAACTCTCATGCTGCAGCACTTCAAAGATACACTGAGATATGTCAAACTTTTTGGTGCACTTAAAAGCATCTTGCAGCACAGCGGTGCCTGGCAGCCAGGCATGGCTGCATGGCTGCAGGGCTGCAGGGCTGGGGGTTGCAGCACTGCGCCTGCTTCCAGCCAAGGGCAGGGACATCGTTAGTGCTGCCCTAACAAAACGCTGCTCAGGAAAAGGGCATGCCACTTTTCCTGAGCCATTTCCAGCCCCAGGCACGCCGTGCACTCTGGCCGCCATCTCCCAGCGCGCGGCTGCTGCCATGGAGGGCGCAGGGACGCGGCTCTACCACGGGCAGCGCTCCCACCGCCGCTCCTTAGGTGCAGAGCCACGCACCAACAGAGGCTAAATCAGCAGCAATCAGGAAGAACAAATTAGCCTTGTCTCTGCATCTCTCATGGAATATTTTTAAAACATTTTATAACGATGAAGGCACACAAGAAACCTCTGCCAGGTCCTGCTCCTTGGTGTCCCCGGCCCGGCCGTTCTGAAGGGGAGTGCTCACGCTGCACACACCCAAATTAAAAGTATTGCAAAGAAAATTAGTGGCCTGCCAAATCACACCCACGGGAAAACACTGTCAGTGCAACCAAAACCGCGAGCGTGTCAGTGTGCAGAACTGCAGGAGGATTAACGGCTGCAGCTGCAGCAAGCTGAGCAGTGGGGTTTTGCACTGGAAGCATTTCAGATCCTCTGCGCTTCACATAACCTCTGCTGATTTTGTTTTATGAAGCTTTGTGAATGGATTCAGGTTTACAGAATTTCTACAGTTGCTGCTCTTGGGAGAGCAGCCAGAAACTCCACCATCAAAACAGATCATCTGTCTGAAGATGGCAAGGCACTCGGACCCCTGCGGGCGCATTGGATAATAGCAGTAATATCGGTAACAACAGAGAGAAATGCCCTGCAGGGAAAAACCTGACTGCAGAGCTTGGCATATTGCTCTTACCCCGCAGCTCCCGAGGATGTCTGCGAGACTGCCGGAATTCTGCACCGAGAACACAGCGTCTCCACGGCTGATTGGGGGAAAAATCGTAAAAATATTTTCCACATGCAAGCAGCTGTGAATAAACCTGTCAAATATTTACAGGCCTGTCAGGGTATTTGTAATGGAGATCACACTGTGGCTTTTGAATGTAAAAGCTTCTGCTCGGGAAGACAATCAAGTAAAGTGGATGCTCCAGGCCCATTACTCAGCCCCCAGCGACCCGCAGCGCTCCGGGGGCAGGCGCAGCCCCGGCCTGGGCGGAGCAGGCTCCTGCCCCACCAACCAACGGCTCTGCAGAGGGCATGGAGACCTCTGCAGCTTTGCTAATAGTCTCCCTAATTAAAGAAGATTTAGATTGTGAAAGAAAAAGTGAAAAAAGCTGAAGCTGTGCGTAGGACAGACAAGGCACGAGATAAGAATCTGCATGAAGAGCAAAGCACAGCAAAGAGGCAGGCTATCCCCTAAGCCCATCACAGGGGTTTAATTATTGGAGAAGTGGGATGGAAAAACCACCAGGGAGCAGGGAAAGAGCAGCCCAGAGCAACGGTGTGGTGCTGCCCCCTGCCCCAGGCCAGGGCAAGGTGTGACCGCCAGCCAAGGGCTTTCAGGGCACCCCCAGCACCCTGACACCCACCCCGCCCGGCTTGAGCCAGGAGGATGCTGCTGCAGCACCACGAGCGGTAACAAAACAACAGGCACCAGGGGCACGAGCCCAAAAGGGGCAAGTTAGAAAGCTAAAACAAGGCATCTCATCCAAACCGGACTCCTGTAAGCACCAGGGGATGTATAAAAATGACATATTCGTAACACTGGAATATAGAAATGCTGCATGCAATATAGCTTCTTAAAATATTTAAGAAATCGCATTCAAGAGCAAGTGAACCTGTATTTCCTTGATAAAACAACAAAACATAAAGTTAACTGCATTGCAGAAATGTCCCTTTATTACTTTAATGTACTAGTATATTGCTTAATGAAAGCTCTTAATTGTAATACAATTAATTACATACACAGAGTCCCCAATTACATTTTCCAATAAGACACTAGCTTTGGTACAGGTCTAAAGGCACTAAACCAATTTTAATATATTAAGACCAATTTCCCTTGAATACTAATTGCTATCTAATGATAAAATGAGAAAGAGGAACTTTCCAGAAGTGAGATGGGAAGAATAAAAGTAAATCAGCCATGAATACTCTGCTACTACACATAAAAGCATTTCACATCACAAAGTGCCAGCTTTTAGCTTAAAGATAAATCTTAGTGCAAGTTAAGTAGTTCTAAATATTGGAAACCCTTTATTAGTTTGAATGCTATTAGCAAAAGTTGGATAGCTATGGGATTTCTCCATATGTGTTTTTAATAATGGAAAGTTTTCTGTTTCATTTAATACCTTGAAATATAAACTTTCTATTTGCGCCAAGGAAGCTGCCAGCTATTTTACAAGCAGATGTTTGGCATTATACGTGTATATATATTTATGAATGGATATGAGATTACGAAGGGTACATTGAAAAAGTTATAGTTACTATAAAAGCGTTTTTCCCTAAGTGGCACATTGAAGCTCAAAATACTTTAAATAAAAACAAAATGCACAAAATGAATTTTGATGCTAGGATTTTCAAGTTGTTTTATTAATAGTGCCAAATTGTCATTATTTCTATTTGAATGCCATGCCACTAGATAGCTCCGTTAGCACTCCGACACCCAATCTCTCAGTGTTTGTTGGCCGAAGTGGGCTACAGTGCATGAATTATGACTGCTCTTACATACTGTGTTGTCCTTGAACATCTATTTGTGGAGAGCTCACTGCATGGGTGTTTCACATATATCCCTGAACAGGGACAACAGAAAATCGCTCTAAATTCACCCACATTTTGGTGAGAAACTGTAAGCAGAAGACTTATCCTGCATTCGTTATTGGAGATTGGTGTTAATTCACAGAATGCTCAGTTACAGCAGGGCAGAGAGATACAAATGTGTGCAAACATTCATTATTTTGTCTACATTACTGTCAGCCTTGAACAAACTAAAGTAGTGACTTGCTTTGAACCGAAGAAGTGGCTGTTTAGCCTTCAGTTTCAGACAACCACAGAACCCGTGAGCAGGGCCAGAAGCCAGCACCTGGGGCCAACAGCCCGCTGCGACCTGGCAGCCAGCGCGCCCGGCTCCGCTGCCAGCCCCGTGCTAGCAGGGCTCTGGGGCACAGCCCTGGAAGGGCTCTGCTGAGCTGCTTAACGCGGCCAGGAGAGCTCACAAATTAACAGCACTGCTGACTGCACAGCCTCAGGGATCTACCCCGCACCTTTCCTCAGCTCTGCTTTCTGCACAGAAGCTCGCTCCCATGTGCGTGCTGCCTGGCCAGGAAGGGAAGGGAAGGGAAGTGGCTGCTGCACGAGGGCTTCAGGGAGAGGTGAGCGTGCTCCCTGACATCCTGACTGACGGGGAGCTTGAAACCAGGCCCCTGAGGCTCTCCTGCCCCCTGCCAAGGCTACAGGTTTGGGACTGATGCAGAGCACAAAGAATGCCTCCTGCTAAACTACTTACCAACTTAGGACAGATTTACGAGCAAAGTAACGATGCAACCTGAACCCAGTAACTCATGAGAGCTAAGAGCATCAGCACGAGTACTTACCAGCCATAGCAGGGATTCTGCCACAGATTACAAAAATAAGTTGAAAATGCAGTGTAGAAAATCTACTTTTAATTACAGAGCCTGCATACAAACCAATATTTTTAATTATTTTAAATCAGAATATGCAAAACCTACAGAAGTATGACTAGTATGCATCTTTATATAGACTAAAAATTGATACAAAGATAATAGCTGGGGTGCAGACACCAGGGAATTCCGGCCTTTGAAGGAGTGTGCCTGGACTAGTGAGGTTAAAATCGCTTCATTTCCTCATGCACGGCGCACACCTCTTCGTGCATCACTCTCTCCTGCAGTTTCTTAGAACCATTTTATGAAGAAATGAAGCAGGAGTGCCAAGAATATTTTGGGAGCAAGTTCAATGCTTCCCAAAACGTAGACGAAACCATGAGTGCTTAACCTCAGCTCCAGCCCTGACGTACCACTACAGAGCTCGCCGCAGCTGCGTCTCAGCTTTGCTGCTCCTTACACAAGAGCAGAGCCTATTGCTTGCCGAGTTGGGAGTTACTTCAGTGATGTTCTGCTGTCTTTCTAGGGTAAAATATGAAATGCTATAGCAGGAAAGCATAAATTAAAGAGCCTAATCTTTGAAAAGAAAGAAAAAAATTTCCCTGCTTCTTGAAAATGGCTTACTATGAGTGCTTGCAGCAAATGCTCTGAGCGTGGTCTTGACTGAGAACATAGATGCTACCAATTTCCTCCTTAGTACAATCAAAATGTTGACAGCAGAAATAGAATGAAGAAGAATGAAAACTGAGAGCATGATTGTTAGAAAGACTGAAGGATGGAACAAAATGCTATGGAGGACAAACACAATGCTATGCTAAAAGCCCATTTTTAAGTTTCATATAATTTCTTGTAAAGAAATAAATCAGGAAATTATATTAGGATCATTAAAATATTAACAGAATAAAAATGTTTTAGCTTAGCTGGAGAGATGACTATCAGTCTAGCATTTTTAAAATCATCATACTGCTCTCGTTATAGCTTTGTGGTTAATTTCTTTAAATTCTATTAAACGTCTTTAAATTCCATTAAAAAATATCAGTCTATTTTTTGGTATTTATCGGTGCATAATACTACAGCAGTACTGACATGGCAAAATATACTGCAGGCCGATTACTGACTACAGTGTCTGCAACAGAAAAAGCTTCATATTTCCAGTGTTTTCACAAAGCAGAGTTTAACAGAAAAAGATTAATCATGAAGTGATAAACAGGATGCAGACTATTTACTAAAAGGTATGAAATCCATCATTTCCCTCTGGAATATTCTTTTGGCACAACTGAGAAGTGCCTCAGGAAGGAGTCTCATCAAAACTTACTTGCCCAGACAGTACAGCTTGTATTCCAAAATACATAACTTATGTGAGTTTAAGCAATTTACAAGAGCAAAAGTGAAAAGGGCAAACGTACTGTTCTCTCGGACAAGGCAGAATTCCAAAGTGCTCTGGCTCTCCAAGGTACAGTCTAAATCTACTGGGACATTAGGTTCACTCTGCTTCTCCAGCCGATACTGAGGACCTGAAACATAAAGTAACTTGTAAAATCATCTGTGTTCTAACAAAGTGATGGCTTATCACGTTCAACTAACATGAGGTTACTCACACCCTAGCAGAGAGGCAGGTAGATGCTTATGTTTTAAAGTTCTTTTCCAAAGGGAAGGGCCCTGTTGTGAAAAGGTGGAGGATGCTGTGCAAGAAAACAAAACATTCCAGATGCCTTCAGCTGCCCAGCAATGCTACCCGCTGTGCTGCTGACCAAATTCCGACCAGCACTTCTGCATTATTCCTGTGCTAAATGAGCCTGCGTTAAACACAGCGTGGGAGCTGTATTTGATGGGAGCGTGGAGCCCTCCAGGACTGAGCGCGACGTGGCTGAGTGCCCTGAGAGCTTGCTCCCACCCCAACCCCTGTGAACACCTATTGACGCCTGAAAGAGTGCTTCCCATTTCTGAAGCAAATTCCTGATGACAATGTTATTTTAATCAGATCGAGCTGTGCCCAACCTTAAATGTTGCTCCTGATGCTGGAGAAAAGGCATCTGCCTGTTCTCAACACCCGCTGGCCCCAGGTCTGCAAGACTGAACAGATCCCCGAGGGACTTCAGGTGATACGGAGCACCTCTGAACAGCTCTTAATATAACAAAATAACTGGAACTAAATAACGAAATCTATCCTCTCTTTATGAGCATTAAAAATATTTCCGAATACTTCCCTGACTTTGAATTATGAGTGGGTGATGAAATATTTAAAACATATAAGAAAATTAAGTATTTTAGCCTCCAATGCCATGCCTAAGAAATGAAATTTGTTAGCTAATTAATTTTAGATTTACTACAGCGGACTTTCAATTACAGCTCCCGTCCCCTCTCCCAGCAGCCGAGCAGCACAGCCCGCCCCGTCCTCGTGGGTGCTGCCAGGGGAACCGCTGCCAGAAAACACATCCACCAGCTCCTTCCTGCTTCCACAGCTTGGTTACTCACCCAGTAAGTCATTCTTTGTTTGGTAAATTATTTTATATAGATTGTATTAACTGTCCTCTAAAAAAGCAACAAAACAGAACCACGGGTCAGAAACCCGGGCAACTTTCAGTATGTGTAACTCCTTTAAAACAGGAAATACTAACAAATTCACAAAAAAGTATAAATGGATTGTCAGACAGTACCTGCCCTTAAATAGCACACCGTGCATGTCTGCACACAGCTGCCCAGCCTGTGCGTCCCGACAGGCGAGAACCAGCAGGCTGATGCTGCAGGAGCTGCCAGTCAGCGGGGCGAACCCCCCAAGACAAAAGGAAGGGACGGGAACTGCTGCTCCAGTCCTCTGACTTCCTCACAAACACTTGGAGGGACAGAAGCTGTTGCTGGGGTAAAGCAAGCAGGGCCTGGAAAAACAAACGCTGATGCCTCTAGAGGGGAATCAAAGAGCCAAAGCAGCTGTCTGACAGAAGCCACAAATGGGTGAGAGAAAAACGGCCGTCCCTCGAGCAAGGCCTTCGTTAGCAGCGAGCAGAGCGCAGCCCGGTGCTCTCCTGGCTCGGCGTGTGGCACAGGGCAGAACGTGCCATCCCGCAGCACAAACACGGCCAGCAGCAGCCGTTCCCCGCTGCCGGGCAGGTTACAACATCCCGGTGGAGCAGCGGCTGCCCCGGGGCCGGGCTGGCAGCAGCAGGCACCCTGCTCCCCACCCCCACGGCCCCGCTGCCCACACCTCCACCAGCGGCTGCTCCTGCCCACAGATGCCCACTGCGCCTTTTTACTCCGAGATACCTCCTGAAACAGGGGAGGGCTTATCAGGAATTAAAAACAGACAACAAAAACTGCAGTACCACACTGGTAGCGTTATTTTCTTATGGCACAACACAAACGTGTCCCAGGAAGAATCGCGCGGCATAATCAAATTAAGCAGCTCTCTTACAAAAGGCGAATGGCCATCCGTGTAACAACAAACCAATTCTGTTGCCATTTAAGCTGCAAAGCCTTCAGAACGGGGTTTTGAAAGCATGACCCATCAGTTCTAATTTTTAAAACTTATCCTTTCAGTCAAGACTAGAAAAAGGCCCATTCCAACTTTTATCTTCACTACAAAGTGCTGTTATCTCGGGCTGATGTCAGGAGCTCTATCTCTCTTTCTGCTGACAAGCAGAGACTAGAGAGATAAGATTGGGAACGAATCTCACTTCTCTGAGTAAATAAATAATCAATACTCATCTAAATGTAAATGAGAAAGTATCCCCCTCTGATAACAGGGCTCTTATCAAACAGCCAATTTTCTGCAGACATTTGGCCTCAACCAAATCACCATCATTCAGCCCCAGCCTAATGGCTAAAAATCGTAACTAAATTGAACCGATCACCAGAGATCAACTAAGTTCAGCCATGGCTACTACAGGTTCAAATGTTTGGAATGCAATTTTTCCCCCATTAACTTTCAATAGCAACGAAGAATACCACGGTCAGGGGTTGAATCTGCACAATAAACAAATACTAGCACTTAAAACGAGAAGGAGGCTTTAAGCAAAACCCCAAACAAAAGCCATCTCAATCTGCAAACAAGTTAATAGCATAAAATGAAGACTACAGAAAGATCTGCCTCAATATTGAACGTCTGTGCAGTTGTGAAACCTAACCTTTACTAAACAGACCGGTATGAACAAAAAAACCCAAACGGTTTAAAACAGAACCTGTATTTCTAGCGCTAGTCTGCAACAAAACAGACTGCTACATCCTGCGCAGCCCTTATCTACCCAGCTCCCAGAGCTCCCAGATTCTCACAAAACCCCCGGCTCCAGCTATGCTCTTTTGTCAACTCCTTCCGCTCCCTTTATTGTCCTTGCATTTGTTCAAAACACTTTTGAATTTCTAATTTCCATAACATTGACTCCCATAATTTATTGCACTATGTGAGAAAAAGAATTCCCTTTTGTCTCAAAACATCGTTGCCTGCCCACTGCTTTTGGTGCCACGCAGCTCCTGTTTTATGAACAAGCGATAAACCCCCCCATGTACCGTCTCTCCCACGTGCACTCCGCAGCCTCCTCTTGCACCCAGCCACCTCATTTTCCAGACTAGAAAAGATCTCTGCTTAGCAGCTACTCCTCATTTCACGTCCGATCCATTTTTGCACTCATACATTTCTGCATCTTTTTAGCTCTCTATTGCCCTTTTTGAGATAAAATATAACAATTAAGATGTGGGCACATCATGATTTATGCACTAGCACAATAATGCTTTCTGTTTTGTTCTCTCCTCCTTTCCTAATTTCTAATGTTCAATTTGTCTTTCTGACTGCTCCTAAGCACTGAGCTGAAGTGTTCAGAGAACTATCCATGACGACTCCAAGATACTTTTCTTGACTGATGGAAGGTAATTAGAGCCCATCATTGTACACGTATAGTTACGGTTGCTTTTCACCATGTATATTATTTTGCACTCATCGACACTGAATTCCCTCTCTCATTTTATTGTCCTGTCACTCAGCATTGTGAGATACCTCTGCAGCTCTTCACAGACAGCTTTTATTTGCACTATTCTTGCTTCTTTTGTATCAACAGCACATTTTGTCACATCAGCATTCACATCCTTTTCCACGCCGCACATTAACTGAACAATGCAGGTTCTACCAGTTCCAGTGGAACTCCACCAGTAACCTAGTTACTAATAACGGAGAGCCATTATTCCTATTCTTTGTTTCCTGTCTTTTAATCAATTATTAATCCATGTGAGGATCCTCCTTCTCATCCTGTGACAGCTTAATTGCTTTATGAGCCTTTGTCAAATCTTTTTGGAAACCTAAGCATGCTATATAAAACACATCATCCTTATTCCGATGGTCTCTGGCTTCCTCAGCGGCTGCTCACACGCTCGTGAGGCACAACCTCCCCTACAAAAGCCGTGCTGATTTCTTCCTCGGTATATGCATTTGTCCACACGCCATCTTTTAATTCCGCTCTTTGCTAAAATTTTAGTTAGCTAAAAGGAAGCCGAGGAATGCTGGCCTCTCCTTGCACTCCCAAAGAACGGGTGCCATATCTGCCGCCATCCACGCCCGAGGGAGGCTCACAGGTCACACTTAGCGGTGCAGGATGTCCACACCCCAGCTCTCCCCAGGCTCTCCGTGGCAGCTGCCTGCTCACGGCGACCTGCTACCGCTGCGAGGAGCTTCACAGCTTACCGTCCGGCAGAGCTCCCCAGACACCTCTGCACAGAAGGGCTCTGCCGCGAGGACACAGCAGCCTCTGGAACGCAGGAGCCTCTGCTGGGCTTCAGCAGCGGCAGCACAGCAGCTCTGGGTCTGGTTTGACAGCAGGTGAAGACCTGCTCCTGGTGAGCCAGCCAACGCCGCGCCAGGAGCTACGAGGCCGCCCGAGCATCTGTGCTGTGAAGGACGTTAGCTTTTGGCCCGTAACCCCAAACAACCCTCGATGCTCACGCGGTGCTGCGGGAGGATCTCACACAGCGGGGATGCTCTCGCCACGCACCCAGCAGCTGAAGCAGCGCTCCCGCCTGCCGCAGACCCACGGCCTTCCCAGACCTCACCCCACGCACAGCAGGGTCCTCACGCCCGACACCGACCTGTGCCCACAAACGTCTCTGCAGAACCGCAGGCATGCACACCTCACTCCTACCATTACAACTCCAAAATTACAAATGAGACATTAGAAATTTAAAGACAGTTTGGCGGCCATTGCCTAATGGCCACGGCAGTAGACGCCAGGCAGGCAGTAAGGAAACAAAAGTGAACGTGAGCTGCGTTTTGGACTCTGTCCATGCAAGAGATAAGACAGAAAAGCAGTCAGCAGAAAACAGCTGATGAACATTTAACGCTGATGTCTGTGGTACTTCCCTGTTCTAAGTTCCTTCTTTCACAAGGACACATGATTTACCGCTTTACTGCTCCAACCCTCAGTTTTGAAAGTGTGATTTCTTTTTAGTTCAGACTATGTTTATATTTATTTTTTGTTACCACTTTTTTATTATTGCTGAAAACATGCTATGGCTATTACAAGGCCGTAAAAAAGAGGAAGTTTACGTATTTCTACCATTTCACATAGTCTGTCAAAAAGCATCAGTCGCGCTAAGTCCAAGACCGCTGGATTGCGGCTTTCACTCTGCCAGCCCATGGATGGGACAGGGCAGAACCAACCCAGCTCACCCCGGACGCCCATCGGCTGCTGGCTGGGAGCTGCCGCACGGTGCCACCGCACCGCCCTCGCCTGCGCCGGAACGCAGCTCCCCAGGGGCACCCCGGGCTTCCCACCAACGCCAGACACCGACCCTGGGCTGTAAGGGGGACGACTATAAACAAAAGAGGACTGAAGGAGGGGGATTAATACTTTGCGGCAAGCAAAGAAACTGGGAACAGAGGGAGGTCTCAGGACTCCTGCTCTATGATTTTTTCTTAGAACGTGACGGAAGGGGCAAGGATTTCATTGTGTGCTTGGCAATGACAATAAAACAACCGAAAATATGTAAACAGTTTGAGAGGAAATAGCTGTAAGGCCAGAATGTTTACATCTCAAACCCTACTGCCATGAGGATGTCTTAAATCTGTTTATCTGTTAAAAAACCCCAAAGTCCCTCAACACCTCTAAAGCAGAGTAAAGATTTTATCATTGCAAATGCAAATATTGGTTAATAAAGGTATCTGAACAGTGAAAACAAACTTTTAATATGTACAAGCACGAGACTCTTTCTTCAAGCACAATCTGCTTTTTCTTAACTTGCACTGTTGTGACATTACCAAATTTTACATAGTTATCTGCTGCTCTCCACAGAAATACAGATGGTTTTTGTAGAAATAAACAGTCATTTATATGAAACAATTGTAAAATAGTTTATGGAAACCAGTGGTGTAATGCATTCAAATAAATGCCAGGACTGGCTGATGGAGAGCCAAGGTGTTAAATCACACTGCTTAAGAATTCAGCTGTGGGAAACAGATAGTAAATCCAGAGTGACAGAATTTCCAGTGATGGCAAAGGTTTCTGACATCTAGTCCAGTACACAAAAACTACAGCAGTTCAAACCCATTTTACTTAACACTACCCTGACAGCCAGTGAAATTACAGAATTTAGTCAAAAGCCCCTTAAAAAGAAACAAACACACTTCGTTTATGCATTGCTCTTCTGTAAAGCAGAAAGAAAGCATGCAGCACAACTGGTAGCAAACCAGTCTGCAGAATATTAACAGAAATCTTGTATTTAACTTCTACCACAGACCTTTACTTTTTGCATTAGCAACATAGCTCTAAATAAAATTGAAAGGAAAAAGAAATCACGTTCGACCTACAACATAAGGTACCCATGGCCGAAACACAGCACCACAGCTATTTTTCTGTGATCACAGATTTAGGAGACAGTGCCCGGGTCAGCAGCAGCGCGCGCTCCTCCCAGCAGCCGCACACCCTGCTGCCCAGCCCCGGCTCAGGCAGCTGCCTGCTGGGGCCCAGCACCGGCAGAAGGCCGCCGCTGGCTGACTGGGATCACGGAGCGGGAACGGAGCTTTCCCCCGGGTTACGGCCGTGCAGGTAACGGCGTTACAGCAGGGGGAATATCACCACCAGGCGGGGGCTTTGCCAGCTTCCCAAAAACCAAACGAGATGGTCCCATGAACGTACCTGGTAACAGCAGGATCTTCTTTTATCAGGGGATAAAATAAACAAAAACCTCTACCATTCGAACGCCGAACTGTAGAATTTAAAATGTCACATAAATTACAGCTTTATCACCAATCCAGAAGAACCAATAAATGTATGATTTCAATACCAACGGCTCTGAAACAGACTCAGTTCTGTATTTCACTTTCATTTCAGAGGCCAGACATGAAAAATTTTCCTCAACAATTTGGGCTGATGTCCAGAATCCCATCAGCCCAAACGCACAGGACTAACGAGCTGTTTCTGCTCTGACAAACTACTCACAAACTTTATTCCCCGTGCGCTGTTCCACGTCCCCCAGCATCCCCGTCCCCCGTCACGCCAGCGCCTGCGCAGCGTCAGCGCTGGTGAGAACGGGCTCGCTGAGATGAATTATTACTGCTGCAAAGCAGAGATCGAGTTTGCAGGCAGAAGGAAACCATTTCAAGCAGCCTCTGTCACACCTTCTCCAGCACAGAGGTGCTCACCCCGCACAGTGCCAATCCAAAGGAAATTCTGCTAAAGAAATAACCAGCAAGTAATCCAGCCAGCCCCTCGCTGCACCTGGCAGCAGGACAGACACACCTGGGAGGAAGCTGTGACATTTGGAGGCTATATGCTTAAGCCTAAGCCTTTTTTTTTTAAAAAATGCATTTCCTCCTTGGTGAGAGGGGAGCAGCGAGCAGCAGAAAGTCTGGCCAAGGATCTACAAATATTGGTGTTTTTAATTTATACCCTGCTAGTGTAAACAGCTTAATGCAACGAAAAACAGCATTTCTGAAGTATTTCCAGGTAAAGCCATTCATAACCGAGGGCAGCAAGCTCTGCAGGGATGCTATAATTATCCAAAACAAAGCACTGAAAGCCAAGGAAACCGAAAACTACCATTAAGCACGCAAGCACAAGAAAATACAAATTAATTGGCTTTTCACTGTCACAGATGCTGGGGCTTCCATCTCTGAAAGTCAGAGCAAACATATGTAGCGCCTACTCTCACATATTTACTTTTAATTTTAAGCTCCTCAGTTACCATCTTCAAGGACAACATCTAACTCAAGCGGCAGTTCATTCTAACTGCGGTTCACCTCTTAAAAATGCTTTAATCACAGGGTTGTGGTTTTGCATGGTTTCTTTTATCTCCCTAACTCTCCTCCTTTCTATTATCTCTGCATCTCTACCTTTCCAGATGTTTATTTTCGTCCTGTGTTCCCCAGACAGTCAGCTCCTCCCCTCCCGCGCTCTCTAGCACTCCACACCCCTGCCATGACCCGGGGGAGGACAGGGTGCTCCCAGCTAGCGCCTGTCCCCATACCCCCCCCCGCCTTCCAGACAGCCGCCCTGCTCCCTGCTCCCTGCTCCCGGGGCTGTGCTCGGCTCTGGCGGGGCGGCCGGGAGCTGCCTGCATGGGGGCAGAGGCTGACAGAAAAAACCTTCAGCTACAGGGAACAGCAAAAAGCGATCCCGAACACCAGCAGTTACGCAAAGGCAAGCAGTACAAAGACTGCAAGGAATTGAGTCTATTTAGGAACTTACCGGAGTTATATTCTGTTTTGGGGGTTACTGTGTTTATTTTTTTAAATGCCAATGTTACATTTTTTAAAAAAACTGATATTCAATAATTTAGAAACTGGAATTGAGATGTTTACATCCTAGGAAGCAGATTCTGTGTTCAAACTATGATGAGGCTTTAGGAGAGCCACTCTGCAGCAAAGGCACGGCTGCTGGCTCCAGCCCCGCTGAGGGCTGCACAGAAACGCACCTGCCTTCAGAACCAACGGTGACTGCAAAGGAGGCAGCAGCACCACAGCTGCAGCCCTACGGCCGCCTGCGCCCAGCACAGCCTGCCCCAGCCCTCCACCGCAGGCCGGATGCGCGGCCGATGGCACCACGGCCTGAGACCCGCTGCTCCCAGACGTAGCTGCTGGAGTCTTCCAGAAACAAGAAAATAGTGGGACAGGTTCAAACGAAAACCTTCAGGCTGGCTGCATCCGAGCGACTTCCCTGGGGCCTGGCAGGGTACGTGACAATAAGTGTTTTTTCACACAAATAGTATCTGTGTATTACAGCTTCTGCTTATCTCCTGCGTAAGTTTTGAATAAAATGTGTTTATAAACAGTTTTAGAAGCATGCTGGAAATATGAAACTTGACATTAGAAGTGGTGCTGAAACTGATGTGTTGGGAAGTGAATTTTCAAACAGAGCTCAGACCTCTTTTCCCCAGCTGCTCTGACTGAAGGACAAGCCTCGCGTTTGCATCAGCATTCCTCACTACCAGCTTCTGTCCTGCAGGTTCTGAGGGATAACCCAAGAGCACCGCGCGAACACCTCCTACAGGCAGGGACAGCAGCCCTTCACAAAGGAGGGTTTTGTAACGGGCTGCTGCTCGCCACAGCTCTGAGGCACCGGCGACGGACCAGATAGCTGCAAAGGCCCGTTAGACTAATTCCTGTGGCGGAGACTAAAACACAACACAAAGGCTTTTATTTCTATGTCCTATTCCCGTTTCTTAAATTTTTCTCTTTCTTTATTACTCAGCTTCCTTTGGCAGTGAGGTAACACACTTATCCAGATTAGTAAGATTATTTTAGACTATTTTTGGTCACTTTACACATTTTAAAGAATGCAAAAAGCAATAGTTGACAGCTGTTAGGAACTTGAATGTTATTGTAAAGCAGCTGTTTTCATTTATAGAAAAGCACTAGTGTTTCTCCACACTGAAGGGAATACTAAGCCAATAACTCACTCCAACCTGTGGAAAATACAGGTCACGTCTGTGAAATGCTGGCAGAAGATAATGTTTATAACAATTAAACTTGTACAGCATTTTGTTCTTAAAAGAACTGAGCATTTCTGGTTCAGGGATGTTTACTGTTTGAAGCAGCTATTAAATAATAATCAGTAGCACGTTCATCCTGCAAAGAATTTCTACTTAAAATCAGAAAAGATTAATCAGACAAGGCTTCTTCGTTCACAAGAAATTTCCAGTGAAGGGAGGCTGACACGGACCAGAAGCAGGCAGCATTATTCTAATGTTTCAGCATTTCACATTGTTTAGTTTTGTCTCTCATTCCCTTCTGAGAACATTCCGTTGTTATAAACGGACATCGCTGCTTAATTTGCTTAAAAACAAAGCCTCTGCACATATTCTCTTTGCATTCTTGTTTTACATTAGTATTTATAGTCCATTCAGTCAAGCTATGGAAGAAAAGGCAACTGCCATCCTAGAGAGTGTATCTGATGAAGAGCAAAAGCAATGAGACAGCTGAAAGGCAGGGAAGATAACTTTCAAGTGTACATATAGTTCCTGCACATATTTAATTTAAGAATCACCATGGCATCAAGATACACAAAGCATCAAGAATGAAGTCATCATCTTTCTTATGTTCTTACAATCGTAAGCCCTGCAAGCATACTTTATAGGAAATATTGAATGTGGGTTTTAGTGCAGATATAAAAAGCCTGATAAGATCTGCTTGCCTACTGCACACTGTGGGATGCTGTCAGACCGAGCCTTACGCTGAACATAAGGGTCTGCATTCCATCTCGGAACAACTACGCCTTCCTTGGTCTAACCGAGAGCCTTCCCAAAAAGCAGGATTTAAAAACTACTTCTACCATAAACTAAATTCTTCGTGTGAGCCTGACTGACTGGTACCACGTAACTACTGGCAGAAGAAAGGCCAGGAGGAACACGCACCGGAGTGCCTGGGTAGAGAAATGGTTTAGCTGCAGAGCGAACCAGCGGTTACACTGATGGAGGTATTTCACAGTTACACAACAGGACCTGTATGTCTCCCAGGATTTCTCTGCACAACATGAGGATGGGATCTTACAAGCATGCCTGAAGTCTGCTCCTTTTTGATGTCAGTATTAAGATGCTCAATGCTTTCTAAGGAGTAGAATTATGCTGAATACTGAACCACCCAATTTTCACCTTATAAAAAGGCTTTTCAAGACTCCAGTATCTGTCCAAATTCTAGATGACACCATATCTGACATTTTCACTGATAAATTTAGGAAGAACAAGTTCTTATGCTCATGATTTCAAGCATGTGACTCCCTTTCCACAGATCTGCTGCATTTCAGACCAACTTTATATTTAAACCTTCAGCTGCTGGAGTGCTCACAATGTTCAATAATATATTCAAAGATCTCTAGACATAGCAAGTTCACACAAAGCAATCCTTAAATTATCTGTGCATATCAGGGTGCTCTGCAGAGCCATTATCACAGCATCTCAGCCCTGCCCGTGTCAGCGAGATACGCACAAGGCCCCTGTAGACTCACATGGAGCTTTCAGCTTTTCCCCCTCAGTGCTGGGGTTGGGGTATCTCCCAGCTCTTATTCTCTTCCTCTCCCATTCTGGCTATTTTCAGAAAGCTCTCGTGTGAAAGATTCTGCTGAGCTCCCTCAGGCTGGTCCATGGCTGGATTACACCAGTCTCCTCTGGGAGCTCATTCCACAACCAAGAGTGTTTTATTTCCAGCTCTCATGTAAAATATGCATTTGCAATACATGCTGCTGAGCATGCAATAGGTTAAACAAACTGATGATAAAGTATTCTACTTAGTTATTTTTCATTACCATAGGAAAACATCAATTACATTTTCCATTTTATGAGTGTACACAAGGGAATCCATTACAATAAGAGAGAGCTTATATGGCTGTTTTTGCTGCTTCTTTCCTAAGCAAAAAGAACAGTTAGTTTTAAAGACAATGGAACCAGCCCACAGAAAAGGCAGGCAAACCAGCATATCTGCATAGACAGTCCCTATCCTGATTTATCCAGCCTGACTCCACCTAATTAAACATCTGCCTCAACAATTTCCTCTGCAGATTTATCTTCTCCAGCATGTAGCACTGACTGTTTGTTACAGACTTTTCCCTACCTTGCCGCCATTCACATAAACTTCTTCCAGTTTATTTGGGCATGTGGCAAGAAATGATACAGTATTCCCATTAACCCCTACGGGCATCTCTTGTGGGATGGGTCATGGGGCTCCCAAAACAGTGTTCCTGCACAGCCATGTCCTTTATGAAAGGACTCGAGGGGTCTGGTTCTCTCAGCTGTAACACATACAGGTTATTTTACCACCTGCATTTCCTGTTGATTTACTCAGAAGTTATTATTCAAAAATTATCAGAGTTCATACATTCAATGCAAAGCATTGTGACACAAAGAAAGGGCAACTGCAAGGAACATAAAACACTTTGAATTCCTTGCAATAACTTTAATATAGTATCTAAATAGAGCTAGGCACAATTAGAACACTTTTCCCATTTCTTTCATCGTACTTCCCATGAACAAAAGGTCGCAGCCCACTTCTGTCCCCATCTATTGACCTATATCTTCCTGTAGGAAATTCTCTTTGCCTTGAAGTTAAGTTGCAGTCAAAAGTCTTATTCAGCTTTACTCTTTTCAGTGAACAGCATTTTGAAATAAACATACTGATATTATTTTCACAGTAGCCCACGCTGCAGCTACGTGAATGCCAGCGCATGCACTGAAACAAAACGCGCAGCAACCTGGGCTCTGCGCGGCCATTTGTCAAGAACCTTTCCCTGCCATTAACAGTCTCATGCTCCAGAAGGTAGCAAAGGTTGGTAGCTGCAAGGACAGTAATGGCATTTTTTAAACAAAAATTGAGAAGCTCGGAAGGTCATCGACGCACAGAGGTGGCTGAGGGCCTGGGGATTTTCAGGAACATGCGACTCAACTGCTTGCTGAAAAGCCTGCTTGTAAGGTGCAGGGTGCTGGTCACTAAAACAGCCAGGGGAAACTAGTCCAGTATCTCAGCTCGTTCATCCCAGAACATCCATTTCCTGACTACACAGCAGCAATTCTTCAGTTTCTTTCTCACCCATAACAGCCAACCAAGGTTTGCACCTTCCTATAAACCTAGGACCAATTTGAAAAATGTCACGCATGTCAGTAGTAAAAAAAGGTCAGAAAGAAATTCCTTATACAAGTGCCTGAAACTAACATGAAGCTGTAAACATCATAAAGTCATTTGTCCTGTGAAGACTGATCTGTAGGCACAGTGAAAACGCAGAAAAGTTCATATGCACGGTTCATATTTTAGGCCATAGTTTTAAAAATCAGAACAATCAACTTAGAAGAAAGTGTTGCAGAAAGAGAAGAAATACTTTTCCTAAATTATGTCATCTTTTATTCAGAACTCTGACATCCTAATCCACTGCTTAATAATGACTTAAACGACAAAGGCACAGGACCTTACTCTGCTAATAGTCTGATCTTAAATTCCATTTATCTGCATCTCTCTCAATGAAACTAAGAGGCATATTCACTCCAAAAATGAAGAATTTGGTGTTACGTGAAGAATGATGACAAAAATCTTTTTCTGAGCTTGCTTCAGTCAATCTGTGCCCGCTGTGGTGGCATCCTGAGCTCTGGCTGCCCTTTGGCCTGGGCACTTCTGTCCCGTTCTGCTAACCGCAGCAGAAGGGGATGGTACGAGGCTTGTTCAGATCCAGAGGGCAGTGCAAGCAATGGATCCCTCTGTGCAGACAGCTGCAATTTCTGCTGTTTCAAAAAAATGACAGGTGAGAATGGGGAAAAAAAAAAAAAGTCTGCTGAATGATGAATCATAGTCATTGGGAATAAGGGAAGTTTCGGATAAGGGAATTTTTTAATAAGTTTCATTTATGATTTACCAGTCTAACACAAATACCTGGTTGGAGAAGTGCCATCACCCACGTGGCAGCACTACACGACAATGTCAATAATGCGCTGTGAGTGCTCACCAACATTTTCAAAATAAGAAGCAAACAGTATTTGTTCTACCAAATTCGGTAACGTGGGAATTCAAGCAAACACCTTTCCCTAGAGCGATCAGTCTCCCAGCAGGGACTCCGATTCACAAAGCTGACAAGCACGGGTCCTAGCCCTGGGTGTACCTACCCACAGGCTTAGCCTGAAACCTGAGAGTGACGTCGCTCATTCCAACAAATGGGATCAATGTTCACAAGTAAATGTACATGGAAGTGACCAAAAGATTTTTAGCTGTGGATTGTACTGTGATGTGTACCCACAGCAAGGATGACGGTCATATTTCAAAGAGATAAAAGGTTGCCTGGATAATTTATAAAAAGAAAATTTAAATTTTTTCTTACATAATCCCTTCCCCACAAAGGAAAGTAAATACATGTATGTTTATACATCCTTTTCCTACAAAAGGTTTCTGAGCAAAAGAGCCATGAAAGCAGAAGTTTATTTATTAGCTGAAGAAATAAAGGACAGTTTCATTCCTTTTCTAAAGGACTGCAGAGAAGTAACAAAATAAAAGCAAAAACAAATTTCAAATGGACAAAGAATAACATCTGTTACTCGAAGGAGGAAAGCAGTTTAAAGACTGAGCTAAGTGAATCCTCTAGACATCTCCCTTCTGGGAAGAGAAATCTGACCCCAGGAAATAAATAAAAGTCACCCAAAAAGTGAACAAAAGAGGTGTTTGAAAAAAACAGAACACCATTCATCGCAGCTAACGACTTGTTCATTATGAGTGATGATGGATAAAGACTTCTCACGCTGAGATGAAATCAAGATTTATATGCATTGTTTCCTCTCCCAACTTGTGGGAAGATCATCATCATTTAATTCTATCTCTGCGGCCAGTGATGGGCATCCAGAGAGCTGGTTATCAAACGGCGCAGTCAGCTGGCAAAAGCCGCAACGTGCAGTTGGCACATCTGGACCGAGCCGCCGCCGCCGAGGGTGAACAATGACTGGTGGCCCGCAGCCAAATGGCTCGCAGNATTGCTCTCCTCTGCCATTTTTTACAGCTCTTATCGTTCCCTTGGAATATGGCCTTGAGACAGCTCATCCGTGTCCTTCACTGTGTTATCTCTTCTAACTTTTATTAAAACTTCAGCTTTCATCTGAAGATAGCTAATTAAATCCATGACAGATTATATACTCGTTTAAAAACTGCACTGAACTACTACTTCCAAACAGAATGGGGTTTATTTTCTGTTCACATAGTTAAAACTAAGGGTATATAAGGGGGTTTCATTCATTTACAAAGACAAGATCCTTATCTTTACCCAGCATATAGATAGGTTTATATTAAAGTTCCTTTGTTGCGTGACAAGGCTCGGTGCAATTTCTCACAGTAATTATTTCTTGCTGCTGGAAAGCTCTCTCAGCCTTATACTTGTGAAATATATGTACTAATATATATGTGAATGTGCATTTACACCCTGGAAAAGCATTGCTGTAAAATACAAATGCCAGGACTGTAAATTTTCTTTTTCTCAATGTTGATATGCCTTAACTATTATAGTACTATTTTGACAACACTGCAGAAAGTAAATTTTTCTCTAAAAGTAACAACTATTTCTTCAAATTATCCAAAATCGCATTAGGTATCATTTTCTTACATAAATTAAAAGTACCCAAATTGTGTCAAGGACTGGGCTTTCCATAATTCTTCCCATCACCTCAAACTGCCCCTGGCTGGCCCTGCATGCAAATGGCTTTGTTATCATCAAGAAATACTTGCAGCCACGGAGCACTGCTTCGCAGCACACACGAGGCAGCCCCTCCGCTGCCTGCCTTTTGCCAGTACCTAGAACACAGACCTGTGCACAGAGCTGCTTCAGAGAGGGGCTGAAAATCACAACGTTCACTGGACAAACTGTGTATCTTACACAACAGTTAAAAAGCGGCATAAAATATCCTGAGGGAAAAACACCCCGTCCTCCAAAAAATACGATAAACAACGCACCTGAGCCTCTCTGCGATCCTTTCCTTCTCTTTAAGGCCTTCTGCAAGATATCCTTCATGGTGACCTTCATACTGTCCACCTGAATAAGTGAGAATCCATGAGCAGCATTTCTGCAAGACAGACGTACACACATTTTTACAAAACAATCATCATCAGGCAGCTCACCGCAATTTCTGCTTCCTTCAAGCAAAGTACTTTTTAGGCACAGCAACGAACAAAGCTGTGCTCTAGAAGTAAAGTTAAAAGGAGAAACTCAGAAAACTTCCTTAAAAAGGCAGAGACAAAAAAGGAGAAAATAGATTGAGATTCAAGATGTGCAAGGATTTTCCTAATTTATCTTTATTTTTCATCAATTTGTGTTCATCATTAAAAAAGAAAAATGAGCAAACGTCCACACGGAGCTCCTCAAGTGCTCATTATTAAGTGCCTGCTCGGTGTTGCACAGCGCAGACAAGAGAAACAGTTTGCAATGTCATTTTCATACGTGTCCCAATGGCAGATGCAGCAAATCATTACGGAGAAGGGGAAGAACAACACTCAGAAGTAACAGCAGCTTTTCAGCAGTATGAATGCACAGCATTATTTTAAATGCAAATTTTGACACATTTTTGTGACTGTGGTGGCACAAAACCTCGGGGCAAGGTTTCTGCCAGCACGGCACTCGCCCTGGCTGCAGCCCACGGCATTCCAACCTTGGAGGAAATGTGGACAAGAGCCCGCGGGTGGTGGTGGAAGATACCAACTGCCAAATATTGAGTGGCATCACCGGGGAAGCAGAGAAGATGACAATATAATAGAAGAGCTGCTGGATTAATAGATCAGCGGATTTTGCCCCTTAGACCTTGCAGTCAATCTCCGCTCATGTCAGTAGATGTCACTGCAGACAGTTAGCACAGGAATTTGAGAGCTGCGAGGCACCCACAGGGAAAGATTTGCACTGCACGGAAAAAATTGTTTTGCAAAGCTCTTTAGACAGGAGGAGGAGCATTTTATCTGGCAACGGAGAATTTTAATCAGCGAGCGGAGCTCTCAGCGCATCACAGCTGGGGAGCTTTAAAAGCAACCGGCAGCCAGCAGCAACCGCAGCAACACAGCCACATCCTCACAAACACGGCCACGCTGAGGCTGCTTCCAGACACGAGCATGGAGAACACACGGTGCGGCTCGGATCGCTCCGGACGCGGAGCCGCAGCCCACGCTGTGACACAGCCGAGGTGGGGCTGCGACAGACCCAGCCCTTGGCACACACCCACACCCGGCCCTGGCTGCACATGTGGCCACCGCGCTGCTCTTGGCCCCCTGCCTCCAGCCATGGCACGCCGACCTCCTGCATCCCGCCCCAGCACAGACCCAGGCAGGGCAGCTATGGAGCTGCTGCACGGGGAGGCCTCTTCCCAGGGAAAAGCATGGCCCCCGGCCTGTGCCTTTGTTGCTTCTGCAGTACAAAGCCCACATGCAGCAGGGCACAACAAGGACCTGCCCCACGCAGCAGGGCACAACAAGGACCTGCCCCACGCAGCAGGTCTCCTCCTCAGCCATGAGTCTCACTGGAATTTCAATTTAATTCCTTTTGGTCCCAGCAAAACGAAACTGCCCCAAAGCCCCAAACCTGTGGTCTCTGGACCACTTACAATTTCCAACTCTTACTTGTCTTCAAACCAAACATACCCAAGCTTCTCACACATGTACTTTTTCCTCCTCTACTTTTGCCATTTGTTCTTAAATACAAAACCAGCACTCCACGTCAGAGGAGCGTTGATTTCCACAGTTTTTGCCCTACCCGCAGGCTTAGTGGTTTTGCCTAACACCACGCAGGAAGCAGAGACCTTCCCAAAGGCTCTTTGCTGACAAGCCAACCCCTCCTCAACGTGCTGCAGGACAGCACGGCGTGGGCTGTGCCTCCTGGTCCCCCCACCCCAGGTCCTTCACCCAGCACCCAGACCCTGTCCCGTGCGAGTGCGAGCTGCTGCCGAGCCGAATTCCGTGGATTGTTTACAACGGAGAACTTCCACAGAATTGCACTACACTTACAAAAAGGAAACCACCTTTTATTTAAATGACGTGGAGTTTGTCACCGAGCACCGCAGGCGCCCGGCAGCGCACAGCACTTACACAGCACCCGCAGCACCGGGAGGCTTCCGGAGAACTGCAACCAGATACAGGAAAATAAAATACCGAAGGAAAACAAAGGAGTAAAGGCAAAGAAAGCCTTACAAAATCTTCTAGGCCAAAACACCTGAAGTCCTAATTTTTCTTTTTTATTTCAGCATGACACGTGTCTGCAGTGAGCTTTCCCACAAAGCCGGGCGAGCTCCCGCGCTGCAGATCGGCCCGAGTCCCTCGCCAGGAGCGCGGCTGCAGAGCGCTGCTGCCTGCTGCAGCCCAGACACATCGGGAGCCTCCCAAAAACGGAAAGCTGCCTTTCAGCTCCCAGCACTCGAGCTGCTACAGAGCACATGCTGCTGCTGGTCCTGCTCGCGCTTCAGCCCATCCCGACTCGGTCGATTCTTCCTATCGAGCAGCTGGCCTGAGAACTGTCAGCCCGATTTTCCTGACACTCTGTTACTAAATCATGCCTAAGCCCCAGCCATTCTTTGCCTCAGAAGCTGGATCTCATCCCAGAACAATCTTTAAAAGTTTATTTTACTGATCAAAGCAAAATAAGAAAAACCTCTGTGTTTTACTATATTTAGTGTGCTATCCAGTAAGTGCGGCTTTGGCAAGAGCAATGAAATGTAAAGCGCACCCCACGTTTGTAAACTTTTGGATATTTGCTCTGGAGCCCCGCCAGCAGCGTTACAAATGCCAGTCAGAGTTCAGAGGCACCAGCCCCCCCCCCTCCAGGTTCCCAGGCAGGCCCCCCCTCCTCGGCAGCCCGGCAGGAGCTGCAGCCCCGCAGCCCGGGCGGTGGGGAGCCCCGCAGCCACCTCTGCTCTGCGAGGGCAGCGACCCGCAGCACCGGCCCTGCCAGCCTCCGGGCCCTGCTCTGGGCTGACAGCAGGAACTGCCCTCACCCAACCGAACCCCGGCACTTCCGCAGTTACGAGGATAAATTCCCTGTGCTTCGGCTTATTCTGCTAATGCAGGATACCTTTGTTTTAGGTCGATGCCGCACGGCAGGAAGCAGAGCAGACAAGCAGATGCCATTCTACCAATTAAAATTGCTGCTTACAAATTAGAAGCCAGAGAGATTCCTTAGCTTGTATTTTCTGTCATTTTGCAAAAACATACCTGGGTGACAAGGTTAAATCAAGCAAAGGAAATCCCTGGCACTTATCATCCACAGGCATTACTGATAAATTGTGCAGTGGAGGAATAAAGGATTACCTTCTGTATTTTTTCATTACACTTTTCTTTTGTTACAGAATACATAAATCCATTGTGGCACAATGTAATATGTATCATCGTGCTACACCTGTGGACGTTTCATAACGGCTGCCATGTCTGTGCAGTCAGGAATGATAAGTGAACCACCCGTGAATGTTAATGATAGTGATCATTCTGCAGTAACTTGGCTTTCCATCTTCTTTTACAGCCTGAGCGCTGGAGCCAGGGTGGCAAGGTTCAGAGGAGGAAAAGGAAAACAAGAGAGGAGGTGAGGGCTGCGGCAGGCGCTGCCGGGAGGCGGCACGGGAACTGGCAGCGGCCGCTCGGTGGGCCTGGATTGTGGGACAAAATAGAGAAATACCTCTTAGAAAACAAGCAGCTTCTGTTCTGAACGAGAAACAAACTTTTCCAAGAGCCATCTTTCCAATCTGGATTTTTTTAAAAAAAAATTCTGAATTGGAATTTATAGCACTTAAAGTTTGCTGCAGAGAGTGGTTGGCATGGCTGAAAGTATCTGGGAATGAGTAATAACCAATCCGACCTGAGCGGCACGGAGTCAGAGTTAAGACTGAAAATCCCCGTTGATGTAATGGGCTTAACTTAAACTGGGTAATTTTCAAGATGACACAGTGATATGAACCAGAATGAATATGCCAGCCACATGTTTAATTCTGAGCCTAAATGATCTTGCTTTTGTGGATGTAGGGTTTGGGTTAGGGCCTCGGCTAACTCCACTTTTGGGCTTAATTGGCTGCATTTTGACACTCCCCCAGGCTTACGTTCGCCGCTCAACAGGTCAGCTTCCTGCTCTGGCTCCTTCCCTGGGGATCCTACCCCTCCCTATCTGCTGTCCTGGGGCCCCACCTTCTTCACTTCTCACCTATGTTAACTTTCTTCAATTCTCATTCCATGAATATTCTAAAATGCACTTTGCCAATTACCTACACCCGTGTGCAAACTGATGGGAGGCTTTCTGGGGAGCACTTCTGCAGCCCAACTTACAGCCTCTCACAGTGCATTTCAAAGCTTTGGATTGATTTTGTAAATGCGCTACGAAAGCTTGCTATTTCCAAAATGTTTCAAGCCTTAATCTATCAGGAGTAACAGTGGTACTGCTTTGAAAAGCATATACATAATAGTCAAAGCAATTTAAACATAATATTAGAACAGAAAAAGGCACTACAGAGCAGAGGAACTGCATGCCAAGTTTCATCTATGTGCCAACTGGCAGCTGAGTTACAACTCCTAGAAACACCATTAGGTATCGTATGTCAAGTTGTGATAATAAAATTTCCAAGGAAAAAACCCTAAACGATAGTACAGATTTATTTTAAGCTACCCTCATCCAGAGTCTTTCAGGTATTACTTCATCATCTCAAGGAGCCTGCATTTACATGAATGCAGTGCTTTGTTTGCCTCCTTCTGACAAATCATATTCGACATCAAAGAGGATTGTTTGAGAATGCCATGTTTGACATTGGACAAAGTACTCCTTCCCACAACAGACATTTTCCAAACACATAACTC
This sequence comes from Penelope pileata, assembly GCA_013396635.1. Classification (NCBI taxonomy): domain Eukaryota; kingdom Metazoa; phylum Chordata; class Aves; order Galliformes; family Cracidae; genus Penelope; species Penelope pileata. The sequence continues at coordinate 247,580 of WBMW01005334.1, forward strand.
GCTAGACTAATGGGCAGTTAGAAGCCAGAATGACTGCCCTCCGTCTTCTCCTTGTGTAACTTTGCCAGAGTCCTTGGAACTTGCCAAATTCGGTCATGCCTGCTTAGCTTGCTCGACTGATTGTGCCAGAAAAGAAAATAAGACACAGATGTATTTGAGCTCTTTGAGATGCCAGTAAGAGAGACAGCTAATGGCTTCATTTCGACCCTCCCCTACCAGCTGGGCACAGGTGGGGGGATAATGAGGTCCCTCTCCCTAATCAAACTCAATTATTTACTACTCTATATAACCACAAAGACATTCACATTCAGCTCAGAATATAAAACGCACCGTGGGCTACTTCCAGCCACTGCCACTGGGTATTTATAACTGACTCGAGTGTCTCAGAGTTTGCCTTGGCAGGAGTTTAAGTGTATAAAGTTCTGCAAACTGTTTCTGCTCAAACATGTCCTGCTGAAACGAGGTCCCTGGTGAGGTTCCATAACTGTCAGCTCGGTGACTGCACAACATCTGAGAATACATCCAGCATGCAGGATGGGTGAGATCTGAAATAAAACACCATGCTTCATTATGAAGCTTCTCAGAGGCAGCAACCTTTTGCAGCAGTGGCTCCGCATTAATAAACATTACGAGTCATATGCCTGACACAGCAGCAGCTGAAATACTTTAGAATAAGGGGGAAAAAGAAAAGATGCAAAATATAAACAGGTAATTACATGCACTGGTTTGATGAAAGAGAAGGAAGATGTAGAATTTCAAACAAATCCCTATAAAAATGAGACGGTCTACACATTTACGCTCAGTAGCACCAGTCTTTTGATCAAGTGATGATCAAGTAGCTCTCTATGCCAGGGGACACACTAAAAATTTGAATCTACATCTATTTATGATTAACTATGTACGTAAGTGCAAGCAATTTTGAGTTAACATGGGCACCAAAAAAAAAGGAAGATGTAACTTTTCTAAGATGACACTACCAAACCCCGGCGTTACCTCCTGCTGCCGTGTGTCGCTCTGCCATCAACAGAAATAACAGTGCCTTCACACTGCAGAAAAATCACGCTTCCCCTCCTGAGCAGCTCTTTATGACACTTTGAATCCTGGGGAATTTCACACTGCTCTGCCACAACCAGTTCTGTTTTGCCCCTGGCTTGCTTCTACCCGTGCAGCTGCTGAAGGTCAGTCCCATACATTTCTCTAGAACTACTCAATAATCTGCTGTGCTATTTTTTGTAACAGCTGCACCAGTGCTGGAAATTAAGAAGCAGCAGACATATTTGTGTGCAAACGAAAAGAGATAAGCACACTTTGTACAGTCACTTTTGGGCCTGCTAAAAAGAGACTTGTAAATGTTAAACAGGGAATTGAAAAAGACCTTGCTAAAATAAACAAGCAACTCTTTGTATTTCACAACAGTACTCTACAAAACAACAAATAAAAACAAGATATTTAAAGTTTGATTTGTCAGAAAAAAATCAATGAAAAACAAATTAATGGCATTGACTCTAGAGACATGCATGCAGGTGAAAGAGATCCCCTCTTTCAGAGGAAGCACCCAGCACTCCTCGCTCAGGCGGACGAAATCAAACACTGCAACGGCGCAGGCAGGAGAGCCGCTGCCCGGCTGTGACCTGTGCAAACCCAGAAAGGACCCCGCAATGTGACTGGCAACACTGCTGCATCTCCTCCTTGTATCAGCTCCCACGTGGCTGCGTGCAGTCCCGCAGAGCTGGACTCTCTCAGCATTTTCATTCCAGGAGATCCAAACATTCAACATTTATCGCACTTCAGATGTGGCTAATGCTACCAGTAGTTTGGTAAAATAATGAAGGCCATCTCAGCGTTTAAAAACAGAATGCAACAGCTCAATGTTTTCCACATCAGCCATATGCAGAAGGGCTTATTTAATTCTCTGCTCTTTGAGGCTCACAGCGATGGGCTCAGCGAGGAGCTGCCAGCCCCAGCTCCGTCCCTGCCTGCCCACCGGGGCATCGCCAGCACAGCACCCTAAGTACACGGCACCCTCTGAGTTTTGCTACGTCCAGATGAAGAAAAGTAGGGAAGAAAAAAGACGTGGAAGTGGCACGGACACACAGATGTTTCCCGGGGAGCTCCAGTTAGCATCCATACTCACATGCGGACAAAGAGCGACTGTTTGGCTGCCAGGCCGGGAGACGAGTACTTTTCAACCAACGCCAGAGTGCTGAAGCCAAACTTGTGAATGGGCTCGTTGGAATCCAAGGGTGGAAAATCTGTGTCAACCTCACCATCGTCCTCAGCAATATGGAGACAGTAGGCATTGACGTTGTCGCTGAAACAAACAGAAAATGGGGCTGTTGGGGGGGGAAGCTGCACAACCAGGTCAGGTCAGTTCAGCAGACCAGCGTTACTTTCTAAATGCTGTAGAAAACTAATGCGCACACTATGCTTACTAGTTCTCTAATACAGGAGGAATATACTTAAAAGGCACTGAGGGCACACACATCTGCCTGTCCTAGCATATCTTGCTACCTCAGAGGAAGGCAGCAAGTCTTTCTGCATCGTTAACAGAGCTGCAGGCAAGAGCAACAGCGATGAAACCATACCGAGTCTGTCAAGAGTCTCAGGACTTCAAAAAGCTGGAGGTAATACTCCCCACTTGTGAAAATTTACTTATATGACCACTAAACATTAGAATTAAAGACACGAGCAGTGTCTACCTATTTCACTCACCAATCAAGCAACTGCGAATAAAGTTACTGAACATCCACCTGAAAAGCAGAGAACGCTCTCAAGAATGTAAGCAGCGTAGTAAACAAAACTAAGAAATAAACTACAGGAAAAGTACTCTGTTCAACACAGTAACAACAACTGGGAGGAAAGGATTAGGAGAAAACAGTTAGGAAAAACATCTAAAAACCCCAAGAAATAAAAGCAGTTAAAAATTAGTACAAACTAACAAGCAAGAACCAAGTGACACTGAAAGTTTCAAACAGATACAGTATGAAGCAAAAATAAAAGAAAATCAAAGCCTCTTTCCTTTCTGCACACTGAATTCCATAGGAGAATAACCATACATACAAAATACAGATTTAGTATTAGGAACACACGATTAATGCTATTGCAAGTGTTAACATCTAAATCTGAACTGACGACAGGTATTCTATCTTACTGCAAATCTGCAGCGTCCGGACGCTTTGCACAGCATTAAGGTATAGCTTAAATGTTCACGTGGCAATGTGTCTAAACTCTGCAGTTTAAATTTGGAGTTTTAATTGCATGATTGATGCGTTCATTAATTAATTGCAAAGTGTATGCTAATTGTTTAATTGGTCGCTTGATCTATATGGATCATTTTTTGAATTAAATGAGTTGATTTACAAAGTTTATTGATTGGATGTGACAATGAATTATTTCGCTGACTACCTGATTTACAATTTTCTCAATTAATTCACAAACCTTTGCTTGCAACTGCGCTTTACCAGGAGTGCTTAGTCCAGGTGATCTATAGGCATCTTGCCCTAAGATACTTATTATATAAAACAGGTAAGAGTGATGTGTTACCATTAAAGTAAGCTGCGAATTTGCTAGCAAAAAGGGAATCCAGCCATGTTTGTCATTGTGAATTTTTTAAGTTGTGCAATACTGTGAAGAAACTTCCAGGAGTCTCTGGAATGCTATGCAGAGCTCGAGCACTGCTGAGAACTCATCTCTATCTTTAAGAGCACTTCAGCAACTTTTAGGGAAACTCGTGAAAGTTAACACTAGTAACAGAATTTACATAGCAGCAGGACTCTGAAATAAACAGAGAAAGCACACTCCTGTGGGAGATTTTGTGCTTTTCATTGCTGCAAGTCTTTTTAGGAACAAGATAAACAGACGAGAAAACAGATACAGCTGATCCTGCCTAGGTGGTGAGAAGTGTCGGGCACGATTTTCAAGTCCTCTGATTCTGTTTGGATTTCTACAAACACAAACACAAAGCTCTGCATGCTCATTCTGTCCAGGCCAACAGCTCGGTGTAACTCAGAAGACATCTCCTGCGAGGGGACCCTCCAGCCTGAACGCTCACCTGGTGCCCATCTTCTCACAGCTGTGTCGGGGCCTTACACTGCTGATTTTCTAACCTATTTGCTTGACAGAATTCTTCTATGTGCAGCCTGGTGTGCTCTTAAAGCGCAGTATAAATCAAGTAAACATTTTCATTTGGTGCTTGATCCATTTGCATAATTCTCATTAAACCCAGAGGGACACTGCCATGCAGGCAGCAAACGACGATCAGTGTGGTCTCATAGCAGTCCAAGTGCCAAAAAAGGTGGTGGTGCTGATACCAACCCATCTTCCACCAATTCTACTGAAAATACATGACGTCTGTTACATCACATAAATCTAGGGGGTTACTGATGTCTTCAAATATAGAGAGCATTCCTGAACATTAACACAGATTAAGTCACAACTTCGAGATCTACTTATTCCGATGGGCTAAATCAAAATACAAAAGCACCCAGTTGTGTTAAGAGACCATTCCACGTTATCTGTGCAAAAAAGAATCAAAATACAAATGACCTAATACAGACTTTGATGTTCTATCACAGAGAACGATGCATTAATGTCACTTCAAAGCACAAACTGGCAACTGAAATAGTGCCTATTTCCACACGCTGTTGCTTCAGAGCTATTACAGGTCCTTACTGCAACCTCGATTTAGGTCAAAATAATATTATAACATAGACAAGAGTCCAATAATTAATGGAGACTAGGTACTTTCTTGATATCTATTACCTGTAATCCATTGAAAAATCAAGCTCAATGGGTAAAACTGCTTTGCATTTTGAAGCTCGAGCTGCTCTAGCTGTAAGCTAGAACTCTCATTGCAGACTCCTACGTCTACATTTTAGGAAAAACGATAAGATATTCTTTTCCTAAAGCCTGAGTGGTCATTTCTCTTTGTTACAAAGTCTACATCCTCCTCATTATCTGCTCATGATACAACTTGAGAATATAGTTAGGATTTGGCACGCATTGCGTATCACATTTGAAGCATTATGTATTTTAATGCAATGTCACAGTCATCCTGACCTTTTCTTTTTATACTCTAAACTGACTAAATCAGGAACAGATACCAAGGTGTGTGACCCACACAAGCTATTTAGCTATTTGGAAATGATGAGAATTCATCTACAGTTAAATCAATCCTTGCTAAAAGACAGGGCAGTCAGAAATGCCAAAAAAAAAAAAAAAAAAAAAAAAGAAAAAAAAATAATGGAGTCATGGGAAATAATTAAAAACTACAGAAGAAAACTTCTTGGAATCTTGAGGCCCCACCCCTGCCTCAGAGCATTTGCACCTAGATTCTCAGTTACTGCTGCTAGACTGTTCTGGGGAACTCATGCCTCTGTTATTTATTTTATTCTACTATTCCTGTCCTGAGATTTGATTACATTAGACAGCCTCCTTGGTGATGATCACTCTCTGACACATCATAACATCTTATCCTTCAAGTCAGACACTGAAATTCATTTCCTCCCACTGCTGACTTTTGCCAGGGGCAATTATGTTTCATGGAATACTTGTACTCATTGGCAGTGCTCCATTGGAAGGGCGCTCTGCTCCTGAAAAATACACGTGTCCGAAGATTGGGATTAGCAGTATCTTAGTAATTAAAAAATAAGCTAATAATACAGAAGGGACACTCTTGAATTTATGATATAGTGAACAGAAATTATTAACAACAGATGAAATGGCACCATCTGCAAATAATTTTACATTTCTTCTCCAGTAAAAAAAGACAAAATCGAAGCATTTAACCTCTGAAACATCTCATATGCCCATTCAGAATTGCTAGGGGAAGTCCTATTTCCAAGGCAACAATATCCATGAAACTGTTTTCAAGAGAGGTTGCTTTCCCGTGCTGCCCTATTTCTACTAAACAGAAATCAACTAAAGCTCCGGATCCTAAAGAAGGGCAGTTCAAGAGACCTCTCAACACCTTCTCTTTCCAATTACAACTGTGCTGCAGCACGAGAGGATGACTGAGTTCTCCAACACCTGAGCATTGCTGAAGGAGCAAAACACAATACCAAACAGAAAGCACACAGCAAACATTCCAGGAACGACGGCTATGTGAAAAACTGCCTGGCTTATGTAAAAACACCAACAAAAATGGGGGCTTTTCTTTGCACCTGAAAAAGCCACCTGCTAATAGCTTTTACCGATAACTCTAAAGCGAACTCTGTGACACCAGAAGAGAGAGGTTTTGCATTACTTTTACATGGAGCACTTTGGAATTATGGTTCATTTACAGATCTCTGGCTTCATCTGCTTATTGTTATACAGCACCCAGCAGTTTAACTGAAAGAGAAATGGATGTAAGCGTACATGTATTTCACAAAAGGAAATACAGACAAACGTGTAGGTGGTTTCTCTGAGATTTATCTACAAAAATATGGACACAAAAATCCATTTCATTATGCAAAAATGCTGCAGAGGAGGAAATGAGAGATCAAGAGGTAGTAAAGAAAGAACATTACTTCAGTTTTGGTTCCCGTCCCTCACTTGTATATTGCCAGCATATTAGTCCAATCAGGTCATGCACCTTGGCATTGGCTATCGTCACGACTGTCATGGGCTGCAGTTTGTCCTGGTTTGCGTGCAGTGGGAGGTAGACATCAATTTTTTTGGTTGCCGTTGTACCAACATGGCCCTGTTGAGAAAATACACTTCATTAGAAGGTGCAAAAGAAAAAGCATGACAGAGCTAATACGAGATCTGGTACAGATGGAGTTCTCTTCAGTAATAAGATCAAAATACGCTGCTATGACTTAGAATTGAAAAAAGTTTGAATGCCTAGACTCTAATTCACTTACTGCCGTTCAACATATCTGCGGGAGCGATACGAGAGATTTGGCAGAGATTCTGCCAATTTCCATTAAAAGTCTGAACGTCACGGCAAGATGCCACATTCTTGCAGGATGTAAGAAACAGAAAAAAACCCACAAAAACTAACAAGCCTGCCCGTCTGCACGTACAAATGAACGAGATGCAAACCTGAACCCTAGAGGTGCGAGCAGCCGAGGGCCGGGAGCGCCGAGCCGGGTCCCAGCAGCGCGGGAGCACCACCTTCACCTCTCAGGGACACGCAGCGAGAGCAAGGTGACAGGTAACTCAGACAGGTAACTCAGACACCCAGCTACCAACGGCTCTTTGAGCAAGGGAGCAACACCAACAGCGGCACAACTGGCAATGACTCAAAGGCATCATTATTATTATTATTATTAAATTCAGGATCTTTAAAAAAAACAGTGAAATTTTTATAAATTAAAAGTGCCGTAAAACTTATTGCCGTAAGAGATTACAGAGGTTGAAGCCTCAGATTTAGAAGCTGATTCGACTTTCTGTCAATAATGAGAACATTCAGTGTTACATTAGGCAAGAAAAATTAGTATGGCCTATAAACACACGGGTCAAGGCTTGGACTGATCAATCCTTAAGTCAAAGGGCTTTGGAGGAAATCTCTATTACAAACTGATGCGCTCTATTACGAATGGATACTTGCTCTGAAACAGTCCTAGAAGCCCAAAGCATCAGGTAACTGTTTACAGCACGGAATGAATCCATACTTAGCCTGATTCTGCAAAACACTAATTGTGCAGGCGGTCCCACAGAGCTCAATTACCACCTGCACAAAGGTTATCAGGTGCAGGACGGGCGGCGGTGGGACGGCACGAAGGGAGCGAGCTGCTCGTCTCGGCGGCAGCGAGTCAAAGATCTGGCCACCATGGATTCACCTGGCAACAACGCGGGGGGCTCATCCCCTGCCTCCAGCCGCTTCTCGGGGGGGATCATTCAGAACCTGGTTACAGGCACTACTGGAAGCATAACTACTTTTTTCTCCCAACTAAAAATGGTCTTCCAATGTAACTGCTGAGGAGACCCAGAAGATGAAGTACAATTACCTATATTCAAAAAGGCAGCAGCAAACTTTATTAATAGATCCTGTATAAAATTCAATGGAAAATCTATTCAGGGCCAAGAGCCTTACTATTTGGAGTTTCCTTAATAGCTTCCAATAAATCTGGGAAGCATAAAGGGGCCGTTAAATTAACATTTTCCTGATCTGTCACCTGTGGCATAGTTAATTTGTCAAAAAAATTCTTTAAGCTTGTCACTGGACACTGTATATTCTGACAAATGAAGTCTGGAATAAAATTGACAAAATATCTCGTTAATTTTCTAGGAAATCACAAATCTGATTCCATTAAGCTTTTATTGTTAGCAACGTTACATCCCACCGATCCTTTAAAGAAGCCAAGAGTAACCGAATACAAAAAAACCATACAGAAACCACAGAAAATTTTCTTAACACTCTTATTAATATTCTCTTAAGACTACGCAGTGCTTTCATTCAGCCTGATCACAGACAGTTTTGATGTGCTACATCCATAGCATCTTCAGCTCTCTGAAAGCAGAGCCCGTGCTTTATCAACAACCACGGGGCACGGCAGCTGGGGAGGGGACGTGGCCCCGTGCAGCACGCACAGGCTTGAAGACAAAAAATGGGGATGCCACTTCCCAAACTGCTAACACGGTGTGCACGTACACAGATCTGTTTCTTTGAATTTCTGTTTTCTCTCCCTCTGCCTTCAGAGCTCTCCCTGGCTAGCACACTGCAGCTCCTCGGCACATGAGAGCTGCTCTTGGCCGCTGCTGTACGTGAGCTGCACAGAGTTACGTCCGTTATTTGAAATTGCTGAAAAGCATAAACTGCTGAACTCACAGATTTTGTTTTCTAATTTTTTTTATAATTTTAATTAGCAAATCTATGCATATTTTTGCACTTTGACCAGTAAACATGAAAGCAGCAGCAGCTACAGCAAGCTTAGGAAAACTACCGTCATTACAAAAAAACTTCTGAAAGAAGATACTAGTAGCAGCATTGGTTGGGCTAATTAAAAGAATGAAAGCAGCACCAACAGCATGTATGTATGTTGCTGCTTCCAGAGACCAGAGTGAAGGATACGACAGATAACTCAAATTATGAATTCTGATAGATTTTCTAGGATCGTGTTCATAAGATGTAATGTTTAATTACATAAACAGTGGATACAGTTATGGCAGGGAAACGGCATGCAGGATGACCTTCATGGCTACATATAGTTCTGGAAGCATCTGTATCAATAATGTTCTGTAATAAACTATGCTTTCAGTATAAACAGAACGTGTGAAAATTAAAAAAAGATATTTAAACTATCAATTCTTTAAACACAGGAAGCCTTTCTAAGACTTAAGCTTTTAGACAAAGTCCCTGAAAAAACGTCTACCTCTCTCCAACACCAGATGACTTCTACCCTGAGTGGGTTGTTGTAGGGCTACCAGTATCCTCCCAGCTGATAAAGGAAACTGGGTGCAGCTACGTCCGTCACAAGGACAGCTTACTCCTCGACATCCTTCTCAAGCACCTGCATAATGGGAAGCTAATGAGAGTCTTCGAGAAAAATGTGAATGCTGCGTCCTTCGCACTTCTGAGCTGTTTTGCTGCACACCACAGTAGAAAATTAGAACAAAGTCCATAAACATTTCCTAGAGAAGAGTGATTAATTTTCAGCAATCATAATTTACTGCATCTTCCCGTACAATAGAGTTCTGTAACTAAATGTTATATCACTTTAAGATTAGATGTTCTAATGATATAATGCAAAGATTTTACTGAATCATTATTTAGTGGGAGTCATAAAAACCTCCAAAAATTAATCTTTCATGCACATCTAGCTTATCCAAAGTTAGCATTTAATTAGATGGCCTTGGCACAAATGAGCTTACTACTTTATTTGCTCAATCAGTATATGTCTCTTCAGTAATTATAATTAATTCAAGTCATTGACTCACCTCCCAGCAAACAGTGCTGAACATTACACAAAATGGAAACAAATGCTTATCCTTTTACAAACGTAAAATTTCTTTTCACTTTTAAACTAAGAGGAATGGTTTTGTTTTAGGTGGCAGGGTACTTATTTACTTTACAATCCAGTAACCAACTCTTACACATAACTTACTCAAATATGTATTTAAGCAACAGAGAGAGAACACACGAAGGGGAAAAATGTAAGCTGCTGTGAGTGAATACATTTCAAACACAAATAAAAGTTCTGACAGATCAGAGCACAGATCTTTATGGCAATACAAAAGACTGTATTTTTTCTAAGATAGCTACTACAGAAAATCTACATTTTCTAAACTCTTAAAAAGTATTTTAGAGTAATTATTCATCCACAACAAGTGAGAATAGAACAGTCACGTTCACTGTAATTAAAGTGCTTTTGAGGGACAGGTTAGACAAGGAAGTTCATCAAAGACTGACATTATTATTATTAAGTGCCAATGATCAAGCACCTCGAAAGCTTTCAAGAAGCGTGTGGCAGAAGCCCCTGTGCTGCGGCACAGTCCGCAGACACGGCCAGCATATGGCTCGCAGAGAGCACGCTGGCAGCAGAGCGGGATGATGGATGCGTTCATCAGGCTCCGGATCCGAGACCCACGCTACGCAGGAACGAAACGTAGCTGCAGCTAGTAGCTCTTGGTGTGGTGAGGCAAACAGCGCCTAACACCACACGATGCTTAATTATTTAGAACAGCCTGTTCGTTTTATTTGCAGAGTATTATAGCAGAACTGGAGAAGAAGTTCAGTTGCAAAGCACATTAATACTCATGGGCATAACGCTAAGTCTTAGTGCTCACACTGAAAGCACAGGGTGGTTCCAGCCCTTCTGTTCTGCAGCACACCATACTACACCCTGCTATGGGGAAGGGAGAGTTTAGTTTATTCCATCAGGTGGTTAAGCCAGCACTGGTATTCTTCCCTACTACAGGGATCACACAATTACTTCTGCCTTCCTCAAGTCATTCCTGGAGAACACCCCCAGGGAGGCCCTAGGACAGCTGGCAGAGCCACTGCCCACTAGGCTGGGCAGCTTTTAACTGAGGCTTCCAAGTCGTTCCTCCCCGAGGAGCGGATTCTCCTTTGTACCACCCCTGCTTGTGTTGCAGATAACAATGTAAAATTCCATTAACGTCGTTAAATACTTAATTTGTCTTATTCACGCTGCCACTATTCATAAAAATTTAACCCAGTAATTTCCTGTTATACAAAGCATAACAAAGTATGAATATTTAACTACAAGGTAAATAACACTTATTTTTTTATTCTAAATTGTTGACTTCACTTAGCATGTCTGCTTTGTATAGCATCACACTATTTTTCAATTAAAGGTCCAGATGTTTCGAAGGCTCCAGTAGGCAGCAGCAGTTATGAGAAATGCTTTATCTGCATTGCAATGATCACTACAACATCAGCTCCAGGCTGCATTAACATACTCATGTTTTATTCCAGCCCCCCTCCTAATGTACCAGTTAATTATACAACACATAGCTGAGAAACATAACCTCCAGAGCTGGACAGCTTCCTTCCACGCTTCCACCTGAACAAATTTTTATATGCACCTCAAAACTATGATTTACATATAATACCACTTAATCAAATTTCCAAAATTACTGCCTGTTCCTTCATGGCATTCACTCCCACAATTAATAAAACTGAGCAAGTCTTGAGCAAGGAATAATATGTATAATTCTTGTAACAGCATATTTCAATCATGTTAACACGTATTCATTTATACAACTCACCTAAAATTAAAAAAGGTTTTATTCAAAATGCTACGGATATAATTTCTTGTTATTCTTTTTTTCTCCTGACAAATGCTGTTAGAAACAGAGGAAAAAACCTACAGACCCCTTTACAGCCCAGGCTTCAATTACTTTCATAGAGGTATCATTTTCAGGACAAATGGATCCAGTCCATCTTTAATCCTGCCACACTCAAACGGCATTTTGCCAGGAACGAAAGCACCTCCTATGCAGCAGGTCAGCTCAATCTCAGCACAATCCCTGCAGCACCACTGAAGTCAAACACAGGACTTGGAGCTGCCTTTCTCCAGAGCACTGACTTTCATCTGCCTGAGACAGCACCGAGCTAGCCAGGGGTGTCACACGCTGATCTATGCAGCTCCCACAGCTCTGCTGAAGAATGAAAACACATATCCAGATTTATCAAAATACAATTGCTATAGCTGCAACAAGAATGCATTCGTTACAAGAAACTATCCTTAGTTTCTGTGTACAGAAGAAAAGCAATGGCCTACTTTGGAAGAATTATTTACATTTTACTTAGAAATACACTTTACAGTTTAACACGGAGGAATAGAGATATTCCTTGCAATAACGAAATGCAACAAAAACTTACAATTAAAACCACACCATAAACATTATTTGTGCGTTAAAAAATCCACCACAAGATCTTAACGAACAGATGCTATCCAAAAGATAAATGTTTTTACAAATATGCAATCCTTACACAGATCAGACTCTAATCCTATGTTTCTGTTGCATAAAGCAGACAGCTTAAGTTCCTTGAGGACATTTGCCAACCTTAGGTGGAACATTTTTAATACATCACCGTGTCACTTTTTAATGTGCCACAATCTATTAACCACATGGCAAACTAACAGGGATTTTTAAAATATGGGTTTTATAGCTTTGTGCTGGTGATTAATTAAATAAATAGCCAGCGTTTCACAAATCATCCCTCTAATTAGTCTAAACCAGACACTTTGCATTCACCGGCACCGTTGCCAGCTGAAGCTCGCAGAAGGGCAGGAGCGTCTCGCCGCCCAGCCGGGCCCTGCCGAGCGCAGCGGCACCGCGGGGCCGGGCTGGCAGCGCCGCGCAGCCCCAGGCAGAGGGACCATCTTCACAGGTGCTGCAGTCAGCTGGAATTTGACTCCAGCTGCTTGGAAAAGATGCTCTGTTTAATTATTCTCCCTCATCCTGAAGGAAGCGATCAAGGTAACAAAGAAAACAGAGCTGCATCTGAAATTTGACGCAAAGTAGCAAAGTTGCACGTTGCAGAAAATGAACAAATACTTAAGGCAGATGCTAGAAAAAATTTTATGAGCTAAATGATATGGTTTTTGTCAAAACAATTCAAAGCTGAAGCTGCAACTGATTGAATACAGTCCATTCAAAGAAACCAAGCAAGGCTTATCATCAGAATGACTCAATTATTCTTAGAAAGAAAGAGAAAATCATCTGTAAAACCTGCCCAAAATCTCATCATTTTTACCCTGCATACCTGGATAGATCATTTCTCCCCAAGCTCAAATTAAACTCTTGATAGTTAACATGCTCAAGTTTCACTACAGGTTTTTCTCCAGATTATTATTAACTACAATTTCCTATCTTGGAAGGTTTTTCTGTGGAACTACGCTCAGCAGTTTAGTGACATGAACACAGCAGCTTTTTCCCCCCCTGTTTAAACTCCGTCAGAGGCTGACGATGGCACAGCAGCTGAGCTGCTCAGGAAGGTGGGCTCATTCCCTCCATGGAGTTTCCCCAGCACACAGCACAGCCCGCTTCGTGCACGCTCCCCTGCAGCCTGCAGCAGTGCTGGGCGCAGCGAGGCTCTGAGGCCAGCGGCCCAGCCCGCGCTGACAAAGCACGGCCTTCAAAAATCATCTGTGAGAAACAAAACCAGGGCTGGACTGCATCAAGAAAAACTACATAGACTGTGACTTGGTTACATCACTCGTCAGTGAGGTGGTACATCCATTTAATCAAACCAAATCTAAACAATTGTGCTTCCAGCAATACAGTCAAAGGGTATGCACTTCAGAGTTGACTAACAAAAGAGCAAATGCCTTCGTTCTCTGTCAAACAACACCACTTGCTCTCTTCATGCCAGAAGCAGGGAACCCAATTCCTGCGCGCCCTTGGTGCCAGTCCTCCCAGCAGCCCACCGTGCCCCGGCGGCCGCCACCAGAGACAAGGGAACATGGCGGCCCCACTGGGCCCGCAGCCCGGGGTGCTGCCAGCCCACAGAGCACCAGCAGCAGGGCCACAAGGTATGAACACAGACGTATGGAAAGGCTGGATTCTTGCTTGAGGTCATTTTAAGCCAAAAGTTACTTAAATCAGTTATTTAAAAGTAAAATAAAAGCATTCTGTACGTGGTAGGGAACCTATATGGGCATTTCAGATGACCATAGTACCAGTGGAAATCCAGGATCAAGAGTTTTAAGACTTCTTAACTCCTACGTTTGACCTCCATCCCCAAAACCAGGCAGGTGCTGGTACACTGCCTGGTGATCCATCAAAGTACCAGCTGGAAGAAGTGCTCTCTCTTACACAAGTTCTATAGCCATGAGTCATTTACATGGTAAGCCTAGAAAAGCTACTGAAAAGTATAGCTTTAGGAAGCTCTTGCCCTTAAAATACTGCATGTGAAAATGCTTTGGTTGGCTAGTTTGTCCAAGTTTAACTCATATACGACTAAAAGACTGTTTTCCTGCAGATAGTACCAATAAAAAATACACATCACAGATACTCCTTCTCTTTGAAAGGGCACAGGATCTGTTTTTGTTACAGAACTATCTTTTGTCCATCAGTGGATAAAACTGAGCACTTCGTGATGAATGCACAAGTTCAAGACATTTTTGCAAGAACTAAACTCGTAAGCAAAGACACTAACATACACAGCACACACAACATTTCTTAAATCAAATTTAAATGACACCTGATCTCAAGAGATTTTAAATGCAGTTTGATTTTAAACAAGTCAACCTGCAACCTCTTGAAGATGAATCGACACCATCTTTAGTTAGGTATTAACATCTGCTTTTTCATAGTCTTTCAAAACTCCAAAAGTGTCTCTTCCTCCTTTTTGCACCCAGGAAAAGTATGGAGAAGAGTGAAGCTCATTATGTGCATAGCAAATCAGTTAAATTAAACCTGCATTTCACCTAAGTTGTATGGAGTGCAAATAACATTACTAACTTTTCTAATTTCATACTCTAGTACTCTCAAGTAAATAAGAGAGGAAAAAAAAAGTAAAGTTTCCCTACAAATAGAAACTGTCACTTACTAGGATGTGATCTTTTCAGCTCATGCATCCTAAATGCACGCAGAGATATTATATGCACTTTCTATTTAGCAATTTAATTATATCTTTGCAGTCAGAGAGTGGCAATGGTTTGCAGTAATAATCAGGTGAAAGCATTCTCACATTAATATGCTGGAATCCGATGTGTTAATTTGATGCAACTTTGCGTTGACAATATGTGATTAATTTGTTCTAAGGCTAGCTATGCTCTGAGCTCTGACAGTTTCAAATGCTGGGTTTCTTTATCCATATCACTAGTTGACACGCCTTAGCCCACTGCTTTGCTAGGACCACTGTTAATTTGTAATGAACTGGCTTTTCAGGGGGCTCCTTCATTTTTAATTCTGTCAGTGTCACCTCCTTGAGGAAAATTATAAGTTTCCTTAGGTGTGATTACTGCCAAGTGCTGCTGATAAGAGGTTTGAGAAAACAGGGTTTTATAAAGAAGTCAGTATTTAATCTGCTGAAACAGATTTATTGCCTCTAGACAGATAAATATAATAGAAAGTTCTTCCATTTAGAAGACATTTTCAAGTTCTCCTTTACCTCCAACCCCAAAATAAGAACACCTAGACAACAACAGCAACATTTCAGGGAAAGAATAGGTGCTGCATAGAATTTGTAAAAGTAACCAGGAACCCATAAAAAAGGACACCGAATTATATCTCTGCCCAACTTAATTCACCTCAAATGTGAAAACACAAACTGCTCTAGCAATCCAACCACATCACCAAGGACTCAATCCTGCGAAGCCGACAGAAACCAGTGCTACAGGCAGTGCACGGCAGGACTGAGACGCGTTCACCCTAAGACGTTACCTTGTTTAGCAGTGAGGAAAGCTCCTCAACAAATGCCCTGCGAGGAAAGTACACTTCTGAACTGAAGATACACTAGCCCCTAGGATACTGACACTGCTGGCAGAAGGACGCTTTTCACCCTCAGAAACGGTACCTCAAAATGCCACAGTGCAACACGGCGAGCAACACGCACGCAGCAGTCTGAACGCGTGCAGCCAGAACTGGGAACTGCATCCGAGGCTGCTTCTCAACAAGCGAGGGCTGCAAGCAGGGGAAGATGGCTGGTAATGAGTGTCTAGAAACAGATGGTGACCAACTACAATCACTGAAACATTATCATCCAAAATATTAAAAATAAAAAATAGTTCTCTCCCTAATATTATACTTCCCACTCTTTACCGCTGTGGCAGAATCTCTATACAAAATCTGCGGGAAGAAGGGCTGGGTGAAGTATATAAACACACTCCAAAATCCACATTGGTCAGACATTCTTACATCTGCTGTTTTCATCAACTCTTTCAAAATCTCTGATGGCTACTTTGTACAGCTGCTTGTACATACAGCTCACAGGAGATGTGCTGATGCTGACACTACACCAGCTCCTGCAACCCTCTGGATTCCGCTCACACGACAGAGGACGCGCTGACTCCTTTGCCACTGGAGACGGCTCAGTTAGCGGTGACGTCGAACACCAACG